>CANXME010002024.1:0-562500 GCA_948144175.1 Closterium sp. NIES-65
GGTAACCCGCGCTCCGGGCCTCTGCTTCGACAATTTTCCCAACCTCAGTCACAGGCCCGCGTGCGACAACCACAGTCCATTACCGTTACCACTGTAGTTTCGCTATATATTCTTCGTCATACCATCGCTCATTGTACTCTTGCTTCGATAGTGCAATTCTCGTTCGTTAACTCAATTGCACTCGTAACACTTGGTATTCAGAGCCTACGATCTCCTCTCGGACCGCACCCACACCTTTGCTCCCCACTATCTCATTTTTTTGGGGGGGTAGACGTCTCTCAGCGACACAGCACCGCCGCTCGTAGTGCTCTCTCGTAAGCACGCACGGCCACGACCGAGGCTCTCACTGAGCTCGCCCGACACCCCCGCCATGGCCGAATTCACGCTCGCCACATTGACGCAGGAGCAGCTTGACCGTCTGGTGCGCCAACTTGAAGATTCGGCGCTTGAAATTGCGACGCTCACCGCGGAACGTGACTCCGCCCGTCAACAATCCACGGTAAACATTCCAGCGCCATCACACGCACCGACAAATGCATCTGCACAATCGGACGAGCCGATCGTCATTTCGTCCGGCACACCAATGCAACACGACAGCATGGGACAACGCTCAGGCGCAGCCAGTGATGGCGCCGCCCAGCCGATGCCTGACATGGGAGGAAGCAGGGTCGCACCAAGCCCGAGGGAGCCCCGTGAAGCTCGTCGGCACGTGGAATTCGCGGCGACAAGTGGCGAACAGGCCATTATGGCACCCATGCCACTCAAGCCGCAACGCTCGCCCTGCTTCGACCCAAGCCAACGTGGAGGTCCAACGGATCAATCGTGGGTCTTCACGGTGAATGTCTTCTTCGACGCGAACTACGTCGAGTCGGACGCAGCAAAGATTCGGTATGCAGTTTCGCTGTTAAGGGGCCCCGCCATGGACTGGTGGCGAGTCATTGTGACGTCGCCACGCGCCTACGAGCCACCGTCGCAAGAGGAAGGGCCCACGGGTCCAGCTGTCACATGGAGTTCATTCTGCGCGACCGCCCAATACAGCACGTGGGATGCGTGGTGCGCAAGGCTTCGGGCGCGCTTCGAGCCGATTCCGGCTTCCATTTCGGCGCGTCAGAGATTGCGCACTTGGCGACAGATCAGGTCGGTTCAAGATTACACGAGCGGTTTTCTCGCACTTTGCGAGCAGGTCGGTTACATGCACGAAGCGGAGCGGGTGGACCGTTACGTTGGAGGGCTGAAGCCGGATATCTCGCACAAATCATGCTGCGCGGACTCTCAAACTTCAATGAGATTCTCGCGCTCCACCGAGAAAATCGACATTCTATGCTGAGCGAGACCGGGGTTCTACTACGGACATCGCCCTCGGGGACCGATCGAGCACGCCACTGTACACGCTGTTGCCAACGAATGTAGCTGCCGCAGCGTGTAAGGGGCGCTGCTTTGCTTGCAACAGGCCGGGCCATCGCAAGAGCGAATGCCCAGAGGAGCTAAGGCGCCGCGGTGCAGAGCAGGGGAGGGAGTCTTAGAGGCAGGGAAACGCAGCAGTCAGTAGAAGTTGGGCCAACTACTGACGAGACTGTCAACTCGCCCAACCGCACCGACCCTCACGAGTCAGAGTACCGATTCTCGCCATCGATCAGGCTCGGATGAATAAGGAGGGCTACAGCGACGGATTGCCCACTACTGATCCACGGAAGATACAGGGAGCAGCAGTGAAGATTTTTATCGACGAAGAAGCAAGCCACAGTTTAGTTAATACCGCAACCGCACGAAAAGTACAACTGACTCTTAACCGTTGCTTACCAGAGATAGACACACGCTTAGTCAACGGCACGCTACTGGCCAGACGGGAAAAGGTAGAGCGAGTCAAAGTCCGCTGCAGGGGGAAACTTAGGGTTTACACACGAAATGCTCGCATACGACACTAGATGGGCATGATATTTTACTGGGACGTGATTGGCTGCGACGGTATAACCCGCGAATTGACTGGACGACGGGTAGCTGCACCGTGCGAAGTAGTGGTAACTCTGTCAAACTACCTCGCTGGCAGCAACCCGAGTCTTCAACGGTCCACGTCAACGCCATCACGATGAAACGGGTTGTCGCTGCTGGAGCTCACGTGTACGCAGTGGATATAGCATTAGTGGGCGAAGAGGAGCAGCCAGACGACTTACCGGAAGGGCTGCCACCTCAGCGGGCGCATGATCATAGGATCGAGTTAGAACCAGGGGCACAGCCAACCGTACAGCGCCAGTTCAGACTGACACAGCCCGAGCTGGACGAACTAAGGAAGCAGTTAGATTCTTTGTTAGAGAAGTAGTTTATCCGAATAAGTTCGTCATTGTTCGTCGCACCAATACTGTTCACACCGAAAAAAGACGGAGGGTTTCGCATGTGCATCGATTACCGAAGCGCTCAACAGGGTAACAGTCAAATCGCGGTACCCCATTCCCCGCACCGACGAACTGATTGACCAACTGCGAACAGCAGGGTGTTTTCGAAAATAGACTTACGGGGGGTTACCATCAGATTCGGGCCGAAACCATCGGACTGCGCCAAGACAGCATTTAGGACTAGGTACGGGTCGTTTGAGTTAACGGTGATACCTTTCGGGCTGACCAACGCGCCTGCAACATTTCAGATGACCATGAACGAGGCGTTTAGGCCACTCTTAGATAAATGCGTGATAGTTTACCTCGAAGAGATCCTCCTCTACAGTCGCGACAAGCTGCAGCACTTAGCGAATCTCGAAGCAGTATTTTAAAATTTTAGAGGAACATCGGTTACTCACCCAAGGCTCTAAGTGCGAGTTCTTTCGGGACAGACTAGAATTTTTGGGCACGTTATTTCGGAGGCTGGAGTTGAAATCGACCCAAAGATGCTGGATACGGTCAAGGCGTGGCGTCCTCCGACGAAACATCACCGGAGCTGCCAGAGTTTTTTAGGGTTTGTTACTTATGTTCGCCGGTTCGTCCCCGACATGGCACAATTAACCGCCCCGCTGACAGATTTTACTTCGAAAGGAGGTCGTTTTTACGTGGGGGAGAAAGCGCATGCTGCCTTCTCTGCTCTGAAAAATGTTCTATGTTCACCGCCCATCTTGCGCATCGCCGACCCACAACGCCCCTTCGAGGTTGTTACCGACGCAAGCGACATCGCCATCGGAGCCGTACTGCTACATGACTTCGGCAACGGACTACAGCCCATCGCATACGAGTCACGAAAACTTCATCCGCCCCGAACGAAATTACCCGAATACACGACCGCGAAATGCTCGCGATCGTGCATGCGTTCAAAGTGTGGCGCTGCTACTTGACAGCGCAGACGTGACAGTACGGACAGACCACCGATCACTACAGTACCTCCGCGCACAGCCCCACCTCAACCCACGACAGATTCGGTGGCTCGATTTCCTCGAGTAAAACTTCCACTATACAATCACCTATAAAAAAGGAGCCTCGAACATCGCTGACGCACGGACCCGCCCCACTGCCCAGATCCATGCGGTACTACTCGCCCAGACCAGCCCGCTACTGACAGGACTATTTACCTACGGATATCCAAACGGACCCATTCTTCACAAGAGGAAATTCACAACAATTCGCAGCAGCCAAGGGAGTCTATTACGTAAAAGCAGGGGACCCGAGCGTATCTGGGTACAGGGTACACACTGCTACGGGAATTACTATTACAGGAGGCACATGACGGAGTCACCTCGGGACATTTCGGGGTAGAAAAAACACGGCAGCAGCTGCAGCGGTATTATTACTGGCCCGAAATGTTGACCGACGTGCAAGCAACACGTGGCATTGTGTCCCACTTGCCAGATCATGAAATCAACCCGGAAGCGGCCGGCGGGACAGCTGCAACCAATCCCACCTCCAGAGCGTGCTTGGAGCAGGTGACGATGGACTTCGTCACAGGGTTACCAGCCGGGGCGAGTGGAAATGACGCGATCCTGATCGTCGTCGATCGACTGACGAAAATGGCACACTTCGCAGCCTGCAAAAATTAATCACAGCCGAAGAAACAGCCCGCCTCTTCATCTCTACCGTCGTTCGACTGCACGGGATACCAGTATCAATCATCAGCGATAGAGACACGAAATTCACCAGCAACTTCTGGCGGAACCTGTGGCAAGCAGTTCGGCACGGGACTACAGTTTAGTTCATCGTATCACCCCGAAAACCGATGGACAGACAGGACGGACAAATCAGACCATGGAACAGCTCATCAGGGCCACGTGCGACGACCCAAACATGTGGGAACAACAACTGCCACTCATCGAATTCGCATACAACAACGCCCCATCCGCCACGACCCAACAGTCACCATTTTACCTGAATTACGGACAAGACCAACAGTACCCATGACCCCGAATCCCGACAACCCGGTTCCACGCGCGCAACAGTTCGCCGAAATTTTGCAAGCAGCACGGACCAGGGCAGCAGACGCAATAAAAAAAATCAAACATCATTAGCCAAACGCAACGTCCGACCGCCACCGCAGACCTGTCACTTACCAACCCGACGACCTAATGTTACTCGACACCCAGAACCTCCGACTGCCCATCACCCCCAAACTCCGCCCCCGATACTGCGGGCCATTTCGCATAAGCCACATGATAACGCCCGTCACCGCCCATCTCCTCCTCCCTACTGACTGGTACGTTAGCCCCTCGTTCCACGTCAGCCTGCTTCGCCCCTACGTCCCGTCCATAAGCCAACTCCCACGCAATTGCCCAGCCAGCATGACACGACCGCCAACTGAACCAGTCATCACCCCCGACAAAATCCTGAGCCATAGAGTTCGTGATCCTCGAGGAGCCCGAAAGATCGAGTTCCTACTCCGCTGGAAGGACCGTACACCCACCAAAGACAATCGGGTTCCCCTGGACAGAATCGAAAACCACCCCATCCTCACCGAGTATCTGCGTAGCCGAAACTTCAGGGATGTCCACGCACTTTCGTAAGGAGGGACCTCCTTAGGAGGGGGGGGTAGTGTAAGGAAAATTCCTTTTCCTTACTTCGCATCCCTGCTCAACGCGTACATCACTGTAGCACCCACAGTGAGCACCGTTACCACTCGCAATCCTCGCATCGACAATCCGCCCGCCACTTTTGCACGTCGCACCCCGACCTCACGGCTCGGCGTGTAACCCGCGCTCCGGGCCTCCGCTTCGACACTTTTCCAAACCTCAGTCCCAGGCCCGTCGCGCGACAACCACAGTCCATTACCGTTACCACTGTAGTTTCGCTATATATTCTTCGCTCATGCCTTCGCTCATTGTACTCGTGCTTTGATAGTGCAATTCTCGTTCGTTCACTCAATTGGACTCGTAACAAAGAACAGCAAATTACAAGAGAGAAAGTTCTTCTTGGGGAAACATCTTACGGTAATTTCATTGACGTTTCAACTGAACTATGAACGGACACAAGGGAGAACTCATTATGCTTGGTGCACAATACTTATTCCTTATGTTCTTAGTTACAGAAGGAATAAGTATTGTGCACCAAGCATAATGTCCTTAATCATTAGCCCTAGTTACACGGCATGATTGTGTATCTCGTACAAGTTTCGCACAGCAAAGCAAGTTTGTACGATAAGTAAATACATCATGATGGCATTTTCAGCTTGTATGTCACAAACGCAAAAACATCGTTGATGAAGTAAGCGAGACAAGAAGAAGGAAAGATCCCCCATAAAGGACACTAGAAAGAATACATAGGTGTCGAGCAATCTGTTGCTGGTGCCAGAGGTGCAGATGTGAGGCGAGAGGATGCGAGGGAAAAGGGAGCAGCAGGCGGAGGAGGTTTGAGAGAATGGCCTCTCCATCTAGGAAGAAAATCTAACGAGGGAACAGGAAGGGAAGGGGGGAACAGGAGGAATGAGGGGGGAAGGTGGAGGAGATATAGGATGCTGTAGTTTTGATCGAATGGAATATCCATCCAAGAAGGAGATCTGAAGATGGAAAAGGAAGGAAGGGGGCATATGAAATAATAGATGAATGGGTTTGGAGGAGGAGGCTAATGGCATGGTGGCTGAAAGAGAAAGCCTTATAAAGAGGGTGGCAAGGAGGAAAGGAATTACGGCACAAAATAATGGCACAGGAGAGAATGGAACGTTACATAGGGTTGAGGCAAGAAAAGGGAACAGCACAGTCAAGCTTGGGAGGGTAGAAGCAAGACTAGAGGGATGTACACATGCACGCTAGTGCAACCATACAATACACGCCAATACAACAATAGTTGTTCAATTGTATTTTCCGATTCGAAAAAATAGCACAATTAAAACATGCATTGATTTATACTCACAGGAGCAGCAATAATTAGGGCGAGAGCATTGGACACGTGGAAGACAAAGAGAGTGACACGTGTCACCACCACAGGGCCCCACAATGGCGCTGAAATGTGAATCATTGATGGTGGAGATGCCTGTAACAGGGATGAACGGTTACAATGCTGCTCTTCCCCTTCCTTTCTCTCCTGCTAATCCTGCTCTTTCTGCTGTTGCTGCAGCAGCCGCTGCTGTTGCTCCTCTCCCTGCTGGGGCTGATGCTTCATTTGCTGCAATCGCTGCCACTGCTGCTGCTGCTGCTCCTGTCCCTGCTGAAGCACCTGCTGCCAGTGCTGCTGCTGCTCCTGTCTGTTGGAATAACGGATCAGGAATGAATGAACTAACAGTAAAAACAGTAGAAATACCTAACCCTAGAATTGTGTACCCCCTATAAGCTAACCCACTGTAGCCTAAACAAGCACAACAACATATATAATGTTTGACACACCCCCATAGGCGAAGTGGGGGAGAACAAGGGGTCACAAGACCAGTCAAGGCAAATCAAGGCAAAACAAGCTCAGGGTGGATCTCAAGGATACCACACAAATTCCGAGCACAATTAAGTGGTCACAAGACCAGTTCACTTGCAGGTTAAAAATAGAACAAGTGGTACAGTGATCACAACTAGCAAGAGTAAACATGCAGGTATATGTATATAGGGATCACAGTACAAACAGACTCAAGAAGTAAGCAAGTGAGGTACAGTAGGCACAAGGCCTAGAAGAGTGCAAAAGCGCTGATGGTCACAAGGCTGAAGCGCCTTGGTGAACACATCAGCAGTGTTGGCCTCAGAGGCCACGTAACGCAGACAAAGCTGACCACGCTGCTGCCGCTCTCGAGCAAGGAAGTAGCGCAGAGCAATGTGCTTCGTTCTGTGCTCCAGTCTGTGCTCCTGACACAAGGCAATGGCTGCCTTGTTGTCGACGTACAGCACTGGAGGAGAACGAGGCTGCTCTCCAAGGTCGGTCAGCAAGTAGGTGAGCCAACGTAGCTCCTGGGCCGCCATGGCTGTGGCGTAGATCTCAGCCTCACAACTGGAGCTGAGAACAGAAGAAGAGCGAGTAGAACGCCAAGAAACCGAACCAGAGCCAAGACTGAAGGAGTAACCCTGAGACGACCGCTGAGTAGCCTGGTCATCTTTCCAAGAGGCGTCCGAGTGCCCAATGAGAACAACTAGGACTCGCCCTCCAAGCACTAGCCCCATGCCCGACGTACTGCACAAGTAACGCAACACCCTCTTAGCTGCATCCATGTGCTCCTTCCGGTGACGGCCGGGAGCGACATACCGTGCAAGAATGCTAAGAGGGTATGCAAGGTCAGGTCGAGTGCAGGTCATCAAGTACATGAGGCAACCCACAAGCTCTGGATACGGGCCACTCGGCTCTACGGACTCATCCGAAGGCAGAGCTGAGAGCGAGTGACCGGTAGGCAGAGGAGTGGGCTGAGGCGAGGAGTACGTGAAGCGGAAGCGCTGAAGGACCTGCTGCACCATGTGTGACTGAGTCAAGGTGATGGTGTGGCGTGCTCTGTCCCGGGTGATCCGCAAGCCAAGATAGCTTGTCAGTTCACCCAGGTTTGTGGACGTGTGTCTCTTCTGCACTTCCGACTTCACGTGGGCGAGTGCCACAGTGTCAGCAGTGGCAAAGACCATGTCGTCGACGTACATGAGGATGTAGAACGGCGGTAGTGAGGTGTCGGTGCGTAGAAACAGCGACGGGTCAGCAGTAGAAGGAGCGAACCCAAGAGCCGCAAGTGTAGTCCTCAGTGTGTCGTGCCACTCACGAGGCGCCTGGCGGAGACCGTAGACTGGCCGTCGGATGCTCCACTGGGTACCAAGAAGGAACGACCCAGTGAAGCCAGGTGGACGGCGCAGCCAGATCTCCTCGTGCAGGCTGCCCTACAGGAAAGCAGTGCTGAAGTCAAGAGAGTGGAGCTCGTAGTCACGCTGAGCGGCGATGTGCAGCAGAACCCGAAGAGTGGTCATCTTCGGGGTCGGGGAGAAGGTCCGGAAAAAGTCAACTCCCTCTCACTGACTGAAGCCTCGTACAACGTAACGTGCCTTGAAGACAGGCGGAGAGCCCGGCGGCCGCTTCACCCTGAAAATCCACATGCCACTAACGATGTTTGCCCCAGGCGGGGGAACCTCGTCGACGTAGGTGCCTGTGGACTTCCAGGAAGCCATCTCTGTGTCCATGGTCGACTCCCACTGAGAGGAGTAGGGACCGGCCATCGCCTCTGCGTAAGAGCGTGGGGTCAGAATGTCTGGTGCATCCGGGTCTCCCTCAGGGGCAACAAGCATGGACACGAGATGGGGCAAAGCGGCAGCAAAGCACTCAAACTCCTCCTGTTTGTCCTCAAGGACGTCAGTGCCAAGAGCACACTCACCCCCGATGGACGGAGGACAGACAGACTCAGACTCAGCAACCGGGCTAGCAGCGTAGTCTAGACGACAAGTGGCAGCAAAGTGGACAAGCTCAGCAACTAAGGCAGACGCAGCAGCGGACTCAAAGGAAGGGTCAGTGACAACAGTAGCCAGGAGACGCGTGACAGTAGGATTGGCAGCATGAAGGGAGTCTGACCCCGGGTCAGCAAGAGCAGGAAGAGAGGACGTAGGACGAGACGGCAGTGGGACACGCTGAGGAGCAGTGGAGGGACGAAGTGCCATCCGGTGAGTGCCTGGGACAGGAGGAAGACGCTAACGCTCGACAGGACTACTAGTGAGAGCAGCACGGCCAGGCGACGCACGACAAGACTCAGGCGACGCAGGATGAGACTCAGGCTCACGACGCTGAGTATGACCTCCAGTCGGACTAGTGTAAGGAGCAGGACCAGGGAGAGAGGAGGCAGACGGTAGCTGCGTTTGCAGCTTGATAGACGGAGGACACCCTAAGGAGGGAGGAGGACAAGGAGGAGGGAGGTGACCAAGAACCTGCTGAAGGAGCGGAACGACGTACGGCCGCGGCTGTGCAGCGACACCAGAACCAGCAGAGTCACCCGCACCAGGGTCCGCAGCACCAGCAGCAGCTCCAACGCCCGGGTCCACAGCACCAGCAGCAGCTCCAACACCTGGGTCCTCAGCACCAGCAGCAGCTCCAACGCCCGGGTCCGCAGCACCAACAGTAGCTCCAACACCTGGGTCATCAGCACCTGCAGCAGCTCCAACACCTGGGTCCGCAGCACCAGCAGCAGCTCTAATACCCGGGTCCTCAGTACCAGTAGCAGCTCCAACACCTAGGTCCTCAGCACCAGCAGCAGCACCCACAGCAGTGGGGTCCGCCACACGAGGCGCGCCACTCCGAAGAGTGCAGCGCCGCTCGTACCACTCACGGATCCGCTCACAGGAGGGGAGCTCCCGACAAGGAGGAGAAGCACCAGCACCAGTCCCAGTAGCATGCTTGGCTCCAGAGGTACCTCTTCTGAGGCTGCAGTACTGTAAGTACCACTCACGCAGCTGACCCGAGGAGAGGGCTCCTCCAGATGTAGGACTCCCAGGCTCAGCACCACCAGACTCAGAACCCCTAGACGCCAGACTCTGCGGCTCAGCACCCCGAAGCTCAGCACCCCCAGGCTCAGCACCCCCACGCTCCACACCCCCAGGCTCTGCACCCGCAGGCTCCGCACCCCCTGGCTCCTCACCCCCAGGCTCAACACCCCCAGTCTCAGCACCCCCAGGCTCAGCACCCCCAGCAGGACGAGAGTTGACAGCTACCTCAACAGGCTCAACTGGGTCTACCTGAGACACACCTGAGGGAGCGGCACCCTGAGGGGGGAGGGGGTCTACGACAGCAGCATCTGGCGCGAGGAAGAGAGGCGGGGGGGGGGGGGGAGCGGGGCAGTGCGGTAGGGGAAGAGGCGGTAGTAGGGGACAGACTCGTCAAAAGTGATGTCCTGAGAGGGCAAGACTCGGCACGAGGTGGCGTGGTAAAACTGTCAACCAGACGCGTCCGGGACGCAGGGAATAGCACGGGAGGAGAGCTTGTCCGCAGACGTATCGCGGACAAAAGCTCGAGATCCTAGACTCGGAAACGCGACGCATCGCCAACCTCCCCCGTCCACAACAGTGTGGGCGAGGTCTCTAGCAAGGAGACACGGGGTCAGAGGCTGAGCTGATGTGCAGCGTACCAGACCGCAAACGGCCACAGAAAGTGGGGGGTAGCCGCATGGATCAAGGAGGTACGGGCGACCTCCATGACCAGGCCAATGTGGCGCTCCGCAACCCCATTATGCTGTGGAGAGGCCGGAAGTGTGAACGACTGCTCAATGCCGTGCTCAACACAGTAGGCTGCCAAGAGGTCGGAGGAGAACTCACCACCTCTATGAGAGTGCAAGCGCAGGACAGGAAAGTCCGAGTGGAAGTGCTCACTGAGGTGGAGACGGGCTGTGCGGATCGAAGGGATCAAGACATCAGGGACCTCACCCTTGGTGCGCAAGGGGAAGACCGAGGTGTAGCGCGACTAGTCGTCAACAAATATCAGGAAGTACCTCTCCTGACCCTGACCACGGACGCGGGCTGGGCCCCACACGTCCATGTGGAGTGTCTGCAAGGGAGCAGTCGTCAGGGGAAACGAGGAGGAGTGAGGAGCGGCGCGCTGCCTTCCCTCGACACAGGGGAGACAGCTAGGAGCAGGTGAGGGAGGAAGGGGAGGAAGGACCCTGGGAAGGCCAGAGACAAGGTACCGGGAGTGCATGGCACGAAGCCGCTGCACAGACGGGTGGCCAAGGTAGTGGTGCCAGAGGACAGTCTCGTGCGCCAGAGAGCGACTCGAGCAGGGGGCCGACAGCTGACCTGACGCGGACGCAGACGCAGACGCAGCAACCTGAGGGGACTCAGTGGTCAGTGTGTACAGGTCCGACCTCGGCTGCCGAGTGAAGGTAGCCAAGTGACGGCCCGTACGAGCACACGTATAGTGTGTCACGCGCTCGTAGGCAGGGGTGAACTGGTGAACACCCCCGTCCTGGAGCGCACATCCTGCCACCAAGTTCGTAGAGAACGAGGGGAGGTGGAGACCTGACAGTGTGCCCGACGGGACCGCAGGACAGGGAAGGACAGTGGAAGAGGTCGCAATGACCGGACCCCCAGAGGGGTCAGCAAGGGAGACAGCAACTGGCCGAGCAAGCGGCTCAAGGGCAGTGCCGTCGCGAAAGAAGCAGCGAGAAGCACCTGAGTCGAGTGTGAAGGTGTGTAGTGCTGCAGTCGACTCAGTACCAAGGGGGCCAAACGCACAAGCACCTAGAGCAGCTGCCTCACCAGCACCTGGGGTAGCCGACACGCGAGTACCTGGAGCGGCAGACGCACTAGCTCTAATGCCTGGGTCGGGCGGCACACACAGGTACTCAGCACCCTCTCCACTAGTAGACATCACATACATAGCAGATAGAATAGCATCAAAGTCTAGAGCATAGATATCAATCCCCTTCTTCAGGAGATCAATCCAGCGGGGCAGCTCAGTGGTCTGAAGGAACTGAACACGCTAAGCGACGTCGAGACGAGCAAAGCAGCGCTGTGTGGCGTGTGGTCGTCCACACTGCTGACCAGTGCGGTCACCAGTGCGAATGACGTACGTACAGCTAAAGCCACCCCCCCCCCCCCCCCCCCCCCCCCGTCCCCGTGCAGAGAGTACCACGCACGGACCTCCTGGGGCGACAGAGTGTGCTGCTGGCCCTGGCCACCGCCAGCGCCTCCACGACCACCACCGCCGCCGCCACCTCCTCGACTACCCCAACCCCTGCCGTCGCCTCGTCCACCGCCACCCCAACCACCGCCTCCGCCCCTACCACCTCCCCCACGGCTGCTGCCACCACCCCCACCGCTGCCACTAGCCCCTCCAGTCGTGCCACCACCCCCACCGCCTCCACCGCCCCCACCACCGCCTCCCCCGCTGTCATCGCCACCACCCTTGCCCCCTTTGCCCTTGCCGCTGCAGCGTCCGCTCGAAGCAGACACAGTACCAACCTTCTCAGCACCAAGGAGGTCGACAACAGCAGCAGAGGCGACAGAGGGAAGAAGGGGGGAAGGAGAACACCCCTCAAAGAAAGGGGTACGGGGGTCGCCACGAGAGGCACCTACAGCGACTATGCCAGTCTCAGCTGCAAGGAGTTCCTTCTCAAGGAGGGCTATGGTGAGTTTAGTGGGACAGCGAGCTAGGAAGTGGTCCCTGACAGCACGAAGTGTGTCAGGGAGGCGGGTGACTAGGTGGTAGAGAGTGAGCCAGAGTGGGGGGGGGGGTGCGTGGCAAGGAACTCAGCGGGCATGGCGGCGCGGAAGCGGGCCTCACTTGTACGGAGGTGCGTGATGAGGTTAGCGACTGTGTGGAATGAGGCCAGGTCAGGAAACAGGTAGGGGAGGGAGAGGCGGCCTAGCGCGGCACAGGCAGGTGAGGAGTAGCGAGTAACGACAGCCGTGTACAGTGCCTGTGCAGTCTTGTGCTGGCCAAAGTGCTCGCGTTCGTCTATCGGCAGGGAGTTGCGAATAGCAAAGCGAGCGTGGGCATCACGAGTCTGCCACTGTGAGCGAGCAGTGCTATCAGTAGTAGCAGCAGGGGCAGTGACATGGCCTAGGGCGTGGTCGTACAGTGAGATGTCGTCCTTGGCTGTGAGCTGTAGATAGAGGTGCAGGTCATCTAGCCAGGTGTCAAACTTCACTGGGCGGCCCTCAGCATCGAAAACTAGAACCTGTGGGCTAGCCATAGGAGCAGCAGAAGTAGCAGCAGTAGGAGGAGGAGGAAGCAGTTAGGGCGGCTCGGTGCAGGTAGGACGGCGCGGCTCGGGTGGGGCGGCTCGGTTCGGGTCGGGTCGCGCGGCTCGGCTGGGTTCGCGCGGCTCGGCTCGGGTCGCGCGGCTCGGCTCGGGTCGCGCGGCTCGGTTCGGTCCTGGGCTGTGGCGGTCACGGGCCGCTCGGGGCCACAAGGGGCGGTGGGCTCGGGGCCGTTCGGGGCCTCTAGGGACGGTGAACGCGGGGCCGACGGGGCCGTTCAGGGCCTCTATGGAGGTGAGCACGGGGCCTTAACGGGGCCTCTAGGGGCCGACGGGGCCGTTCGGAGCCGCTAGGGAGGTGACCGTGGGGCCGTAAAGGGGCCTCTAGGGGCCGACGGGGCCGTTCGAGGCCTCTAGAGAGGTGAGCGCGGGGCCGACGGGGCCGTAAGGGACCTCTAGGGAGGTGAGCGCGGGGCAGACAGGGCCGTTCCGGGCCTCTAGAGAGGTGAGCGCGGGGCCGACGGGGCTTCTAGGGAGGTAAGCGAGGGGCTGACGGGGCCGTTAGGGGCGATCGCGGGGCCGAAAGGGGCCGCTAGGGGCGAGCGCGTGGGCCGTTCGGAGCCTCTAGGGGCGGGCCATCGGGGCCTTAGATGGCCGTGAAAACACCGAGGCGCCCTAGGGCGCAGGTAGGTAGGTAGTGGTGGGCCCTAAAAAAAAATCGGTCCTAGGAAGGACCTGCTCTATACCATGTTGGAATAACGGAACAGGAATGAATGAAATAACAGTAAAAACAGTACAAATACCTAACCCTAGAATTATGTACCCCCTATAGGCTAACCCACTGTAGCCTAAACAAGCACAACAACATAGATGATGTTTGACACTGTCCCTGCTCCAGCTGCTGCTGCCTTCGCTGCCATTGCTGCAGTTGCTCTTCTCTCTGCAGCATGCTAGCAGCAGCCGGTTGGCTTGGTGCACGCAACAACCTCCTGGGCTCCTCTGTGTGTGTAGGCATGTGTGTCGCATGGTTAGCTTTTTGCAGCGCCACAGAAGCAGCAGCAGGCTGGCTTGGCACACGCAACAACCTCCTGTGTTCCCCCGTGTGTGTAGGCAATGTGAGAGGGAGAGTGAGCGTGCACGGATGCCATGGGGAGAGAGAGAGAGAGAGACCCTATGCAAAAGATTCGATGGTGCCGACAATGGGAGGAGAAGAGATGAGGGGGAGGAGGGACTGGGAGGAGAAGAGGAGGAAGCGGAGGAATTAGAAGAGGAGGTGGAGGAGAGTGAGTAAGAGGGTGAATAGGAGGAGGGACGAAACTGTACGAGAAACAGCAGATGGTGATGGGGAAGGATTGGGGCCATGCAGACGGATCCCTGTTGGGTGAGGGAAACACAAAACAAGAGAATAAATATGCGAGCATATTCTAGTCAGACAATCAAGAAAATGATTTTTTTTTTTGAAAAACAAAAAGTGTGTCTGCTGCTTCTCAGTCTGAGAGTATATCTTTCAATGCTACTCCTTCTTAGAGAATATCTCCCAAAGATTCTCCTTCCGAGGGTATACATCTCTTATTGCTCTGCCTTTTCCTTGTCCACATCCGCGGCCAACGCTCGCTGCCCCAGCGCCATCCGCACTCGCCAACTCACGGTGGCGGAAGTCCTCTTGAAGGATCGCGCGCTTCACGTCTTCAAGAGAGACACGGGGGAGATCACGGTTCAAGTTGATGATGAGCGAGGACCACGATTCCGGGAGTAGGGCCAGCAACTTGGTTTTCTTCTGGAGCTCAGAATGGCTCAATTCGTAGTGTCGCCATTTGCCATTCCAACACCACAGCTACCGCCGCTGTTGCAGGAGTGTGTACACCTTTGAGAGCAGCCCATGCCTTTGGTCCCTTCTCCGGTTCACGCTGGAAAGACTTGATGTGACGGAATTGGCTGCTCCCCAACGCTTGCACAAGTAGGAGATAGCCTTGTGCGCTCTTCCGCACCCACGGGTTCTTCTCCGAGTCGTTCTCGGGACGCTTCTCCGTTCCTTCCATCACCTCCAGCAGCTCATAGTGGTCAAACACGTTCTCCATTCTAAAAGACCACTCAGCAAAGTTGTCACCGTTGAACTTGTCAAGCCCAAACACTCTAGGCTCATCCCTAGATGGGCCAAGACTTGGTTGCACGAGCGCCACAGCTGAATCACGGGCTTGGCGTTGTGCTTGGGCTTCTCCACTGCCACCAGCACCTCTGCCACCGCTTTCCTCAGACCCAGCCATTGTCGAAACTGCTCCAAGGGGCTCTGATACCACTTGTTATAGTCATAGTAGGCTTCAATGTGCCTAAAACGAAAGATAGAGTGCAGAGTCGGATTTCTGCACAGCGGCTTTAAACGTTCATAGCGTTTTGGTCACAACTTCAAACGACCTGATTCAAATTGGATCTGGAGCGTCTTAACGTATTGACGACACAACGTTGGTTTTGAACGAACGGCACTATGGCAACCACTTTGGTCTTAGAAGAGTTATGAAGAGTTACAAGTTGGGAATGACTCCCAGGTCCTACAAACCCCAAGAGCCGAGGTACAGTGATGTGGAACAGTGCCACACTGTCCCCAACCACGAAGGGTCTCAAAACTACCCTTCACTAGGGCCTACACCAAGTGAAATGTTACACTACACAAAGAAATGTAACTATCTTCAATATCTTGAGGTGTACCCTTTTTCGCGGGCTTCGCGATCACTTGAGCCTTGACACCAAGGCTCTGGTTCTTCACCACAAACTCATCCTTGAGTTCTTGATGGGTCTTCTGCACACACCTGGGACACGTCGAACGTTCCAGACACACGACAAAATAGAAACCGTGCACGAGACACACGACAAAATAGAGACCGCGCACGCGACACAAACGACCGCGTGACACGCGACTAGCGATAACTCGCTATTGTCTCGGCACACATACTCGACATCATGACTCAACATTCACACACTATTATAAGTATGAAATATATATTATCCCATGCCCTCATACCATTCCATGCACACACGCATGCACGCACACGGACAACAAGCTGAGTGCAAACCGTAGGGTTGCACCAACAGCTCAGCCATGTCGGGAGACTATGTGCGAAAGGCGTCGGTAAGACGAGAGAAGCAGCGGTACTGGGTGTGGAGAAGCAGCCGCCACTGCAGCAGCAGCCCCTGGAGCAGCCGCCACTACAGCAGCCGCCCGTGGAGCAGCTGCCACTGCAGCAGCCGCCCCTGCAGCAGCCGCCTCTGGAGCAACCGCCCCTCCAGTAGCTGCCCCTGGAGCAGCCGCCACTGCAGCAGCCGCCCCTGGAGCAGCCGCCACTGCAGGAGCCGCCCCTGCAGCTGCCGCGGAGCTCTTGCCCTCTACTGGTAGTGGCCTCGCCGTTGCCGCCGTCGTATGCCTGCCCTTCTCGCCACTGGTGAGCACGGCTGTGCCAGTACTACTGTTACTGCTGCTCTTTCTACCGCTAGTGCTGCTCCTGGCGTGGCCAGATGCAGCTCCATCGTCGCCCACGTGAGGCCCTCACCCCCCAACAGCTTCGTGAGTGGTACGCTAGTTGGGGCTATCAGGGTGGCCGTTGTGGGATTCGTTCTAGAGTGAGTAGTTCCATAGCTGCTCGTAGTGGCCAGGTGCAGCTGCAGCATCGCCCGTGTGAGTCCCTCACCCCCCAACAGCTTCGTGAGTGGTACGCTTGTTGGGGTTGTCAGGGTGGCCGTAGTGGGAGTCGTCATAGAGTTAGTAGTTCGGCATCTGCTTGTACTGGCCAGGTGCAGCTTCAGCGTCGTTCGCGAGCCGTCCTTTCGCCCCAGCACCTTCGTGAGTGGTACGCTCAGCGTGACGGGTCACGGGGTACTGCTCGTTGACCGTACGTCATTCGCACTGGTGCTCGCACTGGTCAGCCTTGCGAGACGTTGGGTCACGCAGAGTCCCGCTGCTTCGCCCGTCTGCGCGACGCCTAGCGTACGGAGTTTGGCGACGCGGCTGAGCTCCCCGACTGGGTGGAGCTGCTTCGGCTGCAGGTAGATATCTATGCTCTTGAGAATGATGCCATCCTTACTTCTATGTATGCATTGCCTACTAGTGATGAGGGTGACTGTTACATATGTGTTCCGCTTGACCCGGACATTGAGGCTGCTACTCTAGGTGCTAGTGAGGCTGCTAATCTAGGTGCTAGTGCGTCTGCTTCCCCAGGTGCCAGTGCGTCTGCTGCCCCAAGTGCCAGTGCGTCTGCTACCCCAGGTGCTGGTGAGTCTGCTCTCTCAGGTACTACGTCGGCTCAAGCCTTCCACACTTACGCCTTTCACTCTAGACTCGGGTGCTTCCCGCTCCTTCTTCCACACTTCCCGCATTACACCACGGTGTTCCCATTGCGCAGCAAGGGTGACGTCACTGAGGTGTTGATCAACTGGATATGCGCAGCTCGTCTCCAGCTCAGAGAGAGTTTCGGCTCAAACTTTCCTGTTCTGCGTCTGCACTCGGACAGAGGGGGGGAGTTTTCTTCTGCCCATCTGGGAGCCTTGTGTCGTGCACAGGGCATTTGCAAGACCTTCACACTTCCGGCCTCTCCACAGAAAAATGGGATTTCTGAGCGCCGCATTGGCATGGTCATGGACGTCGCTCGTACGTCCATGATCCATGCGGCAGGCCCCCATTTTCTGTGGCCGTTTGTGGTTCAGTACGCAGCGCATCAGCTCAACCTTCAGCCCCGGGTCTCCTTGCCAGAGACCTCCCCCACCTTGCGGTGGACGGGGAAGGTTAGCGATGCGTCTGCGTTTCGGGTCTGGGGATCTCGGGCGTTTGTCCGCGACTTGTCTGCGGACAAGCTGTCCCCCCGTGCTGTTCCCTGCGTCTTCCTTGGCTTCCCCCTTGATGCGCCTGGTTGGCAGTTTTACCAACCCACCTCGCGCCGTGTTGTGTCCTCCCAGGACGTCACCTTTGACGAGTCGGTGCCGTACTACCGTCTCTTCCCCTACCGTGCTATGCCCCTTCCCCCACCGCCGCTCTTCCTTGCGCCAGGTCCTCCCCCGGAAGACCCCCATCCCCCTCAGGTTCCTGCGCCGTCAGGTGTGTCCCAGGTAGACGCAATCGAGCCTGTCGAGGTAGCTGTTGACTCTGGTGCTGCTAGAGGTGCTGAGCCTGCGGGTGCCGGGTCTGGAGGTACTCGACCTGGGGGTGCGGAGCCTGGGGGTGCTGAGTCCAAGGGTGCAGAGCCTGGGGTCGCTGAGCCTGGGGGTGCTGAGTCTGGGGGTGCTGAGCTTGGGGGTGCTGAGTCTTGGGGTGATGAGCATGGGGGCGCGGAGCCTGGAGGTGCTGGGTCTGCTCGTGTGGCCTCTCGCGGTGCTTCGTCGAGGCGGGAGCCTCTCTCTCCGCAGGAGCTGCCCGAGTGGTTTGCCCGCCGTTGGAGCCGTGCTACTGGAGCTGCAGGTACTACTTTTGCTGCTGATCTTGGAGGTGCTTGTACTGGCGGTACTGGAGCTGCTTGGACTGGGGGTGCTGCTGGGGCTGCTGGAGTTAGTCCTGCTTGAGGTACTGCTGGAGCTGCTGACGGTCTTGAAGCTGACGGTCCTGCTTGAGTTGGTGCTGCTGGAGCTGGAGCTGCTGGGGGTGTTGGCGCTCGTGGTGCTACTGACGCTGTTCGAGCTGGAGGTGTTGCTGGCGCCGGTGCTGCCGGTGGAGGTACTGGTGCTATCCCTGCTGGTTCTAGAGGCACTACGCGCCCGAGGCCGTACTTTGTTCCCCTCCTTGAGCGGGTTCTTGGTCTCCCGCTCTCTACTCGTTCTGCTCCTCCCATAGAGTGTCCACAGCCTGTCTAGTCGCTGTCACAGTTACAGCCCGCCTCCCGCGTGCCTGCTCCTTCTCCCTACATTGGTCCTACTGGAGGTCTTGCTGAGCATCGTAAGCGTGGGTCTCGTCCTGCGTCGCCTGTTCGTGCTGCTCGCACCAGTCGTTGTGCTCCACGTCCGCGTCCTCCTGCGGTCCTAGGCACGCACCAGATGGCATTGAGTCCTTCCACTGCTCCTCTGCGTGTCCCACTGCCGTCTCCTCCAGAGTCCTCTCTTCCTGTCCTTGCTGACCTGGAGTGTGACTCTCTTCGTGCTGCTAGTCCTACTGTCACGCATCTACAAGCTACTATTGTCATTGACCCTTCCTTTGAGTCCACTGCTGCGTCTGCCCTTGTTGCTGAGCTTGTCGACTTGGCTACTCGCTCTCGCCTAGACTACGCTGCTAGTCTTGTTGCTGAGTCTGAGTCTGTCTGTCCTCCGTCCGTCGGGGGTGAGTGTGCTCTTAACACAGAGGTCTTTGAGGACAGGCAGGAGGGGTTCCATTGTCTTGTGTTGCTTTGCCTCATCTCGTATCCACGCTGATTGCCCTTGAGGGAGACCTGGATGCACCAGACATCCCGACTCCTCGATCGTACGCTGAGGCGATCGAGGGTCCCTACTCCTCACAGTGGCAGTCAGCCATGGACGCCAAGATGGCTTCCTAGAAGTCCACAGGCACCTACGTCGACGAGGTTCCCCCACCTGGGGTGAACATCGTCGGTGGCATGTGGATTTTCAGAGACAAGCGGCCGCCGGGTTCTCTGCCTGTCTTCAAGGCGCGTTACGTGGCTCGAGGCTTCAGTCAGCAGCAGGGAGTTGACTACTTTTAGACCTTCTCTCCCACCCTGAGGATGACCACTCTTTGGATGCTGCTGCACATAGCCGCTCAGCGCGACTACGAGCTTCACTCTCTTGACTTCAGCACAGCTTTCCTGCAGGGCAGCCTGCATGTGGAGATCTGGCTGCGCCGCCCACCTAGCTTCTCTGGGTCGTTTCCTCCTAGTACCCAGTTGAGCCTCCGGCGGCCAGTCTACGGTCTTCGCCAAGCGCCCCGTGAGTGGCACGACACACTGAGGACTACACTTGCGGCTCTTGGGTTTGCTCCTTCTACTGCCGACCCGTCGCTGTTTCTGCACACCGACACCTCTTTGCCGCCGTCCTACATCCTTGTGTGCGTTGACGACTTGGTCTTTGCCACTACTGACACTATAGGACTAGCCCACGTGAAGTCGGAGCTGCAGAAGAGACACACGTGCACAGACCTGGGTAAACTGCGCAGCTACCTTGGCTTGCAGATCACTCGGGACAGAGCACAGCGCACCATTACCCTGACTCAGTCACACATGGTGCAGCAGGTCCTTCAGCGCTTCGACTTCACGTACTCCTTGCCTCAGGCCACTCCTCTGTCTACTTGCCTTTCGCCCTCAGCTCTGCCTTGGGATGAGTCCGTAGAGCCGAGTGGCCTATACCCAAAGCTTCTTTGCTGCCTCATATACCTGATGACCTGCACACGACCTGACCTTGCATACCCTCTTAGCATCTTGGCTCGATATGTTGCTCCTAGGAGACACCGACTAGAGCACATGGCTACAGCGAAGAGGGTGTTGTGCTACTTGTGCAGTACGTCGGGCATGGGGCTAGTGCTTGGAGGGCGACGTCGAGTGGTCCTCATAGGTCACGCAGACGCTTCTTGGGCTGACGACCAGGCTACGTAGCGCTCGTCACAGGGTTACACCTTCAGCCTTGGCTCCGGCTCTGTTTCATGGCGGTCCATACGCTCCTCTTCTGTTCTCACCTCCAGCTGTGAGGCTGAGATCTAGGGGGGGGCCATGGCTGCACAGGAGCTTTGCTGGCTCACCTACCTGCTGATTGACCTAGGAGAGCTGCCTTTTTCTCCTCCTGTTCTGTACGTAGACAACAAGGCCATGCTGGCCTTGTGTCGGGAGCACAGACTAGAGCACAGAACGAAGCACATTGCTCTCCGCTACTTCCTGGCTCGTGAGCTACAGCAGCGTGGTCAGTTGCGCCTTGCTTACGTTGCCTCTGAGGCCAACATTGCTGATATCTTTTCCACGGCACTCCGCTTGGTGATCATCAGCGCTTCTGTACGATGCTAGGTCTTGTGCCTACTTGGCTTCACTTGCTCACTTCTTGACCTTGCTTGTAGTGTGATCTTTCTATACCTGCACTTGCTTGTTTACCTTCATATATGAACTTGCATGTGAACTGGCCTTCTGGCCTTGCTCTTGTGCTCGGATTGTGTGATGACGTTGTGATACCCCCTGAACGTTGATACCGTTCTGGTCACAACTTCAAATGACCTGATTCAAATTGGATCTAGAGCGTCTTAATGTCGCCTACACTAAGTGTGAGAGGACGTCCCCGTTATAATATTTTCTCACTATTATATTTTTTTGTTATCCTATTTTCCCTTTTCTCCTCTTTATTTTGGTCTTTATCTCATCTCAATCGACCTACTATTCTATTTTCTAGAGCCTTCTATTTATTTCTCTTATTTCCTACTTTTCCCACCGACATACTTATTATACGGCACCGACAGCGCCGACAGTGGTGTATACGGTGTAATCTGGGCGTAATCCCAAGTGCCAATAGCCTTGCGTGCTTATGCGCACTTGTGATTGTAGTATCGGGAAGGGTGTGTTCCCGAAGGTTCGTTTTATCTCGTTTATCCTTGTACTTTCTGAGTATAAATAGGCCTTGTATTCAGTTTTAGTGACAAGTTTCGATTGAGAATTCGATCCTGTGACACTTGGTAATCAGAGCCGTTCTCACTCGACGACTCTCGGCTAAGCAGCGGTCGCGGAAAAAATCGCCTCGAAAAACCGCCGGGGGCGACCAATTAGACGCCGATTTCTGGTCAGCACCAGTTCCGCGCTTTTCGAATTAACCCCCTCGCGTGGTTTTTGAACAGGATGGGTTCGCCGGCGACCAACGACGTTACGCAGCAGCTCTTCGCACAAATCGCCAAGAAGGAAGCGGAGATGCGAGCGACGACTGAACGGTCACGATTGGAGAACGAGCAGCTGCGAAACGAACTGCAGCGCGTTACGCGGCTCCTCTCAACCATGAACATTCCTGCTTTGACGACTTCGCAGCAGTCGCAGCGTCAGTTCGAGGTTCGGAAACTTCGCTCGCCGGAATCGTTCGACCCTAGCGATCGAAAATCCGACGTCAGGCGGTGACTCGCGACGATGGAAATTTATTTCGCGGCGATCGGATGGTCGACGACGGAGTACGACGGCGAGAAAATTTGTCTCGCGACAACGTTGATGCGCGGTCTAGCTCTCGAGTGGCTCGGAAGCAACAGTAGCATTTTCCAGGGCGAAGCCACGTGGCAGCAGTTCCGGGCAGACCTTCTCAAACGTTTTGAGCCGATTAATTCCACTTATATTGCGCGCGAAAAATTACATCACCATAGGCAATTCGGGAGTGTCGCGCAATACACGCAGCAGATGGAGGAATTTTATAATCGCATTCCCGACATTACCGAGGGCGAAAAAAATCAGTCCTACATCGCGGGGCTGAAAACCGGCATTTGGCGCCAGGTTGCAGCAGCGAATTGCAGCAGCTACAGCGAAATCGTATCGGCCGCGGAGCGTTTTGACTTGGTCAACTCCGGAACACGACGGCCCCACGTCGTCGGATCACGACAAGGGGATCGCTCGGCTTCAACCACGTTCGCCGACCCCATAGAAGTCGACAAATTCGACGCGAATTCACGACCTCCAAAAAACAAAACAATTTGCGAATTTTGCCGCGGAAACGGACATCGGATTGTCGACTGTTTTCACATGAAATCAGCACGTGCGGCATTCCGAGCTCGTGGGAGTGGCGAAACTAAAAATAAAAAGTATAAAAACGGATCTCGCCAGTGATTGCGGATCGTGCTGGCGAGGAAAAACAGATCCGAAAGCGTCAGCGCAATTTGGACCGAATCGAAATTGAAGGACAGCATTGGGCGTGAGATTTGGAGAATCAAGGGCGAAATCCCAAGCCCCTTGACCGAAATTTGTCAGAGGAATTCGCCGAGGAAAAGAAAACCTCCGCGAAAACAGACTCGACCAAGACGGGAACTCTCCAATTCGACCCCGGAAAAAAACAGAATTCGTTAAAGTTATCTTTCAAAGATGCTTTAATGAAGACTGGCGATTTTCGCGGGTCCGGAGCCATAAACAAATTCCGGGAAGAACTCCAGAGGAAGCAGACAATTAAAGAAGTGGTACCGGTGCCTACGGAGCTGGGGAAAAAATTAAGGAGTGTGGAAAGGAGTAGACCTTTTCACGGCGTCAACGTCCTCTCCCGGAACCAGCCCAAGACGACTCTCCACTCCCCAGGGAAGAAGTCTATGGAGCTGAAGCAGCTGAAGAGGCAGCTGGGAGTTCAAAAGAAGCTGCAGAAACTCCAAAAACCCCTCCAGGATGCATCCAGTGGATCGCAGGCGTCGACCGGATCCACCCCCTCAGGGTGAACTTGTACGGTTACTACCTCTACTCCTGGCGTTGGAGAAGAGCCTTTCTCCACGCAGCCCAGGCCAGCTAGTTGTCCAGAAGAAAACAGTGGAACCACGGTGTGTACTGAATATTGGGATGTACCCTATGATCCTATTAACGAGACTATTTTTGGGTACTCCGAGCAACGCTCACCACTCCTGCTCGAGGTGATCTGCAACGGACAGCACCTCCAAGCACTCGTGGACAGCGGGGCGTCGCACAGCGTCTATGACAAAAAGGCAATCGATCGACTCGGAGGTGACATCAAGTCCTCAAGCTTCTCTGCAACGATGGTAGATGGCAGTAAGCTACCTATCTACGGGGAAACACGGTTGCTACTCCAGATTGGACCCCTTCGATGGAAGCCTGCTCTCCCCGTCACAAATATCAAAGGACTCGACGTAATCTTCCGGAGAGACTTTCTTAAAAAGTTCAACCCCGAGATCAACTGGGTTAACCGGACGGCCAACATCAACAACAACGGGAGAAAGATCAGCCTTCCCAAATGGGACGACACGGGAAATATTCCAGTCGAGACACTCGCACGCTTTGAAAAGGACGTGAAACGGACCACGGCGGGATTCATGGCGATAGTCAACGAAGCAGACAACGGAGAGAAGCAGACCCAGGAACTTCCTCCAGCAGTCAAGAAAATTCTTGAAGAGTTCTAGGACGTTCTTCCCGACGATTTACCTGGTCAACTACCGCCATACCGGACACATCAACACGAGATCGTAGAAGAGCCGGGGTCCAAGCCAACGTTCCGAGCACCATACCGGCTGAGCTCGACAGAGCTTGCCGATATGAAAAAACAAATAGAGTATCTCCTGGAGAAAGGGCTGATTCGACCTTCGACTTCGTTGTACGGAGCTCCAGTTCTCTTCACTCCGAAGCCAGACGGAAGTCTGCGAATGTGCATCGACTACCGAGCCTTGAACAAGCAGACTGTAAAAAATAAATACCTGATACCACGGATCGACGACTTACTCGATCAACTTCGCGGTGGTACGGTATTCTCCAAGCTCGACCTCAGATCAGGATACTGGCAAATTCGTATGGCGGACAACTCTATCCACAAAACCGCTTTTCAAACTCGGTACGGGTCATAGGAGTATCTCGTAATGCCATTCGGACTCACTAACGCACCAGCCACATTTCAGGCGGAAATGAACCACATCCTTCGGCCCCTTCTGGACGAGTGCGTGGTGGTATATTTGGACGATATCCTGATCTACTCGAAAGATATGGAGCAGCACGTTGAGCATCTACGACGGGTGTTTGAAATTCTTCGACGAGAACGCTTCTACGTGAAACTATCCAAGAGCGAGTTTGCGTTGAAAAAAGTCCAGTTCCTTGGACATATGGTGAGCGCTCAAGGAGTTCACGTGGATCCCAAGAAGATCGAAGCAGTGCGAACGTTGAAGACCCCTGAGAACGTGAAGGAGTTACAACAGTTCCTTGGATTCGCCAACTACTACAACCGGTTCGTACCGAACTACGCCAAGATTGCCGCACCATTAACGAACCTGTTGAAGAAGAATATACCATATCAATGGGAGGCGAAGCACCAGGAAGCCGTGGAACAACTTAAAACCGCACTCACGTCCGCACCTGTCCTTATCCTGCCAGACCCTGAACTTGACTATGTCATCAAGGCCGATGCTAGCGATCAAGCAGTGGGCGCAGTACTCATGCAGGATCAAGGGAAGGGACTGCAACCCATTGCATACCTCAGTAAAAAACTTCACGGGGCAGAACTCAATTACCCCATCCATGACAAAGAGGCCCTCGCCATCGTCAACGCATTTAAGGCATGGAGGTGTTATCTCGAAGGACGAAAAACGACCGTCTACACCGACCACTGCAGTCTCAAGTACCTGAAGACCCAACCAACACTCTCCAGGCGGCAGGTCCGGTGGATTGACTTTCTCGAAACCCACTTCCATTACGACATCGTGTATAAGCCAGGGCACAAGAACAAGGCAGACGCACTGAGTCGCCCTGCACACGTTGCCGCCTTACAAATCGATGGCATGAACCCACTTTTGAAGGGACTCTTCACGCATGGATACACCATCGACCCCGAAGTCTCTGTAGCAGAAAAGCGCCATCTTCTACAACGGGATCAAGACATCGCATACCGCAAGGGCTCAACAAAAATATGGGTACCTAATTACCCTCCCTTACGCCAGTTACTGCTCGAAGAATATCATGATGTTCTCTACGCGGGCCACTTCGGTAGTAACAAGACGCTTGTCGGTATTGCGAAGCATTATTACTGGCCCCACATGGCGGATGACGTACAAAAATTCGTCACCTCGTGCGACACATGCCAACGGATGAAGAGCAGCAAACAGAAGAAAGCAGGGTTGCTACAGCCTCTTCCGGTCCCTGAACAGCCTTGGCAAGTGGTTAGCCTCGACTTCATCACTGGGTTACCACCTACCAAAGCCGGTTACGACGCCATTCTAGTCGCCATCGACAAATTCTCCAAAATGGGACACTTCATTCCGACACACACAACGGCTCGCACCAAGGAGACAGCGCAATTATTCTTCCGCTACGTCATCTCGCAACATGGCATTCCAACCACGCTGATCTCCGGCAGAGATCCGAAATTCACGAGTAAATTCTGGAAGGAGCTCATGTCGCTCATGGGGACCAAACTCGCCATGTCATCAGCCTATCATCCCCAAACAGATGGTCAGACAGAGCGCCTCAACCAGATTGTCGAACAGCTTCTGCGAGCAGCGTGTAAGGACGATATCTCTAAATGGGATGCCCATCTGCCGGTTCTCGAGTTTGCGTATAACAACGCCACGCACGCCGCAACAGGGCAAACTCCTTTCTTCCTCTGTTACGGTCGCAACCCACTCACGCCTCAGAAACCAACAGTACCCGCCACGGTGCAACCCGCACATGATTTCATTTCCACTATGCACCAATTGTGGGAGCGCACGCATAAACGTCTTCTGACTATCCAGCAGCAACAAAAGAAGCTCGCTGATCGGAGTCGCAACGATCATTCCATCAAGATTGGCGATCAAGTGCTTCTGGATACACGCAATCTCGACATTAGCCATCTTCCGTCTAAGCTCCGACCTCGCTTCTGCGGACCTTTTCTCGTCGAGGCGCAGGTCACTCCAGTAACCTTCCGCTTGCGTTTACCAGCTACCTGGAGAATTCACAATGCCTTCCATGTTCAGCTTCTCAAGCCCTATCGGGACCCGAACACGGTCTTCAAAGGTCGCCAGCTGCCGCCGCCATTGCCAGTGATCGTTAATGGGGAACCCGAGTACGAAGTCGAAGCCGTTCTGGCGCACCGACGACGACGTAGCGGCACCTTGGAGCTCTTGATTCGTTGGAAAGGCTATGATCCTTCCGAGGATAGCTGGGTACCTGAACACGACATGGATAACGCCCGCCATCCTCTCCAGGACTACCTTGTAAAGCAGGGTGTTACTTCTACCACCCAGCTTTGAGGGGGGGAAGTGTGAGAGGACGTCCCCGTTATAATATTTTCTCACTATTATATTTTCTGTTATCCTATTCTCCCTTTTCTCCTCTTTATTTTGGTCTTTATCTCATCTCAATCGGCCTACTATTCTATTTTCTAGAGCCTTCTATTTATTTCTCTTATTTCCTACTTTTCCCACCGACATACTTATTATACGGCACCGACAGCGCCGACAGTGGTGTATACGGTGTAATCTGGGCGTAATCCCAAGTGCCAATAGCCTTGCGTGCTTATGCGCACTTGTGATTGTAGTATCGGGAAGGGTGTGTTCCCGAAGGTTCGTTTTATCTCGTTTATCCTTGTACTTTCTGAGTATAAATAGGCCTTGTATTCAGTTTTAGTGACAAGTTTCGATTGAGAATTCGATCCTGTGACACTAAGCAATTTAGATTGCACGCTTTGACCAAGTATTGACGACATTGCGTTGGTTTGAACGAACGGCACTATGGCAGCCACTATAGTCTTAGAACACAAGATAGGAAGAGTTAGGAAGAGTTATGAGTTGGGAATGACTCCCAGCTCCTACAAACCCCAAGAGCCAAGGTACAGTGATGTGGAACAGTGCCAGACTATCCTCAACTTAGAAGGGTCTCGAACCTACCCTTCACAAGGGTCTACACCAATAGAAATGTTACACTACACATTGTAATGTGACTTTCTTCAATATCTTGAAGTGTACCCTTTTGGCGAGCTTCGAAATCACTTGAAGCTTGAAATAAAGGCTCGAGTTCTTCATCACAATCTCATCTTTGAGTTCTTGATGGGTCTGCTGCACACACCTGCGACAAGCCGAACGTTCGACAAGCGACAAGATAGAAACCGCGCACGACAAAATAGAAACCGCGCGGGACACACAAAATGACCACGTTACACGCGACAAGCGATAATTCGCTATTGACTCGACACACACACACTCAACATCATGACCCATCATACACACACTATTATAAGCATGAAATATATATTTATTTCATGCACTCATTCCATTCCATGCACACATGCATGTGCGCACACGGACAACAAGACGAGTGCAAACCGTAGGGTTGCACCAACAAGGCAGATTTGGCAGCAACAATTTCAATAGAGGCCACGGGGTTGCGGTTACGGCAGCGACGACAAGAGCTACGGACGCGGTCGCGGCCGATTCGACGGCGAGTGTCACTATTGCCACAAGAGCGGACACATGTGGTGCGACTGCTACAAACTCTCTAATGGTTGGACCCTTGCTCAAGGCCAAGAGGGTAGAGGAGAGAGAGGAAGAGGCCGTGGAGGCCGTGGCCATCGCGGAGGCATTGCTGCAAACATGAAGAGCGAAGATAACGACAAGAACCCGACGGCGATCGATACCCGGATCCATTCTACTTCGTGTCAATGCCAGCACTGGCTACACCAGAAAATGACGAAGTCTTTGAGGAGCCAGCAGCTCTGGGACAGGTCACCCTACACCCTCCGGAATTTTGGGTGATCGATAGCAGTGCTACCTACACCATGACACCTCGCGCGGACTTGCTGACCGAACTTGAACCATCACCAGTGAAGCATGTCAAATCGGCTTTGGGCCAGTGAGCAGAGGTGAAAGGCATGGGCATGGCCATGTTCAAGGGTGTTGATGGGAAGATGGTGGGCCTCAAGGACGTGCTTTGGGTGCCCAGCCTTGCTGCAAACCTGATTTCCGTGCGGCAATTGGCAAAGGCCGGCATGGACACGAACTCGAAGGGAGCCAAGACCTACACCGCGATGCTTGGCGAGCGGATTCTATGAGACCTTCACAAAGATAGGGATGTCTACAACAAGATGTGGCAGATCCCTGTGGTCCCCATGCCTAAGGAGAGGCAAGTGGCAGCAAGCATCAGCACCAAGGGTGAAGCGGTTTGTAGCGGCGATGGCGCGAATGGTCGCGCTAAGGAGATTGAGTTCAAGAAGTGCAATCTTGGAGGGACCAGCAAGCTCGGTGAACACGAGGAGAGTGATGCAGCAGCCAAGAAGCAGCACAAGGGTGAGGAAAACCCCGAGGCAGCAGCGGAGGAGGAGTACGGAGAGAGCATGTGGGTGCTATTGCGAGCGCGGCATTCTCCAATCCAACTTCGGCTACGGGGGAGTGTGATTGGCTCACCTTGCATCGGCGAATGGGGCATGTGGCCCTGCCTATCTTGCAGCAGCTAGTTAAGAATGTGCTAGCATACGTGTGAAGGGGGAGCCTGATGGAGTGCTTGGCTGCCCAACGTGCATTCAATCCAAGTTCACTCGGTTTCCGTTCCCTAGTTCGGAGCAATGGCAAAGGGACCACTTGATGAGGTGGTGATGGACGTGGTGGCCCCCCTGAAGCTTGGAGCTGCTGGAGCTGAATATTTCCTCACCATTGTGGATGTCTACACCCGCATGACTTGGGTGCACGTGCTGTCCAATAAGATCGACGTAGCTGAAACGGCGAAGACCGATTGGTTGCCGATGGTGGAGCGGCAACAATACCGGCTTGTAAATTCGACCCGCACCGATCGTGGGGAAGAGTTCCTGAGCAAGGAGTTCGGATTGTGGCTGAAGAAGAATGGGATAAGGCACTCCCTTACCATGCCATACTCCCCTGCAATGAACGGTATCGCAGAGTGAGCGAACCGCACAATCACGGAGATGGCACGCTGGCTGCTCATTGAAGCTGGGCTACTCGACTATTTCTGGCCTGATGCGGTGCGAAGTGCGTGTGTGAACAAGAACAGAGCTTTGACTCATGTTGGAGCACATAAATGGGTGCCCTATGTGGAGTGGCTAGGAAGGAAGCCTAAGGTGGATATTGTTAGAAACTATAAGGATGGAGTCTACGAAGATTAGGGGCTTAAATTTCTCAAAATCGTTGGTCGAGAAATGTGGACAGGAATGTCGACTTCACAAGAAACGCCGTCGACAAAAATTGCACTGTTGAAACTTCTCCAAGTTTTTTTATGTTGTAGCTCTTATCCGTGGTTACAATTCCCAATTTGAATCGTACGAAAAGGTGAAGTAACTCTTGAGTGATGAATTTTGGCGCACTAGGGGGTATGCTGCCATAAAACTAAACTCACTCACAATTGTTCTCATAAGTTCCTCACAAGAAAGTTAGAGTAGTTAGAAACCAGGTAGGAGAGGGGTGAAGTGGAGGACGAGAGGGAAGGTCCCCAAGGAATCCCCAACTAGGGAAACCCCATAAGCACATCAAATCCCCTCCCGCTTTTACTTTTGTCACTTTCCCAACCCATGCCATCCACCTTACCCAACTTGGCCACACTTGCCAACCTGGTTTGGTTTCTCCCAACCACTTGGCAACATCTACAGTGATGAGGACGAGTTTCCCAGCCCCCAAAAGTCTATACCCTTTATGGAGTCAACCCAACAACTTCCCATAGTTACCACAACCAAATATCAAAAGCTTACGAACTTCAAATGTTTGTAACTTTCTTGTTCGTGCTCCGTTCGAAGCGATACTTGGCTCGACGGAAAGCTCGAGCAGAGGAGTCAAATCAGAGATCTACTCAAGCCAAATAAAATTCACACACACTCAAAAAAACCAAACCACATCAAACACAAATTCTTGCACATGCTCACACCACGCATGCAACGCACGGACATATGATGGGAGACATACAGACGTGAATGCATATGATTGCATCACACAATAGATATGCTTCGGGTGTTCGGGTGCATGTGCATGGCGCTCGTGCCTAAGCATCTTTGGCACAACAAGTTTCGTGCCAAGGCGATATGGGCGGTGCACTTGGGCATGGCTCAAAACAGCAAGGGTTGGCTTTTTGGGGACCCATTCACCAAGAAGTTATTGGTAAGCAGGGACTGCAAGTTCATGGAGAATCTCATGTACAAGGATTGGAAGGCTGAGAATGAGGCAAAGATACGTGTGCGGTTTGGGGAGGTGAAGAGTTCTGAATTGGAGTGTGTGGAGCTGCCTTTGGAGCTGAGCAGCGGCAGCACTACCACAAGGCAATCTTCCCTTGGGAATGGGGAAAGGGAGGCCAAGGATGCAGAGGAAGAAGTGGAGGAAGTGCAGCAAGTGAGCGAGCGTGCACCGACACTTCCTTCACGCGCTACGAGTGCTCCACGGATCCAAGCCACACCGCAGCAACGCCAAGGCCTTCAAGTCCCTGCAGCTGAGGAGGAAGGAAGGGGCAAGAGGAGACTCCAAGCCCCTAATAGGCTGACCTATGATGCACCAGGAAAGTAAGGCAAGACAGCCTTGGCTGGAGCGGCAATGATGGTTGGAGACGACGAGGAGAGTGACTACGAGGAGTGTTCGCTCGTGTTCTTCTCTCCGATGGAGATGCCGGGAGAACCAGCAACTCTCAAGGAGGCCTTGCAGAGTAGTGATGCTGAGGAGTGGAAGAAGGCAATGGAGTGTGAGTTGAAGAGCATTGAGGAGAACGACACATTTGAATTGGTGGAGCTACCGGAGGGGCGTAAGGCTATTACGTCCTAGTGGCTTTTCAAGATCAAGTCTGACGCCGACGGCATGATCGAGCACTACAAGTCTAGGCTTGTGGCCAAAGGGTACCAGTAGAAGGAGAAGGTGGAATTCAATGAGTTGTTTGCTACTATGGTGAAGCCGACAACGCTGCGGACCCTACTCGCGGGAGCCGCGATCAAAAGATGGGTGGTGAAGCAGATGGATATTACAACGGCATTCCTTAACGGCATCCTTGAGGAGGAGATATTTATGGCGCAGCCGGAGGGGTTTGATGATGGTACCGGCAAAGTGTGGAAGCTGAAGAAGGCTCTCTATGGGCTGAAGCAGGCCCCTAGGCAATGGTACATGAAGCTGCGTGAAGTGTTGGAGGAGATCGGCCTCACACCCTCAACTGCCAACCACTCCTTATTCATGCTTGGCGAGGGGGAGCAGAGGAGCTTCATGGTCGTGTACGTGGATGACATCCTCATCTTCTCACCCTCCTCTGACCTTGTGAAGGAGGTGATGCTGAAGCTTTAGGATAAATTCAAGTCCAAAGCCCTTGGTGATGTGAACTTCTACCTCGGGCTTCACATCGAACGCGATGTGGAGAAGCGGTGCATGCGGGTGCACCAACGCAAGTGCCTGGAGGCATTGGCTGCCAACTTTGGGCTGAGTGAAGGCCATGTAGCTACTCCCCTTTCGTTTGGGTTCGAGTGTGTGAAGGGACCACAGGAGGAGAGCATTGGTAAAGAGGAGAGGCGTCGTTTTCACTCGTTGGTGGGCAGCCTCATGTATGCGGCGGTAAACACTCGACCGGACGTCTGAGTGCCCAGTGAGAACAACTGAGCTCCCTCCTCCAAGCACGAGCCCCATGCCCGATGTACTGCACAAGTAGCGCAACACCCTCTTTGCAGCATCCCACTGCACCTTTCGGTGCCTGCCAGGAGCTACGTAGCGGGCGAGAAGGCCAAGAGGGTATGCTAGGTTAGGACGAGTGCAAGTCATCAGGTACATGAGGCAACCAACTAGCTCTGGGAAAGGACCACTCGACTCTACGGACTCATCCGAAGGCAGAGCTAAGAGCGAGTGACCTACAGCCAGAGGAGTGGCTTGTGCTGAGGACCAAGTGAAGCCGAAGCGCTGAAGGACCTGCTGCACCATGTGTGACTGAGTCAGGGTATTGGTGCGGCGTGCTCTGTCCTGGGTGATCTGCAAGCCAAGGTAGTGGCGCAGTTCACCTAGGTCTATGCACGTGTGTCTCTTCTGCAGCTCCGACTTCACGTGGGCGAGAGCCTCAGTGTCAGCAGTGGCAAAGACCAAGTCGTTGACGTACACGAGGATGTAGAACAACGGCAAGGAAGTGTCAGTGCATAGAAACAGCGACGGGTGAGCAGTAGAAGGAGCAAACACAAGTGCCGCAAGAGTAGTCCTCAGTGTGTCGTGCCACTAGCATGGTGCCTGGCGGAGACCATAGACTGGCCGTCGGAGGCTCCACAGAGTACCAGGAGGAAACGACCCAGTGAAGCCAGGAGGGCGGCGCAGCAAGATCTCCTCGTGCAGACTGCCCTGCAAGAAAGTTGTGCTGAAGTCAAGAGAGTGAAGCTCGTAGTCACGCTGAGCAGCAACGTGCAGTAGTACCCGAAGAGTGGTCATCTTTGGGGTGGGGGAGAAGGTCTGAAAGAAGTCTACTCCCTCTCGCTGACTAAAGCTTCGAGCAACGTAACGAGCCTTGAAGACAGGCGGTGAACCTGGCGGCCGCTTCACCCTAAAAATCCACATGCCACTGACGATGTTCGCCCCAGGTGGGGGAACCTCGTCGACGTAGGTGCCTGTGGACTTCCACGAAGCCATCTCTGCGTCCATGGCTGACTGCCACTGTGAGTAGTAGGGAGCCTCGATCGCCTCAGCGTACGATCGAGGAGTCGGGATGTCTGGTGCATCCGGGTCTCCCTCATGGGCAATCAGCATGGACACGAGATGGGGCGCAGCGGCTGCAAGACACTCAAGGTCCTCCTGTCTGTCCTCAAGGACGTTCGTGCCTAGAGCACACTCACCCCCAATGGACGGAGGACAAACACACTCAGACTCATCAACAAGATTGGCACCGTAGTCTAGACGGCAGCGAGCAGCAAAGTGGACAAGCTCAGCAACTAGGGCAGATGCAGCAGTGGACTCAAAGGAAGGGTCAGTGACAACATTGGCCAGGAGACGCGTGTCAGTAGGACTGGCAGCACGAACGGAGTCGCACTCCAGGTCAGCAAGGGCAGGAAGAGAGGACGGGGGAGGAGACTAAAGAGGAACACGCAGAGGAGCAGTGGAAGGACGTAGTGAGATCCGGTGTGTGCAAGGGACATGTGGCGGACGCTCATGTGGTACATGGCAACTAGCACAAGCAAGACAAACAGGTGACACCGGACGGGACGCAGGCGACACAGGACGAGACTCAGGCTCACGACGCTCTGTAAGACCGCCTGTCGGACCAGTGTAGGGAGGAGGACCAGGAAGCGTCGAGGCAAGTGGAAGCTGTGACTGGGACTGGACAGGCGGAGGACACTCTACGGAGGGGGGAGGACTAGGAGGAGGCGGCTGACCAAGAACCTGCTAAAGGAGTGGAACGAAGTACGGCCATAGCCATGAAGTGCCTCCAGCAGCAGCAGAGACAGGACCAGAACCTCCAGCAGCTCTAGCAAAACCTCCAGCAGCACCTCTAGCACCTCCAGTGCCTTGAGCAGCTCCAGCAGAACCTCCAGCAGCTCCAGCAGCACCTCTAGCACCTCCAGTGCCTCCAGCAGCTCCACTAGAACCTCCAACAGCTCCAATAGCACCTCGCACCTCCAGTACCTCCAGCAACTCTAGCAGAACCGTCAGCACCTCCAGCAGCACCAGCGGCACCGCAGGAGCTCTAGGACCTCCAGCAGTGGTAGCGTCTCCAGCGGGCGGTACCTCAACACCAGGAGCTCCTCTCCGGAGGCTGCAGCGCCGAGCGTACCACTCACGCAGCCGCTGAGGGGAGGGAGGCTCCGGCTACGACACGGCACCCGCAGGACGACTAGCCCCAACTCCAGCAGACCCCCCAGCTCTAGGAGCCCCATGACGAAGGCTGTAACACTGGGAGTACCACTCACGCAGCTGGTGAGAGGAAGGAGCGCCAGCAGGCGCAGCACGGTCAGTCTCAAAGCCCCCAGCCACAGTCCCGTCAGGCGCAACACCCCCAGTCGCAGCACCTCCAGGCTCAGCACCCATAGTCTGCGCACCCCCAGACTCAGCACCCCCAGTCTCAGCGCCCCCAGACCTAGCACCCCCAGGCTCAGCACGCTCAGTACCTTGCACAAGACCAGAGTCAACAGCTACCTCGACAGGCTCGACCGGGTCTACCTGGGAAACACCTGAGGGAGCAGCAGGCTAGAGAGCGGCGCGCGCGAAAAAAAAAAGGTCGTGCGCGGCACTAGCGAGCCGCGCACAGGCAGCACGAGAAGACGAGGCGCACGAGGGCGCACTAGGCGAACGGCGCTCGAGGGCGCTAGGACGATGGGGCGCTCGAGGGCGCTTCTAACGGTGGGCCCTTAGGTGAGTCCTAGGTCTAGAACCTAAGCTCTAATACCATGTCAGAATGAGAAGTGATGTGAACTATAAAAAAGTGGAGTACAAGTATCAAACCCTAGTTTTGTGTACCCCCTAAAGGCTAACCCACTATAACCTACCCAACAACAACACGTATAGTGTTCGACAGTTATGGTGCCTACTACACGACGTAAGTGACACTGCTCTAGTACATATCGTCGGGGGATGTGATATACGTGAAGCTATCACTAACCACATGCGTTGATGCGCGTGCAGGTACGGATTTGAAGAGATCACCCCAGCAATAGCTGCATACCTTCGTGCGCGCCAGAGAGAATTCATTTATTGGAGTCCATTCATTGGTCAGAGCTGCCACGAGAGTACGGACTGCGTCAAAGGGAAGCACATGATTGTGTTTGTAACCTTTCTGCGTGAGCATGCCGTCACCACAGAGTTTCTGACTAACCTCTCCGTCGAGAAGTGTGATGCAGCATCTCTTTATGCTAAGATCATGGGATTCCTTGACAGTATTAGCCTGCCGCTCGAGAAGGTGGCGGGTATCAGCACTGATGGGGCACCTGTGATGATAAGCATAGACACGGGCCTCGTTGGGCGTCTTCGACTGGAGATCCCGCACGTGGTGGCTTCTCACTGCATCGCACACAGGTAAACTGTTGCTGTGGTGGTGTTGTTGCGGTATGAGATGTGCAATGTGGTATGTCGCAGTGCGAATTCTAACACCCCCACCCGTGCATTTCTACCTGTGGCAGGGAAGCGCTTGCTGCAAAGGAGGTGGCTAAGGCACTACCCGAGCTTGGCATAATCGACGCGGTTATCCGAACAGTGGCGGAAGATCTCGGCAGATCCAGCAACTCCAACTGCAAGTTCAAGGAGTTGCAGGAAGTGTTCACGCATACCAACCTCGAGGTCCAGGGGATCCACAGCGTCCACTGGTTGAGTTGCGGCGATGCAATCGCACGATTCGTACGCGTTCTGCCAGCTGTCATCGTTATGCTCGAGGAGTCGGACAAGACAATGTACCACTTAGTAACGTCGTTCAAGTTTCATTACTTCCTGTTCTTCTTGGCAGATGTGCACACGGCACTCAACGCGCTCAACCTGCTATTCCAGAAGCGACAGGTGAGTTGTTGAGTTCCGTTTTGCAGTTCTCTTCTTCTCCCAGGTACTTATCTTTTGTTTCGGTGTACCGATTCTCCCCCCACCAACAGGTCGACCTCACTGCAGTGCACTCCCAGGTGAGGCGGACCATCATCTACATGGAGCAGAGGTACCTAAACTGTGGCCAGCATTTTGGCGGTGGGACCAGCGAGCTGCTGTCTGCTTTCCTCGCGCGGCACGCCTCGCCCGACTGCCGTGAAGTGACTGTGGAAGGGGTGGACAAGGAGGGTCAGCCCCGTGTACACAAGTTCCAGCTGCACGAGGAGGCAGTCAAGGGATACACCACCAGCAGCGGGGACATGCAAGGCTGCTACACCTGCTGCCGCTCATTTGCCCGCGAGCTGGTGTACAACCTCGAGCTGCGCTTGGGAGACCTGACGCGCTTGAACGGGGCGAAGCTCTTCATGCCCCGCTCGTGGCCAAGGGGCGTCGAGGCAAGAGACGCAGAGTGCAAGGAGCACACCTGCACGGCCTCGTCCATCTGTTTCAGGCCAAGAACCGGGACACGATCTTGCCTGGTGAGCAAGAAATAGCTTCCCACTGACCTGCGTGTATGCATTGCCGTTTCCGTGGTTGCATTATTCCCATGTTGTGCGCTTGACTTTCTACCCTGGTTGTGCTCAACCCGTTTCGCAGGTGTCCAGAAGCGTGCGGCACGAGTGGAGCTGCGCACGTTCCTGCCGGTGCTCTCCACTGCCCCCAAGGAAGAGCAGCCCTTTCACGCAGGTTTGAAGGCCATCTTGCAGACCAACGACTGGCAGACCAGCTACCCCAACTTAGTCCGTCTGTGGGCTGCGGTCGCTGTTCTGCCTCTCAGCACAGTCGAGTGCGAGCGCGGATTTCCCCGCCAGAATGTGATCAAGTCGTGGCGCTGGACGAGTCTCTGCAACGCCAAGCTGGGAGATTTGCTGGCAATGAGTCTGCTCGACTACGACATGGAGTGGGATAAGGTGCTGGACATCTGGCGGAGCACCAGGAAAAGGCGCCCCAGCAAGCGCAAGGAGCAAGCTGCGCCAGAGAAGGAGCGGGCCAAGGCCAAGTTTGTTAAGGGGAGTGGCCGCCGGGTGGTGGAGGAGGAGGACCTAGACGAAGGCATGTGTGGTTCTGCAGGCGATGGCAGTGAGAGTGATGACGATGCCAGTAGCAGTGGTGATGATGCGAGCGTTTCTTCTGATGAAGACATGACATGAGCTAGTTTGTTAGTGGTAGATTCAGCCAGCATGCGGTATTGGTGCTGCTGTTTGTCACAATGGTAACTTTGGACGCATCCATGCACTATTGCATCAGCTCTGCTTTTTTGGTTTATTTACACTGCAGGTTCAGTTTAGGAAAAAAAATTACACTGACAGTATCAGTATAAAGAAAACCACCAACGCTGATTTGGACACCTGGTTGGCAGGGGCACGCTGATCCATCAGCATACCCTCAAACCAATCTGAGGGCCTGATGAATACACTCATGCGGTACATTGTAATGACATGTTTGGGTCGGGACTAGGAAATCCGGTCAGTTCATGTATGAGAAAACATTATAGATGAAGCCAGGGAGACGAAAAGTAGGAAAGAGCCCCCATAAAGGACACTCGTGAGGATACGATGGTGGCGAATGATTTGCTGTTGGTGACGGAGGTGCAGATGATGGGAGGAGAGAGGATGGGAGGAGAGAGGATGCGAGGGAAAAGGGAGAACCAGGCGGAGGAAGTCTGAGAGAACGGCCTCTCCATCAAGGAAGAAAATCTGAACGGGAACAGGAAGGAGGGGAGAGGGGAAGAGAGGGGAGGGTAGAAATGAAGAAATAGATGCAGTAGATTGAGTCAGGGAGACGAGAAGAAGGAAAGAGCCACCGTAAAGTACACTAGTGAGAATACGATGGTGGCGAATGATTTGTTGTTGGTGCCTGAGGTGTGGATGTGAGGCGAGAGGATGTGAGGGAAATGGGAGAAGCAGGTGGAGGAGGTTTGAAAGAAATTGAGGAGGAAATTCAAGCGGTAACAGGTTGGGGAAGGGGTGTGGGCAGATGACGAAATAGATGAATGGGATGGGAGGAAGAGGCTATGGGCGTGTTGGTTGAGAAAGAAAACTTTATAGTGAGGACGGAATGGAGACAAGGAGATACAAGAGTCAACAGTGGCATTGGAGGTGATTCCTTGTAGCGACATCACCTCCAATAGAACAGTAAAGGAAATGAAAAGTTGAGGTGAGAAAAGGAAATGGAACAGTAGAGAATGAGGGAGCGCAGCCACCTAAGCGCAACATCCTTTGATTTTTGCAAAAGCGACGATACTGCTACAATTTTTGGTCTGAATTGATCACAAGTAACTTATAATACTCACCGGAGCAGCGTTGATGAGGGCGAGAGCATTGGACACGTGGAAGACAAAGAGAGCGACACGTGTCACCACCACAGGGCCCCACAATGGCGCTGAAATCTGAACCATCGATGGTGGCGATGCTGCTAACAGAAATGAACGGTTATGATGCTGCTCTTCTCCTTTCTCGCTCTCCAGCTGATCCTGCTCTTTCTGCTGTTGCTGCAGCAGTTGCTGCTGTTGCTCCTCTCCCTGCTGACTGAAGCACCTGCTGCCAGTGCTGCTGCTGCTCCTTTCCCTGCTCCAGCTGCTGTTTCCTTAGTTGCCATCGCTGCTGCTGCTGCTCTTCTCTCTGCAGCATGCTAGCAGCAGCAGGCTGGCTTGGTGCATGCAACAATTTTCGGTGTTCCAGTGCAAAGTTAGGCAGTGTGAGAGGGAGAGTGAGTGTGCGAGGATGCCACGGAGAAAGAGAGAGGCCCTGTGCAAAGGACTCAATGGTTCCCACAAACTCTAGAGAGGAGGGAGTGGAGGAAGTGGAGGAGGAAGGAGAGGAGCTGGAAAAGGAGGAAGAGGTGGAGGAGGAGGAGGGTGAGTAGGGGGAGGGCTGAAACTGCACTAGGAGCAGCAGATGGTGATGAGGAAGGACTGGGGCCATGCAGACGGATCCCTGGCCGTGAGGGAAGGACAAAACAAGGAGAAAGAGAAGAAAGATTTCTGAAACCGTACTAGGAGCAGCAGATGGTGATGGAAAAGTGCAGGGGCCATGCATGCAGGTGGAAACCTGGCCATGGGCAAAGGGTGAAGGGAAGGGAGGATGATGGGATGATGTCGAGAGGAAAGAGTTTTGAAGCCGCACAAAGAGCAACAAAGGAGCAGAAGATGGTTTTGGCATGACATACAGGCCAGAAAAGAAAAGAAAAGGAAAGGAAAGAAAAGAAAAGAAAAGAAAAGAGAAGAGAAGAAAAGAAAATCAAACCACTCAAACACAACAGATAGCATATTTTCTCCCCCCTTGTCACGCTGCTCCCTAAATGCATGTCCTCTAGTGCTTGTCCTGAGGAGAGCATATTCCCCCCCCTTTCCCCCCGAAATAACGAGCTTGCTCTTAGGAGCACGTCCTTCAGAGGCACGGAGAGACGCGCATTTAGGGAGCAGGCAGAGAATATCTCTCAGTGCTTTTTCTGAGGGTATCCATCTCAATGATCTCTCACACTCACCTTATCGCATTGACGCTGCTGCTTCCCCTCTTGTTTTCCCTCTTGCTTCCCCTCTTGCTTCCCTTCTTCCTTCCCCTCGTCCTTCCCTTCCTCCTCCCCATCATCACCCATCCACCCCCATCCGCATCTCCTCCCTCCCTCCACCACTTCTCTCGGATGCAAACATGCCGCAGTAGGAACCATCTGAGAAGCTTCTTCTTGGTTCTGCGATCCATCACCAGGAAACTGAACGGAAGCTTCCTCTTGGTGCGGTTCACTGCCAGGAATCGGCAAGGAAGGTTCCGCATCGCCAGCTGGAGCTTGCCGGAAAAGGATGGTTCCAGGAAACGAGGCATCACAGGAGATTGGCCGAGGTGGTGGGAATGGCTCCATGTTGGAATGATGAGGATGCTGGTGGGAAGGTTCTAGGAAAGAGCTGGGGATTGGTCCAGATGAAGCTATTGGTGGGATGCTACCATTGGCTGGAAAGGCTGGAGGAGTCAGGAATCCAGGTGGCAGCTTGTGATTGGCCGAGAGGGAAATGCAATACCCACGGGAAGGAGGTGAGGGAGGGATCGAAGGAGGCAGAGGGTAGGAGACGTGGGAGAGGTGGGAGAGATGGGAGAGGAGGTGAGTGTAGTCGGCAGGAGAGGAAAGCGGAGTGTGGTCAAGTACTAGTAAGGAGTCTCCTGGGCGAATGTGACTGAAGAGAGGGGAGAGCGGATGCACGGATGTAACCTGGGGGTGGGGTGGGAAGAAACCACACACGGATGTCATATGTGACTAAAACGGGGGAAAGGCATGGTGGAGTTACACGGCTTGAGGCACACGGCTTGAAGCAAACGCAGAGTCGTTCTTTACTGGGAAATGGGACATACGGGGAGGGACGTACCTTGAGGCCTGGGGGGGGACTGGGAGTAGAGCGGAAGAAGAGCAGTGCTTGGATGGGAAGGAAACGGAAGGAGGGGATATGAGAGAAGAGGAGAGGGGAGGAAGGGGACATGCAGGGAGGGGCGTACCTTAAGGCCTGGTGGTGACTGGGAGTAGAGGGGAAGGAAGAGGACCGCTTGGAGGGGAGAGGATAGGAGCAGCAGAGCGAGCAGAGACAGCTGCATAGGTGGGAGTGGGGCCAGATCAGATGGGTAGGGAAAGATGGGAACAGGGTGGATAAGATGGGGTAGAGAGGAAGGAAGAGCGCGGTTTGGAGAAAGGGGGAGAGGAGAGGAGCAGCAGAGACAGCTGCATAGGTGGGAGTGGGGAGATGGTGCAGGGGAGAGGGGAGGGGAACAGAGAGGGTGAGGGGCGAGCGGGGTGAGGGTGAAGTTGCAGAACGAGTGGGGACGCAAGACGGAGAAATTGCAGAAATGCACAAGACTCACCACTATGTTGCGCCAGCTGGTGACGGAAAGCACTCTCAGCAGGCAAGGGGAAGGCAGGGAGTGGAAGTGAAAAGGTTGGAAGACTCACAAGAGAGGAAACAAGAGAGGGTGGTGCCAAGCCATGCAGAAATGCACAAGACTCACCACTATGTTGCGCCACTGTTGCGCCTCCGCAGCCCACCTGTTCTACTTCGACACTCAATGCACAAGACTCACCACTATGTTGCGCCACTGTTGCGCCTCCGCAGCCCACCTGTTCTACTTCGACACTCAATGCACAAGACTCACCACTATGTTGCGCCACTGTGCCGGCGGAAAGCACTCTCAGCAGGCGGGCAGGAGGCAGGCAGAGAGAAGATGGGATGGAAGGCCACATGTGCTCGCAGGAGGGAGCAGATGTGAGGCACAATGATGTGACGTGAGGCTGAAAGGATAGCCATCCAGCACTCACCACCATGTTGTGCCATATGCCAGCACTCACCACCATGTTGTGCCATATGCCGGCAGAGAGGATTCGCAGCAGGCGAAAGGGAGGGAGGGCGTGGAAGTCGGCGGGATGGAAGGCCACGTGTGCTTGGGGAGCAGCAGAGCGAGGAGGAAGCATGCCACGTGCTGCACTCGCACTCCCTCTCTGGATGGGGAGCGGAGCAAGGGGGGAGGAGAGAATGGGAAAGCTAGCCACACGTTGAACTGCAAGAGGGGTGGAACGCGACGTGTGCTCCGGGGAGCAGCAGAGCGAGGAGGAAGCATGCCACGTGCTGCACTCGCACACCCTCCTTGTGGTTAAGGAGGGTATGGGGAAGGGACAAAAGAGGGGAAGGTAAGTACAAGATTGGACGGGATGAGGGAGCAGCAGGACGAGGAGGAAGCATGCCACGTGCTGCACTCGCACCCCTTCTCTGTGGATGGGAGGAGGGGAGGGGGCAGAGGGGAGAGAAAGAACAGGTAAGCAAGCTACATGTTGAAATGCAAGCGGGACGGAACTCACACGGCAGCAGCTACGGCGTGCCCAGCCTCATGCCACACCAGGCTGATAAGGAGACCTCTACCCTTAACCTTATACCAACGTTTTCCCTCTCCGACTTACACTCACACGGCAGCAGCTACGGCGTGCCCAGCCTCATGCCACGCCAGGCTGATAAGCGTGGCTATAAAGAGGTAGCTGAGATCGGCCAATGGCATGTTGACACCTGGCAGCTGTTACTCCACGTGAGGAGCAGATATGGAATGGGTCGGGGGAGGAAAAGAGCAGGGAGGGAAGAGGGGAGCAGAGGGGGGCGGGAAACAATAATGAGATGAGAAGAAGAGATGGGGAGGTGGAGTGAAGGAAGATTGAAGGAGGAAGAGAGGGATGGAAGCAAGGAAAGGTAAACATGCTCACAAGGAAAGGTATTCAGCTCTCACCCACTCACCCACTCGCTAACTCACTCAACCACTCACTTCACTCACTCGCCCACCCACTCACTCACTCACCCACTCACTCACTCTCACTCACTCACTCACTCACTCACCACAGGCTGTAGCACGTGCAGAGAAGAAGGCGCTGCAGCTGGGGCAGTGGTGGTTGCTTGCTTTGCAGTTGCATGGGAAGCTGTCTCCGCTACTTGGGAAGCTTGCATCTCTGCATGGTTTTCCAAAGCACTAGCCGTTCCAGAGAGGTCGACGGCAGCAGAGGAGTGTCCGAAAGAGGAGTTTACAGCAAAAGGGGTATGACTGTAGTGAGCGTGACTGTAATGAGAGTGGTTGTGAGTGAGATCCACAGTGTGAATGCCTTGATTTTCCTGCAGGTGCTGAGATGAGGTGGAGAGGTATCGGAGAAGGGGGAAAAGGAGGGAAGCAACGAGGCCATCCCATAGTAGAACCTGATGCGCGGGGAGGGAGGGAGGGAGGGAGGGAGGGAGAGAGGGAGAGAGAGAGGGAGGAACTGGATCAGTTCTCAAGCTGAAAGTGACTATGGAAAGTGGATTGTGTCGCGTCGTGATTAATGGGAGGCAACACATACACATGGCGTAAGATGAGCAGCAAAAATAGAAGTAGTTGTGTTGGATCGGGATTGATGAGGGGCCTTCATGATGAAAGACGAGCAGCGAGACATAAGAAGTTGAATTGCACGCACCAGGGAGGCCAATAGGAAGGCGATGCAGGCTGCAATGACCCCCCATGTGAACCACGCACGGAGCAACCTAGAATGAAGGGATAAGGAATGAGTTCCATATCCTTTGATTCAGATGTTCTGTTGGAACGCGGAGGATTTGGTGTGATTCTGGTTGGCAGGCGCTCTGGCAACAAAACGAGCACAAAACAGCCAACCAACCAACCAACCAACCAAGGATAAAGAAAACATGCAAAAGTTTGGCAGCAGCTCAGCCCAGCATGTGCCCACCCCACCCTTGGCATGGCAGGTGATCTGGCAGGCTGGAAGCCATCAAACGAAGGCGCTCGCTCAGGCAACAAGGGAGCAACAAAACAAAACGAGCAACGAATCGACCAACCGCGCTCGAGAACATGAGCAAGGGCAGCAGCAACCCAGCATGTGCCCCCACTCACCTCTTGGCAGGTGACTTGGCAGGCAGCATGCGAAGGCGCTCCAGCCAGGGGTTGAAGCACGTGGTGTGGACCTGAATGTACCTGGTGGTGGGAGGGACGGAGGGAGGGAAAAGGGAGTGAGGGATGGAGGAAGAGGGGTTGAACCTCTGCGGTGCCTTCTAGCATGACAAGGCGTTACATTCAATGGTTGACGCATGTGTGGACCTGAATGTACCTGGTGGGAGGGGGGAAGGAGGGAGGGAGGGAGGGGGGATAATATATGTATGTGTTATATATACATATATATTTATATATATATATATATACTCAGCAAGGAAGGTGTACAACTTACCCCATACTGGATGTAACACCACTTGTGAGGGTAACCTCTTCTTGCTCCCTTTCGCCCTGTGCTCTCCCATCGTTTCCCCCTGCCTCTCCCTTACTCCCCCTCATCTCTCCATCCGCCCCTCCCCTTCTCCCCCCACTTTCCCCCCCATCCTCCTCTACGCTGCTATCCAAGCCCACGCCAACCCCTTTATTAGCACATTCGCTTCGGGTATTTTCTCCCCCCTTACTATCACATTCGCCTCCCCTTGCCCGGCGCTTCCGCTTGAGGCTCCCCCTCCTCCCGCCCCCCCGAAGCCAGCGCCAGTGCAGGGGGGATGAGCGGAGAGAGAGTTCCGCGCACTGGGGGGGGATGGAAAGGGGGCAGGGGGAGGGGGAGGAGGGGGAGGAGGGGGAGGAGGAATGGAAGAAGGGTTGGGGAAATTCGTGCATTGGTGCAACTGAGATCCCCCCCCCTCCTGCGTATGCTCAGCCAGCGCCAGTGCAGGGGGGATGGGCCGAGACAGAATTCCGCGCACTGGGGGGATGGACGGAGGGCAGGGGGGAGCGGGCGGAGGGTAGGTGGGGGGGAAAAGGTTGACTGGGATGTCCGGACGGCGGCTTACCAGACGTCGGCTGAGACGGCACTAGAGAGAAATCAAATGAGGAGTCGCGTAAGTACCTTAAAGATAGAAGGAACGAGGAAATTGAGGATTCGTAAGTCAAACAGCTTTACCAGACGTCAATTGAGGAGGCTACACTTGTTATCTGATATTCATTAGACCTCAGGTACTAAGTAACTTGACGAGCAGGGGAACGAGGAGATTGAGCAGCAGCCGAGGGAAAACAGCTCTACCAGTCGTCAACTGAGACGACATTTGTCATCTGAGACAAAACTTTAAGAGATTTATCTGAGACGTCAGGTACTAAGTAAGTACCTTGACGAGCAGGGGAACGAGGAGATTGAGCAGCAGCCAAAGGGCGACGCCGGTAACCAGCTCTGCAGAGACCGCCATTTCGCATTCGCGAAGAATGAACGGCGTGAAAGACTCTCCGCAAATGTCGCTGACATTACTGGCGGCAAAACGGCACGTTAGTCGCGTCTGATTCACATTCCAGTGATCGTTGATTGGTGATGGTGGAATGACCTTGAAAGACCCGTGAACTTCGCTCACATAGTAGCGCGCACCACGGTTAAGTTTGGTGCGTTTGTGTTCCAAAGCGGTGAAAACGCTTATTGTTGTTTAGAGATTTGGTGAGTCGAGAGAACCCCGTCTTCGCTGGGCTATTCGCCAGAGTTCGGAATCAGCGCTGCTGGGCTGAGCGGTTGACAAGGCATTAAAACCTGGTAACCAGTTGCGAGGATGAAGGGGGGGGGGAGTGGTAATTGGGGCACCAGCTGGCCCACACTCTTCAGTTGATGGTCTGAACGTCATGGATGGAACTTTGCACACTTTTGGACTACAGTACCATTGCAAAATGGCCAATTTTATTACCATGTCATTGCAGAACACGCCCCAAACCGTCAGCACACCCACCCCTACCAAGCCAGCTTCACCCATCTCACAGACCTCCACACTTCCATACAACAAAGCTCGTTTGCTCAAACCCTTTCTCACCGTTCTGGATCGTCAATACACCGCTCTTCAACAAAATCTTTCATAAGCTCTTCAAACATAGCACTTAAAACCAGGGTCTCACGTAGATCAATTGTTTTGCAGTTGATGACTTGACCTTGGTTAGGATTGGATGGCGAGGTGTAAAGAATAACGAGGGGTGTGGCGAGGGGTGCGAAGGAAACACAAATCGCAGTTTGTGTCCGAACCAACCAGGCACGGAAATTGGCTCGGTGCCAAAGCTAGAATACCAGCAATTTGTGCGAGCATTCCGAAAGTCTTATGTACCAGGGAAATGTTTTGCAATTGCTTGAGAGGCAAAAACGTCAGGTGTCGCACAGTCAATTGCCAGACCAATCCCTAGACTTCGCCACCTCAAACAGGGTGACTCAGCATCAATTGTTTTGCAGTTGATGACAGTTTTCCTTACAGTACATGCTCTAAGACGCCTGTCACTACGGCTATGTCTCCTATTGAGCCACTGTTTAGTCTGGTTTCGGATCGCGTGGATTCTTCGCGGTGCGATTCGGCTTAAAATTGTTTTTGCGAACGATCTTCGCTACTGTCGCACTCGTTAAAAGCACAGCAACGATGTCTCGCTTCGCCATTCCGTTCCTCGCTATAATCTCGATCTCTGCCTTCGTCGCCTCCTACAATGTCGTCGGCATGATCCTCAGCACCACGCGTCAACGCATCTCTATCCGCTCTAAAAGCTCCCTCGGTAAAGCCACCTTCAGTGGTAGTCACCTTCAAAAAGGTGGTCGACCGCTTCTCGGAAAACCACTTCCCCAAACCAGCGGCTCTGGTTCGGATTCCGTAGGCTCGGATGGAGGCTCGGCAGTGGTGAAACGGCCGGAAGGTCCGAGCTCCGGTGTGAAAAAGAAGCGGTATTTCCACACGGCGATGACGTGTAACGACTCGCCGTACACCAAGTGGCAGTCTCGGATCATGTACTTCTACTATAACAAGTACCGGAACGATCCTGAATCGGAGATGGGGGGATTCACCCGCGTGCTGCACTCGGGGAAGCCGGACAACCTGATGGACGAGATTCCAACGGTCGTCGTCGATCCGCTGCCTCCGGGCATGGATAAGGTCAGCTGAAGTTTGAAGTTTAATTTGCCTTTTGAGGCGCGCCCAAAAGTCGTCGTCGATCTCCTGCCTCGGAGCATGGATAAGGTCAGCAAAAGGCATTGAAACGTGTCACATTGTTAGAAGCCGGACAACCTGATGGACGAGATTCCCACCGTCGTCGTCGATCCGCTGCCTCCGGGCATGGATAAGGTCAGCAAAAGGCTTTGAGACGTCTCAAGATTAGAGTCGTCTAAAGCATTCAATAATCTCAAAAGCTGGACAACACGATGGATGAGCATCCGACGGTTGTCATTGATCCGCTGCCTCTAGAAGTTTAAGCCCAGCCAGCTGAACCCGCTGACTGTTTGTCTGGTTTATTATCCTTCTTATCCTCCTCCATTGCCAGTTTGAGTCGTCGTGATGCAACGCCTTCCTTGGTAAAAGAGATGTTTTGAGACGTCTCAAAACATCTCTTTTATCACGTTGAATCCCCCCCTCTTCCGTTCTCCCAACCCAAGGCCCCCTTCCGTTCCCCCCCCCCCCCCCCCCCCCCCCCTCTTTCGCCCCCCGCGTTCTCCCCCTCCCTCCCCTCCCCTCCATCCATTACTCTTCCCGTCTTATCTTGTGCCAAGTCGGCCTTGGGCGTTCGTGCAGTGACTTTTGATTCAACTCATCTCATCCTCCCTTCCCTCGTCCCGTTCCCCCTCTCCCCCCGCACCCCAATCCCCTCCCCTCCTCCTGCTCCCCCTCCCGCCTTCCTTCTCGCAGGGCTACGTGGTGCTGAATCGACCGTGGGCGTTTGTGCAGTGGATACAGAAGGCTCAGATCGAGGAAGAGTGAGTGCGAGCATGCATGCATGCATGCATGTGGTGGTTGCAAGAAGTGAGTGCATGCCTGCAGGGTCTGTGGTGATGGTTGCAAGAAGTGAGTGCATGCCTGCAGAATCTGTGGTGATCGTTGCAAGAAGTGAGTGCATGCCTGCAGAATCTGTGGTGATGGTTGCAAAAAGTGAGTGCAGTGGATACGGATGGCTCGGATCGAGGAAGAGTGAGTGCCCACAAACACACAGACACACGCATGCCTGTGCTGGTTCGTTGGTTAGTCAGTCCTGAGTCAACTCAGCAGTCACCATGTGTGGGCGTTCGTGCAGTGGATACAGAAGGCTCAGATTGAGGAAGAGCGAGTGCAAGCATGCATGCTTCTGTGTGTGTTTGGATGGTTAGTCGCCTTTGAGTCGACTAAAACGAAAGTCATTATGGGCGTTCGTGCAGTGGATACAGGAGGCACAGATCGAGGAAGAGTGAGTGCAAGCATGCAGGCGTCTGTGTGTGTTGGATGGTGTGGATGGCCGAACCGGATCACATCATTCTGAAGCCCATTCCCAACCTCGTATCTGACATGCTGCCTGCTGCCTTCCCCTTCATCTATCCACGCAGCTAACCCCTCTCTCACGGTGTGATGATTCACACTGCTATGATCTATCTATCCCCTCCCGTACCCCTGTGTCTGTGCAGGTACGTGTGGATGGCCGAGCCAGATCACATCATTCTGAAGCCCATTCCCAACCTCGTGTCTGACATGCTGCCTGCTGCTTTGGCCATGCTGCTATCCATTCTTTGACCGTGTGCCTATCCCATCCATACTGCTCTCCCTTCCCACCATGTGCCTGTGGCTCTGTGCAGGTACGTGTGGATGGCCGAACCGGATCACATCATTCTGAAGCCCATTCCCAACCTCGCATGCTGTCTGCTGCCTTCCCCTTCGTCTATACATCCATGTTGCCATCCCCTCTATTACCCCCATGCTTTCGCAGGTACGTGTGGATGGCTGAGCCAGATCACATCATTCTGAAGCCCATTCCCAACCTGGCGTCCGACATGCTGCCTGCTGCCTTCCCCTTCTTCTACATTGTGCCCAAAGACCAAGAGCGTGAGTTGAGAGAGAGGAAGTGTGTGAAGGGAGTGAGTGAAGAACCAATGTTCAATGTTTGAGTCTCTCGGACCCGCCTTCCCCTTGTTGTACATCGTGCCCGAGGACCAAGTGCGTGAGTAAAAAGTGAGGGGGAGATTGACGAGAGAGTGAGTGAGTGAAGAAAAAACCCTCTCTACACGTGGCCATCCCCCTACCCTGAACCCTGCCACTCTCTCCAATCCCAACCCTCTCTGCCCTTAAGCCAGGTTGCGTAACGACCAATCTCCACCACCTCGTCCCGCCTCTCCACCGTGCTTCACCGCGTTCAACCCCCTTCCAAGTTCCACCCGTTTTGTTCTCCAAGGGTTCTTGAGGCAGTTGTAACATGCTGAGGAAGGACCATTCTCCACCACCTCATCCCCCAGTAGCATCGCTCTTCACCGCATGCTAACCCCTTTCCACCCCTCTCACTCTCCAGGGTTCCTGAGACGCTGGTACCCTGCGGAGAAAGGACCAATCACAAACATCGATCCGATTGGCAACTCTCCCGTGATTATAAAGAAGGTGAGCTTACCTGGACTATTCAGAAACGTGAGTCTACCTGCAATCGCATAATTCTGACTTCCTCCTATTTTTGCTCAAGATTGCCTGCCTGTGGCACAAGGTGCTGCTGCCTCATTGTGTTTTCTCAGCTGCAACCCTTCCTTTCCGCTTTCTGCACTCCCCTCCCACTCCCACACCACCCATCCCATCACCCACCAGAAAGACCTGCTGAAAATCTCCCGCCTGTCGCACAACGTGTCTCTGCAGTTCAAGAGCGACCCGGAGATACTCCCTCCCTCAGATACCACCGTTTTTTCCATCTTCCTAATGTTGCCCCACTTACCGTTTCCCTATGCCCTTCCTCTCCTTGCCCTTCCTCTCTTTGCCCTTCCTCTCCTTGCCCTTCCTCTCTTTGCCCTTCCTCTCCTTGCCCAACCACCATCTCTCAGAAGCGACCTGAGGTTCTCCCCCCTCCAAATACCACCGTCTCTTTGCATTCTCCTCGGCCTCCCTCACCTTCTCTTCTCCTCACGTCTCTTTGCGCTCTCCCGTTTTCCCACCACCCACCACCACCACCCCCCACCAGAAAGACCTGCTCAAAATTGCTCCCCTGTGGCACAACGTGTCGCTCCAGTTCAAGAGCGACCCTGAGATTGACAAGGAGTTCGGATGGGTGCTGGAGATGTAAGTATGGGTGGTGTGGGCTGGGGTGGGGTGGGTTGGGGTAGATGTATTAGCATGAGGCAGCATGTGCAGCATGGGTAGCAAGAACGACCCGGCTATTGATGAGGAGTTTGGATGGGTGCTGGAGATGTAAGGCTGGGTGGTGTGGTGCGGGATCGGGTGGGGTGGGGTGACATGAGGTAGGTGCATTAGGGCAGCCAGAATGACCGGGCTGTAACAGGGTGTTTTTGAGAATTCTCAAAAACACCCGGCAGCATCTGTAACACATGGTATGGTGCATGCACCCATGCTTATGGTTGGTCCCCCCTGCCACCCATCCCCGCAGGGTATGGGTATGCCATGGCATCAGCAAGGCTGCGTTACACACTCCGATGCATGCATGCACGCATTCATTCATCCATGCTTATGGTTGTTCCCCCCTGCCTCCTGCAATGGGTGATGTTCGCCCCCTGCCCCCCATCCCACAGGTTCGGCTATACCACAGCATCAGCCATGCTGGGGCCCACGCACCCATGCACCCATGCATTCACCAGTCACCCATGCTTCTGTTGTTTCCCCCTCCTCCCCCCCCCCCCCCCACCCCCCCCTTGCCCCCCATCCCTCAGGTTCGGCTATGCGACAGCATTGGCCATGCTGGGGTACACGCAGCATGGCCACATGTATTCCTATCCTCCTCTCTCTCTGTTATCCCCTGCCGCCTCACCCCCCCACACAGGTACGGCTATGCCACAGCATCGGCCATGCTGGGGTACACGCACATCCTCCGAAAAGACTGGATGATCCAGGTGAGCGGGTGAGCTGGTGAGCGGGTGAGCTGGTGAGCTGGTGAGCGGGTGAGCTGGTGAGTGGGTGAGCTGGTGAGCGGGTGAGGGTGAGCGGTTGAGCTGGTGAGCAGGTGAGCGGGTGAGCTGGTGAGCTGGTGAGCTGGTGAGCTGGTGTGCGGGTGAGCTGGTGAGCGGGTGAGCTGGTGAGCGGGTGAGCTGGTTGTTAGAATTGAACCAGTCACTTGATTAAGAATCATGAGAGTTTACATAGTGGAAGCTAGGGGAAGAAGGGTTGGTTGGTTACCTAGCCAACATTATTGGCCCCCCACCAATAAGTTGGGTTGGAGAATTATTGGGGGGTCCCAATAATGTTGGCCAAAAGTGGGCCAACATTATTGGGGGGGCCAATAATTTCCCAACCCAACCTTGGAGGCCAATAATTGGATCAAGGTTGGGTTCCAACCCCCAACTAGGGTTAACCCTAGTTGTGCACCCAAACTATGTTTGGGTGAGATAAGACAGCAACCCCTGAATCAGTCACCATGGGGAGCAAGGCCCAGGAGGGGCAAGAGTGCCAAGTGAGTAGCGCGGTCGAGGGCTTTAGTGAATATGTCCGCGGGGTTGGAGGACGAGTCGATTTTCCGCACGGTAATGTGACCATCCTGGACAAGATCGCGGACGAAGTAGTGTTGGAGCTCGATATGCTTGGAGCGACCATGGAACACAGCTTCTTTGGTGAGGTGGATGGTGCTGGCGTTGTCACACCAGAGAGTGGGACAGGGCTGTGGTGAGCCAAGGTCTGTGAGGAGATAGCTGAGCCAGCGTGCTTCCTGTGCTGCCATCGTGACCGCGTAAAGTTCAGCCTCGCAGGAGGAGAGGGCGATGGAGGAGGAGCGGGTGGAGCGCCAGCTAATGAGGCCGCTCCTAAGGGTGAAGCCATATCCTTGTGAGCTGCGACGGTCAGGCTGTGAGTCCGCCCAGGACGAGTCGCTGAAGCCTGTGAGAACCGGCGGGTCTGCTCCACCAAGGGTGAGGGTGTAATCCTTTGTGTGCTGAAGGTAGCGTAGGACACGGCGGGCCGCCGTCATGTGTTCCTCTGTGTGCTTGCCGACACCAACGAATCGCGCCAGAACACTGACTGGGTAGGCAAGGTCGGGGCGGGTTCAGACCATGGCGTACATCAGGGCCTCGACAAGCTCTGCATAGGGGTTTGAGGAGTCGGTGGGGGTGTTAGGGGGCGCGAGCTGGTGCCCAACTGCAAGCGGGGTGGCGATGGGCTTGGCTTTTGACATTCCAAACCTCTCAAGGACCTTCTCAATGTAGAAGGACCGAGAGAGGGAGATAGTCTTGGCCTTGAGGTCGCGGGTGATCTCCATGCCAAGGTAGTTGCGAACCTCCCCCAGGTCTTTGCAGGCGAGCCGACGCTGTAGTTCGTCCTTGACCTCCTGCATCTCAGCATCTGTGTCGGCGGCTAGTAGCATGTCGTCGACGTAGACGAGAATGTAGAAAGGTGACGGAGCCGTCCGAAGAGGCAGGAGGCCGCTCGGGAGGGGCGAAAACCAAGCTCGCGAAGGGTGGATGAGAGCTTGGCATGCCACTCCCGGGGTGCCTGCTTGAGGCCGTAGACGGGCCGCAGCAGCTTCGAAACGGTGGACGGGTCATGTGGAGCATGAAAGCCTTTAGGGCGTTCTATGAAGATGAGTTCGTGTAGGTCGCCTTGGAGAAAGGCGGTAGTGACATCTATGGAGTGTAGCAGCATTCCGCGTCTGCCGACGAAGTCGAGGAACACCCGAACTACCGGTGGGGTAGTAGTGGGTGAGTATGTTTCAAAGAAGTCAAAGCCGTTCTTCTGCGTGAAGCCCTTCGCCACATAGCCAGCTTTGTAGACAGGGTCTTCGCTAGGGAGAAGCTTGACACGGAAGAGCCATTTGCCTTAGACGACATTGGTCTTGGCAGGGCGAGGGACGTCGATGAAGGAGCGGTTGCGGATGAAGGCGTTGCTTTCCTTGACCATGGCTTCAATACAGAGCGGTGCGTCGAGGCAGGCAATTACCTCCTCGTACGTGGTGGGTTCGAAGATGGTGGGGGTGCCCGAGAAGAGAAGAACTGGAGTGCCTGCCATGGTGCGGACGATGGGGGTGATGGAGGGCGCGAGGAGGTGGAGGAAGAGGAGTTCGTCGTGGGTGTCTTCATAGAGGAGAGGAGAGAGAGGAGGAAGAGGGGGTGGTGAAGATGCAAGACAGCTGCGCTGAAGGTAGGGTCTGCGACATGGAAGTGCTGCTGCTCGGCTGCGCGGTGGTGCTGTCAAGAGCGTGAAGCGGTTGCGCAGTGGATCTGGAGTGAGGGGGCTGAAGCGGGGTGGGAGGGAAGTACCGGTGAGGGCGAGGAGGGAGGGGGGGGGAGTCTGTGGGGAACCAAGGATGGGGTCCAGGGAGCGGGTGTGGGGATAGCGGGGAAGGACAAGGGTATGGGAGGGGCGTTGGGGAAGAGGGGGGGGAGGCGGAGGGGGGGGCGGATTAGAGGAGGGGAAGGGGGATGGAGGGGAAGGGGGCGGGGGAGGTGGAGGAGGGGGAGGAGGAGGGAGGTGAGTTGCAACGGAAGGTGAGGTAGTGGAGTGGGAGGGGGAGGGGGGGGAGGGGTGGGTTAAGGATGTCGCCGGAGGAGCTGGAGGAGAGTGGAGGGGGGAGGGGTGGAGGAGCGGGGGGAGGGGTCATGGCAGGGGACGGGAGGAGGGGCAGGGTGTCAGTCCAGAGAAGGGGCCGGGGAAATGGGGGAAGGGGGTTAGGGGCGGAGGGGGAGGTGTAGTACGGGAAAGACCACGTCCCGACTACGGATGAGGCGGCCTGAGGGGGGGTGGAGGAAAAGGTAGTCAGGTGAGTTGGAGTTGTGTCCAAGGTAGACACAGAGGAGTGTGCGGGACGCAAGCTTTCCACGTGCGCGTGAGCGATCGGCAGGGTGTATGAGGACATACGCCTTGCAACCCCAGACACGTAGAGGAGATATGTCAGGCTTGCTGGAGGTCCATAGTTCGGTGGGGGTGGAGGTGGGACGGGAAGGGTGGGGGTAGAGGTTAGTGAGGATGGCAGCGTGAAGGATGGCATAGCCCCAAAGAGAAGGTGGGCAGGAGGCGTGCACGAGGAGGCACCGAGCAGTTTTGGTGATCTCCCGAACGCGGCTCTCCGCCACACCATTCTGCTGAGGGGAGTGAGGGTGAGTGTAGGTGTGGAGGATGCCGTGAAAGGTGCAGTAGGAGGACAAGGTGCGGTTAAGGAACTCACCGCCTCCATCGGAATGGAAGCGGCGAACAGGCCGACCGAAGTGGTTGCGTTCTTGTTCAGCCCAGGCAGTGATTGCAGCCGGGGCCTCCGCCTTCGTACGAAGGAGGGTGACGGAGGAGTAACGACTGTGATCATCCACCAGGATGAGGAGATAGCGATGTCCTTGCCTGGTGGGGGAAGGGCTAGGGCCCCAAAGATCCATGTGGACGAGATCAAGGGGTTGGAGGGAAAAAGAGGGGCTACTCGTGTGTGGTTGTTGCTTCAGCTTGCTTTCAACACAAACTAAGCAAGGAGGGGAGGGGGGAAAGGGTAAGGAGGAGACCGTCAAGGAGTTTAGTGAGGATGGATCGGCAAAGGGTGGTAAAGTTGGGATGGCCTAGGCGATGGTGGAGGAGAATGGTGGGGTGTGTGAGATCACGACAGTGACAGGGGGAGGGTGAGTTAGATGGGGGGGGAGGGGAAGGGGCGGGGGGGAGGGGGAGGGGGAGGGGGAGGGGGAGGGGGAGTGGGAGGGGGGGCGGGAGGTTCGAGAGGAGGGGAAGGGGCGGGGGGATGGGCTGTGGAGAGTTGGTGAAGGGTGGGACGGAGGATGCGGAAGGTGTACATGTGGGTGGAGGGGCACCGATGGACATGGCAGAGGAAGCGACCGGAGGAGGTGTGAAATAAGTCACAATATGCTGCGTGACCAGGGAATAGGGCGTGACACCTGCTATTGAGAGGGCACCAAGGGATACCAGGTTGTTTCGAAAGGAGAGGATATAGAGACCTGTGACGGTACCTGAGGGAAAGAGGGGACAGGGGAGTGTGGAGGTGTAACGGTTTTGTATGGCAAAGCTTGAGTCAGCCCCATAGATTGTGGAGGGGGTGGAGAGAGGGAGGAGCGTGCCTGCATCACGAAGGACCGTGTGTGTGGCTCCGTTGTCAAGGATGAACTCAAGAGGCTGAGAGGAGGAGGAGGACACGGAGTACTGGAATGAAGACTCATTAATAGCATTGGCATAGGTGGAGAGAGTGCGAATGTCATGAGGGGTGGGGCGAAGGGTGATGGTGTTCCAACGTGGAGGGGGGCCTGTGTTGCCGCGTGCAAGCCATTCATCAATGAGGGCTTTGAAGCACGTTTCAGTTGGGTGAGTGGTCTGGTTGCAGGTCTGACCTTTGTTGGGGCCTTGACGAATGACGTATTGGCACGAGGGAAACCCACTTGTGGATGGAGTAGTTGCTCCACGTCCGCCGCGTACCCCAGTGCTATGTTGGCAGATACGCTCTTGAAAGGCTGGCGTATCACGTATATTCGCTAGCGTATATGCGTGATACGTTGATACGCTCTGAATTCGCGAAAATACGGCTGGGCAGCCCGGCGAAAAAAACAAATCCGAAATTGAAAAACTTCGCGACGATGTGCGAAGTCGCGAAGTGTTACCGCGACTTCGCTCATGTGCCCAACCCCACTTCTGAACTTTGAAATTCAAAATCCAAACTTTCCATCGTTTGCACGTATAGGTCGACGTTGCGCAAATGCTCTTCCATTTCCTTCCCGCATTTCTCCACTCTTCTTCGTTAGTTAGACTTACGTAGTGCGCCATGGCGTCGGGCTTAGCTCCTAGTACTTCGACGAACAACAATCCAACCTCTGTCCATGGCTCTACTACCGTCAACACGGATCCTGTTGAGGCTGGACTATCTCACCCCATTCTGAAACATTTCCTCATTCCGTTTCACACCAAAGGCAACCCCAAGCTGTGCAAGTTCTGTGGCAAGAAGTTCCAGAGCGGAACAAATCGCTGTGCAATCCATCTCGCGACATGGAAAGGGCAGGAGAAGCGCGCTGTGGCGTTATGCAAGGACGCGCCCACGGCAGTCCGCGATGAAGTCCGTGGCATGTACGAGACCAAGGCGGAACAGCAGGACTTGAAGCGAGGGGCGGCCGCTGCTGCAATTCACTCCGCGCTTGACGCTGTCAGTGGAAACCCGGAGAAAAAGAGCAAAATTACGGATTTCTTTGGCAATGAGGCGACGTGCGCCAAGGAGGACGCGGATAACGCGCTTTGCCTTCTGTTAGCGGCGCTGAAACTTCCAGAGTGCATTGCGGACGATCCGGTCTTCCGCTACGTGGTCCAGTGCATTGCGCGCGCTGGACCTGGGTACGTCCCTCCTAAGAGGCGCTACATTGGAGGGGCAGGCTTGAAGGTGCGGCAGAAAGTGGAGGTCGCGTTCGCCCCCGTTGCCGCGAGCTGGAAGCGGGACGGGGTAACGGTGTCGTCGGACATGATGACCGACCGTTGTGGCCGCCCGCAGGCCAACGTGCTCCTTGTCAACAACTCCGGCGCAGTTTTCGAGCAGGCGGTGGACTGCGACATGGAGTAGAAGACCGGGGGGTACATCGCCAGCCTTCTTCGCCCCGACAATGATAAGGTGGGGTCGGAGAATGTGGTGGCGGTCTGCACCGATGGTGGCAGCAACTATGCATCGGCCGCCAAGAAGATTGCGAGCACATGGCCGCACATTGAGCATGTGCCATGTGCCACGCATGTCCTGGACCTGATGATGGAAGATATGGGCAAAATGGGATGGGCGAAGGGGCGTGTAGAGAAAGGAGGGGAGATGATTACCTTCGTGCGCAACCACCACTTTACCCGTGCCTATATGAAGAAAGTGGGGGGGAAGCAGGTGCTCAAGCCTGCGGGAACTAGGTTCGGGACACAATACATAGCCATGGCCCGGCTATGTGAGGTGAGGAGTGGGCTGGCGGCGATGGTGCTCAACGACGAGTGGAAGGTGTGGGCAGCGGCGGACAAGGATAGGAAGACAGCAGTTGAGAAATTCAGGGCTGCTGTGATGGATGAGGAGTGGTGGGGGGTGGCGGAGTTCTTTACCTCTCTCATGGCGGTGTCATTCAAGGCCATGCGGGCCACGGACTCTTCCGCGAAAGGCATGATGGGTAAGCTGTATGACATCATGCTACAGCTTACCGAGGACATCAATGACAAGCTCAACGCTTCAAGTGACTTCTTGACTCGGACAGAGAGGGCAGACATCACCAAGATTGTGAAGGACAGGTGGGACAACTCTCTTGCCTGCCCCATGCATGTGGTTGGCCGAATCCTGAATCCAGCCAACCAGGAGGAGGGAATTTTCAGGAACGATGTGGAGTGCACGCGGGTGTTCAAGGACTACATCGAGCGCCACTATGACAACAAGACCTTCAAGCGTGGCAAGGATGGCGCCCCTCGCCGCGCCTCCCTTGTGCTGCAGGAGGCATTGCTGGCCTACATCAACATGGAGGGTAGCTTTGGCAAGCCGGGCGCCATTTCTGCAAGGGAGGCAGTGAAGAAGGGGGAGATGAGCATGGTGCAGTGGTGGTCGTGGCACAGCACCAAGTATCCTGAGCTTGCCGCCCTTGCATGCCGGGTGCTCACTCAGCCCGTCTCGGCTTCCCCATGCGAGCGTGGCTGGGCGCAGTGGGAAGGCGTCCACACCGCCCGCCGCAACCGGCTCGGGTCCGCCAAGTGTGCGGACCTCGTCTACATTGCGCACAACTGGAACCTTGTGCACAATTGGTACAAGAAAGATGGGGGCGGCACGGTTGTGCCCGGTAACATCCCGGATGCCCCTATCCCCCCCGGCTATAACATGGATGAGGAAGAGGATGACATGCTGGGGGAGGAAGGAGAGGATGCAGTGCTGGCGGATGAGTATGGGGAAGGTGTGGTGGTGGAAAAGCCCCGCAAGGAAATCGGTTGTGGGGAAGCTAGCTAGAGGGTGGGGTGGGGTGGGGATATATGGGGAGAAGTAGCCCCAAATATGTATTTCTGGACATTTATGAAATTTAAATTATGACTTGTGTTCTTGGAAAACAATCCCCCCCCCTGAAACAGGTTTTTTTAGCCCTGCTTGGGAAAAAAGTTTTACCTGCCCGCCCAGCGTATTTTTGCGTATCACCAGTACGCCATCCCTGGCGTACCGCGTATATACCCAGCGTATAATACGCTAGCGTATTATACCAAGGGACTCGTATCTGCCAACGTAGCCCCAGTGCGCCCTCCTCGTCCGCCTCCGCGACCACCTCCTCGACCACCTCCGTTTGAGCCACGTCCAGGTCCACTGCTGCTGCTTCCGCCGGCGTTAGTGGTTCCTTTGCGAGCGTGGACTGCATTGACCGTTGCAGAGTCACGTAGGAGGTCAGCCTCACTGTCAAGGAGCCAGTCGATGGTAACAGCCATAGGAGGAGGACGAATGTGCTGGGAGGTGAAGTTGATGCGGTAAGTGTCATAGGTGGGTGGGAGGCTGTCAAGGATGCGTGCTGTAAGAAGGGTGTCTGAGATCAAGATGCCTCGATCATTGAGGCGCTGCGCAGTATCCGTGAGACGCCGAGCGAAGGAGGCGGCATTGAGGGAGGAGTCAAGGGTGCGAAAGAGGGAGAGGAGGGAACGTAAGTCCTGACGATCATATTAAGAGGAGAGAGACTTCCAGAGAGAGGGGGAGGATGGAGGGCGAAGGTCACGTTTAAGAGAGGAGGGAATGCACGAGAAGAGGGCAGTGAGTGCACGGCGGTCAGCAATGCGCCATGCAGCAGTATCGAAGTGGTGCTTACGAAGGTTAGTAGAGTATGCTTCGGAGGTGGCTTGAAACTCTGCAAGCTTTGCAATAGCAGCTTCGTGACCGGCGACGGCAGCCTCGTGTGCTCTGCCCTAGATGACATAGTCGTCCCGCTCCTTGTTGTACTTGTTGAGGGTGCGAGCCCACCTGTCAGGGTCATCCTCCCAAGCCCCTAGGATGGGGGCTTGAGGGGCGGGTTCGGTCGGGAGTGGTGGGGCGTCAGGGGGGGAGGAGCAGGGGCGGGGTGGGAGGGAGGCCGTGAGGCGTTTCGAGGACGACGTCAAGGAGGCAATAATCTCCCACTCGAACAGAGCCAAGGTACGTGAAGAGGCTCTCTTCAAACGACACCCAATTGACTGCGGTGGTGCCGTTGAGGAGCTCGAGTTTGTCTATTGAGGCGAGCTCAAGTGACGAAAGTTCGTCCGCCATGACGAGTGAGGGAGGGAGGGAGGAGGGGAGGGTGGAGGTGCTAGAGGTGACGACGCTGTCCTAAGGGACGGCGCGGTCAGTGGTGGAGATGAGCTGCGTGCTGTCCGCGGCTGGTTACTCCCCCGTCTGGTCGCGTTCGCGGTTGCTGCCTGCCTCCACGGCGGCTGCCCGCGTTCGTCCCGTCCGCGGCGGCTGTCCGCGGATGTCGCATCCGCGGCGGCTGTCCGCGTTCGTCCCATCCGCGGCGGCTGTCCGCGGATGTCGCGTCGTCCGCGGCGGCTGCCCGTGTTCGCCTTGTCCGCGGTGGCTGTCCGCGGATGTCGCGTCCGCGGCGGCTGCCCGCGTTCGCCCCGTCCGCAGCGGCTGTCCGCGGATGTCGCGTCCGCGGCGGCTGCCCGCGCTCGCCCCGTTCGCAGCGGCTGTCCGCGTTCGTCGCGTCCGCGGCTGACGGCCGCGTTCGTCGCGTCCGCGGCTGACGGCCGCGTTCGTCGCGTCCGCGTCTGACGGCCGCATTCATCGCGTCCGCGGCTGACGGCCGCGTTCATCGCGTCCGCGGCTGACGGTCGCATTCGTCGCGGCGGACGATCGAGGCGAGGAAAGGAGCGCCGAGATGGCGCGAGGGGCACGGCAGAGACGACGGACGTGCGCTAAGTAGCGCGAGGGGCGCGGCAGAGCCGGGGAGAGGTGCGCTTAAGTGGCGCGAGAGACGCGGCAGAGCCGGGGAGAGGTGCGCTAAGTGGCGCGAGAGGTGCGCTAAGTGGTGCGAGAGGTGCGCTAAGTGGCGCGAGAGGTGCGCTAAGTGGCGCGAGAGGTGCGGCAGAGCCGGCATGAGGTGCGCTAAGTGGCGCGAGGGGTCCTAGGAGCGGCGTTAGCCGTAAGAGCTCTGATAGCATGTTAGAATTGAACCAGTCACTTGATAAAGAATCATGAGGGTTTACATAGTGGAAGCTAGGGGAGGGGGGGTTGGTTGGTTACCTAGCTAGGGATGAGCAAGTGGCGAACAAGAACGTGTTCATGTTCGCCCCTACACGAACACCTTCGTCTGCCGAACCGAACACTGTTCGGTTCGGCGAACACTTTGAGCAAAAAATGGTGTTCGCCGTTCGCCTGTGAAGGCGTGTTCGGGCGAACCTCGAACACTGTTCGTGTTCGTCGCGGGCAAATTGCAGCAGCGGCCCAAACACGTTCGAACACTGTTCGGCGAACATTTTAAGCCAAAAAAAAATACCTGTTCAGTTCGCCTCGAACACGATCGAGGTGAACCGAACAGGTGTTCGTGTTTTTGCTCAACCCTATACCTAGCCAACATTATTGGCCCCCCACCAATAAGTTGGGTTGGAGAATTATTGGGGGGTCCCAATAATGTTGGCCAAAAGTGGGCCAACATTATTGGGGGGGCCAATAATTTCCCAACCCAACCTTGGAGGCCAATAATTGGACCAAGGTTGGGTTCCAACCCCCAACTAGGGTTAACCCTAGTTGTGCACCCAAACTATGTTTGGGTGCCTATCTCTATCCTAGGGTTCATAGGATCAATGCAGGATACAGAAGAGTAGTATAATCTAACACTGGTGAGCTGGTGAGCTGGTGAGCGGGTGAGCTGGTGAGCAGGTGAGCTGGTGAGCAGGTGAGCGGGTGAGCTGGTGAGCTGGTGAGCTGGTGAGCAGGTGAGCTGGTGAGCTGGTGAGCAGGTGAGCCGGTGAGCCGGTGAGTTAGTGAGCTGATGAGCGGGTGAGCTGGTGAGCTGGTGAGCGGGTGAGCTGGTGAGCGGGTGAGCTGGTGAGCGGGTGAGCTGGTGAGCAGGTGAGCGGGTGAGCGGGTGAGCTGGTGAGCTGGTGAGCTGGTGAGCTGGTGAGCTGGTGAGCGGGTGAGCTGGTGAGCTAGTGAGCTAGTGAGCGGGTGAGCGGGTGAGCTGGTGAGCGGGTGAGCGGGTGAGCGGGTGAGCTGGTGAGCTGGTGAGCTGGTGAGCTGGTGAGCTGGTGCGCTGGTGAGCTGGTGCGTTGGTGAGCTGGTGAGCTGGTGAGCTGGTGAGCTGGTGAGCTGGTGCGCTGGTGCGCTGGTGAGCTGGTGCGCTGGTGCGCTGGTGCGCTGGTGCAGGGGCACTAGGGCACACTGCATGTGCCACAGCAGCATCAGCCATGCTGGGATATACGCACATCCTGAGAAAAGACTGGATGATCCAGGTGAGCTAACTCTAGAGGCGCCTCAAGAATGATCCAGGCAAGTTAGTGAGGTGGGGTGGGGAGCTGTAGACGCTGGTGATGGCTGCTGGCTTAGGATAGGTGGTACACACCCCATCCCCATCTGCCTTTTGAGTCGACTCAAAAGTCACCTGGTGATGGATAGGTGGTGCACACCCCATCCCCATCTGCCAGCACTGTATCAGCCATGCTGGGGTACACGTACTACACGCACATACTGGCTCTCTAAGAACTGGCTCTTCATACACGTTCATACTGGCCTCCGCAGCCCACCTGTTCGGCTTCGACAGCTCACACCCCATCCCCATCTGCCAGTACTGTATCAGCCATGTTGGGGTACACGTGCTACACGCACATCCTAAGAAAGGACTGGGTTAGGGGCTGGGGTGGTTTGGTGGTGGACCGTGGTGACTGTTCGTGGCTAGCGGCAGGTGGAGCTGGGGTGGGGTGTACAGGCACACTGCATGCGCTACAGGCACACTGCATGCGCTACAGGCACATTGCATGCGCTGCAGGCACATTGCATGCGCTACAGGCACATTGCATGCGCTACAGGCACACTGCATGCGCTACAGCATCAACCATGCTGGGGTACAGCTGCTGTGCCACAGCATCGCCCATACAGGGGCACACACACATACACGCACACACACGCACAGTCTGAGGAAGGAATGGATGATCCAGGTGAGCCTGTGTAGCCACGTGTAGAGAGGGTATTTTTGAGACGTCTCAAAAATACCCTCTCTACATTTGAGACGTCTCAAAAATCGTCCATACAGGGGCGCAAACACATACACGCCGCACAGTTTGAGGAAGGAATGGAATGGATGATCCAGGTGATCCTGTGACTGCCCCTCTCGCCGCGTGTGTGCCCCTCCTTCCCTTCCATGCCCCTCTCTCCCTCCCATGCTCTTCTCTCCCCTCTATGCCCCTCTCTCCCCTCCATGCCCCTCCCTCCCCTCCATACGCCTCACTTTCGCCCATGCCCCTCTCGCCTCCCATGCCCCTCTCTCCCCTCCCTCACCCCGCGTTCCCCTCCCACTCCCCTCGTTCCCTCTGTGCAGCCTCCTTGGGACAGAGGAGTGGGCGATGCATGCATGATTCACTACACCTATGGCTGTGGCTACGACCTCCCAGCTGTCAGCTGTGGCTGTCAGCCTGCGACCATGACCTCCCATCCCATGCCGCGCTTATGCATCCCTGCCCCCCATGCCTTCTCCCCCCATGCAGCCTCCCTGGGACAGAGCAGTGGGCGATGCATACATGATTCACTACACCTACGGCTGTGGCTACGACCTCAATGCCCCTTTCACCTCCCATCCCATCCCATTACCCTCTCCCATCCCATGCCTTCCTCCATGCAGCCTCCTTGGGACAGAGCAGTAGGCAATGCATACATGATTCACCACACCCATGGCTGCGACTATGACCCCAATGCCCCTCTCCCCTCCCACTCTACCTCATTGCCCTACACCTATCTCATTACCCTCTCCCATGCCATGCCTCCCTCCATGCAGCCTCCTTGGGACAGATCAGTAGGCGACGCATACATGATTCACTACACCTATGGCTGTGACTACGACCTCAATGTAAGCACATATGGGTAGAATAACAAACCTGCCGAGAAGGGAGTGTTATGCTACTTTGCATGACCTCCCAACTGCCAGAATTCAAGACACTTAGGTGTGTGACTATGACCTCAATGTAAGCATACATGGGTGTACTGTGTAAGAACACACATGGGTATAAGAACACACGTGGGTATAGGAACACACATGGGTATAAGAACACACATGGGTATAAGAACACACATGGGTATAAGAACACACATGGGTATAAGAACACACGTGGGTATAAGAACACACATACAGAGTGGGTAAGAAAGGGTTCTGTTGATGACACGCAAGGCATCGTGGGAGGGGGGGGTGAAGTATTTTATGGGGACAAGTGCCCTTGTTCGAGACGTCTCAAAACATCACTTTTATCACGTTATGACACGCTAAGCATAGGGGATAGGGGGGAGGGGCGGGAAGTGAAGTGTGCTATGTGGACAAATGCCCTCGTTCCCATCTCGTTTTACTGCCTTTTGAGATGTCTCAAAACATCATTTATATCACGTCGTAGGGGGTAGGGGGGCGGGGCGGGGCGGGGGGTGAGGTATTCTATGTGGACAAGCGCCCTCTTCCCATCTCATTTTTCTACCTTCCATATCCTCCCATCCTCCTCCCACACATTCTACTCCCAGGGAAATCACCTGCCAGGCAAGGTGGGGCCATGGCACTTTGACAAGAGAGACCACCAGACAGCCATTCCTCGCAACATCTCCTACCCACCCGCCGGCTCTGCTCCCTCTGTGGTACGTGCAAATGGTAATCTCCTCCAGTAACCTGAGTAGATGGTTATAGATGGTCACCTGATTACCTACCATGCAAGGTGGGGCCATGGCACTTTGACAAGCGAGACCACCAGACAGCCATCCCCCGAAACATCTCCTACCCACCTGCTGGCTCCGCTCCCTCTGTGGTACGTTGTACGCGCCATTAGTGATGCCTTCCGGTTACTTGATTAGTGTGGTAACCAGGTTACCTGCCAGGCAACGTGAGTCCATGGCACTATGACAGCCATCCCCCGAAACATCTCCTATCCGCCCACGGGCTCTGCTCCCTCTGTGGTACGTACGCGCCAGTGGTGAAGTCCCCCACAGTTATCTGACTAGGTGGTGACCCAGTTACCCGCCAGGCAAAGGTGGGTCCCTGGCAGGCAGGCACTTGGACAAGAGAGACCACCAGACAGCATCTCCGAAAAACCTCCCCTGCTCCCTCTGTGGCACGCGCGGTCAAACTCAATGGGCACATCCCCCTCTGTGTCTTGTCGCCTCTTTTGCTTAAGCCCGTCCCCCGTTCTTCCTTCTCCCTTTTTGAGGCGACTTGAGAATCGTCTCATCACATTAAATGGGCAATTCTTGTCTTGTTGCCGCCTTTGCTGAAGCCCGTCCCTCGCTCTCTCTCTCCGCATGGCAATCTTACTTGATGAGACCGGTACGTCTTGCTTTCGTTCTCATCCGTCTGTATTTCTTTTCCCGTTCTTCTTTCTCCCACAGAGTTTTCTTGAAAACAATCATCCCTGTTCCCTCGTTCCTCCTCCCCCCCCCCCCCCCCCCCCCCCCCCGCCTCCCTCCCCCCCCACACCCCCTCTGTTTCTCCCTGTGCTTGCTCTTTTCTTCTTTGCCACTTAGTCTGTTTGCCACACCTGCCCTCTTTGGTCTGTGTGCTTGCCTGCACGTCTCCCTGGGTGGTGCCTCCCTCCTTTGCTGTCACAATGCACTCTGCAACGCAGCGACCCACTCACTTATGTCTCTCCATGGACCTTTTGAGGCGCATCGAAAGTCCCCTTCCACCCTTATCCCACCACTCATTTCCCCCATCCCACACCTCCACCCCTCTGTTTCTCCCTGTGTCTCTTCCCATTCCCTTTGCCGCACCTACCCTCTTTGATCTGTGTGCTTGCCTGCACGTCTCCCTGGGTGGTGCCTCCCTCCTTTGCTGTCACAATGCACTCTGCAACGCGGCGACCCACTCACTTATGTCTCTCCATGGACCTTTTGAGTCGCATCGAAAGTCCCCTTCCACCCTTATCCCACCACTCATTTCCCCCATCCCACACCTCCACCCCTCTGTCTCTCCCTGTGTCTCTACCCATTCCCTTTGCCGCACCTACCCTCTTTGGTCTGTGTGCTTGCCTGCATGTCTCCCTGGGCGGTGCCCTCCTGCTTTGCTGTCACAATGCACTCTGCGACGCGACGACCCACTCGCTTACTCCTCGCCATGGGCCACTGTGAATAACTCAATACACTGCACTACATGGCTGTATAACTACCGTATATGGATGTTATCGTTTCATATGATTCAGTTTGAGCTTATCCGCCGGTTAAACGATGCGACGTGGTCGCTCAAGTGGGTTGTCGGGGCAGCGTGAAACTTAGATAGCACCACATTTCTCTCACTTTGTTTTGCTTTCTTTCACATGGTAGTGGATTTATGTGTATATGCGCCCCCCTACCCTACAATCAAAGTAGAATATTCAAGCCAATCTGGAAGGATGCCACTTGCTGAAATCGGACACGCTATGCGCGCGGATGGTCCAGCCATTGGCAATGGGTATGGCATTGTTTATGCATCTTGGGTGATATTACGAGTGCAATTGAGTGATCGAGCGAGAATTGCACTATCGAATCAAGAGTACAATGAGCGAAGGCGTGAGCGAAGAATATATAGCGAAACTACAGTGGTAACGGTAATGGACCGTGGTTGTCGCGCGACGGGCCTGGGACTGAGGTTTGGGAAAATGTCGAAGCGGAGGCCCAGAGCGCGGGTTACCCGCCGAGCCGTGAGGTCGGGGTGCGACGTGCGAAGGTGGCGGGAGGATTGTCGATGCGAGGGTTTGCGAGTGGTAACGGTGCTGACTGTGGTGCTACAGTGGTGTACGCGCTGAGCAGGGATGCGAAGTAAGGAAAAGGAATTTTCCTTACACTACCCCCCCCCCCCCCCCCCCCCCCCCCCCCCCTAAGGAGGTCCTCCTTACGAATGTTCGTGTACATCCCTGAAGTTTCGGCTGCGCAGATACTCTGTGAGGACGGGGTGGTTTTCGACTCTGTCCAGGGGAACCCAGCTGTCTTCGGTGGGTGTACGGTCTTTCCAGCGGATCAGGAACTCGATCCTCCGGGCTCCTCGAGGGTCACGAACTCTGTGGCTCATAATTTTCTCGGGTGTGATGATTGGTTTAGTCGGCGGTCGTGTCATGCTGGCTGGGCGATTTCGAGGCAGTTGGCTTGTGGACGAGACGTAAGGGCGAAGCAGGCGGACGTGGAATGAGGGGCTAACGTACCAGTCAGCTGGGAGGAGGAGGTGGGCAATGACGGGCATAATCATGTGGCTTATGCGGAATGGCCCGCAATATCGGGGCCGGAGTTTTTGGGTGATGGGCAGGCGGAGGTTCTCAGTGTCGAGTAAAACTAGGTCGTTAGGTTGGTAAGTGACAGGTCGACGGTGGCGGTCGGCGTTACGTTTAGCGATGATGTTCGACTTTTTTATTGCGTCAGCTTCCCGGGTCCGTGCTGCTTGTAAAATTTCGGCGAATTGTTGTGCTCGTGGCACCGGGTCGTCGGGATTTGGGGTCATGGGTACTGTCGGGTCTTGTCCGTAGTTTAGGTAAAACGGTGACTATTGGGTCGTGGCGAATGGCGAATTGTTGTATGCGAACTCAATGAGTGGCAGCTGTTGTTCCCAGGTGGTTGGGTCATCGCACGTGGCTCAGATGAGTTGCTCCATAATCTGATTTGTCCGTTCTGTCTGTTCGTCGGTTTCGGGGTGGTATGAAGAACTGAACTGTAGTCGGGTGCCGAACTGCTGCCACAGGTTCCGCCAAAAGTTGTTGGTGAATTTCGTGTCGCGGTCGCTGATGATCGCTGATGGTATCCCGTGCGTCGAACGACGGTGGAGATGAAGAGTCAAGCTGTTTCTTCGGCTGTGATCGATTTTTTGCAGGCCGTGAAATGTGCCATTTTCGTTAGTCCATCGACGATGACTAGGATCGTGTCGTTCCCACTCACCCCGGCCGGTAACCCCGTGACGAAGTCCATCATCACCTGCTGCCAAGCACGCTCTGGGGGTGGTATCGGCTGCAACTGCCCTGCCGGCCGCTGCCGTGATGATTTCATGAGCTGGCAAGTGGGACACGATGCCGCGTGTGGTTGGACGTCGGTCAACATCTCTGGCCAGTAAAAATACCGCTGCAGCTGCTGCCGTGTTTTCTCTACCCCGAAATGCCCCGAGGTAACTGTCAAACTCATATGCTATAGTCTGTGTAGGCTATAGTGGGGTAGACAATATGGGGTACAACACTTTTAGGTTTTCCTACTTGTACCCATCTGCTTGCTAGTTTATTCATTCCTCATTTCTTCACATGGTATAGAGCAGGTTCCCTAGTGGGAACGCTTCTCAGGGCTCACCACTGAAATCGACTTTTTTTCCTGACCGGAGCGCGAGTCGCCCCTGCCCGAGGCGCGCCCCGTTGGCCGCCCTCACGTCGCCTCTCACGGCCCCTCGCGCCACCCTTAGCGGCCCCGTCACCACCCCTTACGGTCCTGTCGCTGTCCTTTGCAGCCCCGTCGCCGCCCCTCTAGGCCCGTCGTGGCCCCTTCGCGGCCCCGTCGCCCCCCCTCTAGGCCCCTCGCGGCCCCTTCGTAGCCCCGTCGCCGCTCCCTTTAGGCCCCTCGCGGTCCCTTCGCGGCCCCGTCGCCGCCCCTAGCGGCTCCGTCGCCGCCCTTCGAGGCCCCTCGCGGCCCTTTTGCAGCCCCGTCGCCGCCCCTATTGGCCCCGTCGCCGCCCCTAGCAGGCCCGTCGCCGCTCCTAGCGGCCCCGTCGCCACCCTTCGCGGCCCCGTCGCCGCCCTTTGCGGCCCCGTCGCCGCCCTTCACGGCCCCGTCGCCGCCCCTAGCGGCCCCGTCGTCGCCCTTCGCGGCCCCGTCGCCGCCTCTAGCTGCCCCGTCGCCGCCCTTTGCGGCCCCGTCGCCGCCTCTAGCGGCCCCGTCGCCGCCCTTCACGGCCCCTTGAGCCACCGAGCCGAGCCACCAAGCCGCCGAGCCGCCGTCGAGCCGCTACTGTTCCTACCGGCGTGCACCGGCCCTACCCACCCGAACTGGTGAGAGCACTCCCTGCTAGACCACTGCTGTCATGGCTACCCCTAGTGTCCTTTGATGTGATAGGTCGATGCTGTTGACTTTGAGGTCTGGGTCGATGACCTCCAGCTCTTCCTACAGTGCGATAGGGCAGACGGACTCTCCCTGTTTGATCTCACCTCTGGTGCCTCTCCTGCCCCGCCTGCTACTGCTGACAGCACTGTTCCCTCTTAGTGGGCCACACGCGATGCTGCTGCCCGTCTTGCTGTGCGTCGCCACTTACCGACCACTGAGCGTGCGCACTTTAGTCAGTACAAGAGTGCTAAGACCTTGTACGACGCTGTCGTTGCACGCTACTCTTCCCTTGCCACTGCTGCTCTTAGCCGCCTCATGCTGCCGTACCTGTTCCCTGACCTTGCTGCCTTTCCCACAATCGCTGACCTCATAACGCACCTTCGCACTAGTGACACTCGCTACCGCGCTGCGCTTTCTGCTGAGTTTTGTGCCAAGAACCCTCCCCCCATGTACATCACCCTCTACTACATAGTCACCCGGCTCCCTGACTCTCTTCGCTTAGTCAAGGACCACTTCCTCTCAGTTTGCCCCACCACACTCACCGTTGACCTCCTCGAGGAGCGCCTCCTGGCAGCAGAGAAGAGCATAGTCGCTGTAGGAGCCTCTCATGGTGACCCTCGTACCCCCGTCTTTGAGGGGTGTTCCCCCTCCCCCCTCTTGCCCTCTCTTGTTTCTGCTACTGCGGCCGACCTCGTTGGCTTCGAGCCGGTCGGCGCTGCGTCTGCCCCTAGCGCGAGACGCTGCGCCGGCAAGGGCAAGGGGGGCAAGAGCAGTGAAGGGGCTAGCGGGGGCGGTGGAGGTGGTGGTGGAGGCAGTGGAGGGGGTGGGGGTGGTGGTGGGAGTGGTGGCGGGGGTGGAGGTGCCGGTGGCAGCAATGGAGGCGGAGGAGGCGGCGGCGGTGGCGGTGGGAGCGGAGGCGACGGAGGTGGCGGAGGTAGCGGCGGCGGCGGTGGAGCTGGTCGCGGCTCTACACAGAGGAGTGGCTCCGGTGGTGGTCCGCGCCAGCTGCAGCAGCGCACTAGTGAGATCCCGTCCCCCGAGCAGCTTCGTGAGTGGTACGCTAGGCGTCAGCGAGGTGGGGGTATTGGTCCCTGTACCTACGTCCTCCGTACCGGCGACCGCGCTGGTGAGCAGTGCGAGGGCTCGCACTCAACCCAGCCATGCTTCGGTCGCCTGACAGACGCTTTGCGTCACCAGTTCCGTGACGCCAGTGAGATCCATAGCTGGGGAGAGCTATCTATGGCGGGGATTGCTATCTTTGATCTGTACTATGATGCTATTCTTGCTGCCATGTATGGTGTGTCTACTAGTGATGAGGGTGACTGTTACCTGTGTGTTCCGCCTGACCCAGGCATTGCGGGTGCTGCTCTAAGTGCTAGTGCGTCTTCTGCTCTAGGTGCTAGTGCGTCTTATGCCCCAGGTGCTGATGAGTCTGCTCTCTTAGGTACCACGTCGGCTCAGGCCTTACACACCTTCACCCTTGACTCGGGTGCGTCCCGCTCCTTCTTTCGAGACCGCGCCACGCTTACGCCGCTTAGTCGGCCGGTTGCGGTCTCCCTGGCGGACCCCTCTGGGGGTCCTGTCCTTGCTCGCTTCTCCACTATCTTACCGTGTCCGGCAGCCCCCTCTGGCACCCTGTCAGGTCTCTACCTCCCCTCGTTCTCTACAAACTTGGTGAGTGGTGCTGACCTACAGGATGGGGGGGTTGACCAGTTCACTTCTACGAGTCAGCGGGTGACCAACTATACGTGTGCTCGGACAGGCTTACACTTGGCCACGTTTACCCGCCGGCCGGGGCCGAGCCTGTACACAATGACTACTGAGTCTCCTCCGGTTGCTGAGTCTTGCCTGGTAGCTGCGTCGAGTCAAGTGTTTGGTTCAGCGTCCAGGACTGGTCCTGAGTCTGCTCCCTGCTCCTGTCGTCTCCTGTCCCACCAGACTCTCCTCTAGCACCACCGCCTTGGTCACCCTTCCCTGCCTCGTCTCCGAGGCATGGCCTCTTGTGTTCTTGTCTTTGGTCTCCCCCGGTCTCTCCCTCCCCTCTCTCCGGGGGCCTGCCCCTACCTGCGTTCCCTGCGTCGAGGGGCGGCAGCGCGCCGCCCCTCACTCCTCCAAGTTTCCTCGACACAGGCTCCGCTGCAGACTCTTCACATGGACGTGTGAGGCCCCGCCCGCGTCCGTGGACAAGTTCACGAGCGTTACTTCCTGTTGGTGGTTGACGACTACTCGCGTTACACCACGGTGTTCCCCTTGCGCAGCAAGGGTGACGTCACTGAGGTGTTGATCGACTGGATCCGCGCAGCTCGTCTCCAGCTCTAAGAGAGTTTGGGCTCCGACTTTCTTGTTCTGCGTCTACACTCTGACAGAGGCGGGAAGTTTTCCTCTGCCCGTCTGGGAGCCTTCTGTCGTGCACAGGGCATCCGCCAGACCTTCACGCTTTCGGCCTCTCCATAGCAAAATGGGATTGCTGAGCGCCGCATTGGCATGGTCATGGACGTCGCTCGTACGTCCATGATCCATGCGGCTACTCCCCATTTTCTGTGGCCGTTTGCGGTTCAGTACGCAGCGCATCAGCTCAACCTTCAGCCCTGGGTCTCCTTGCCAGAGACCTCCCCCGCCTTGCGGTGGACGGGAAAGGTTGGCGATGCGTCCGCGTTTCGGGTCTGGGGATCTCGGGCGTTTGTCCGCGACTTGTCTGCAGACAAGCTGTCCCCCCATGCTGTTCCCTGCGTCTTCCTTGGCTTCCCCAATGACGCGCTTGGTTGGCAGTTTTACCACCCCACCTTGCGCCATATTCTGTCCTCCCAGGATGTCACCTTTGACGAGTCGGTGCCTTACTACCGTCTCTTCCCCTACCGCACTGCTCCCCTCCCCCCGCCGCCACTCTTCCTTGCAACAGGTCCTCCCCGGGTCGACCCTCTCCCCCCCTCAGGGTCCTGCCCCGTCATGTGTGTCCCAAGTAGACGTAGTCGAGCCTCTCGAGGTGGCTGTTGACTCTGGTGCTGCTAGAAGTGCTGAGCCTACGGGTGCCGGGTCTTGGGGTGTTGAGTCTAGGGGTGCTGAGCCTGGGAGTGTGGAGCCTGGTGGTGCTGAGCCTCGGGGTGCTGAGCCTGGGGGTGCAGAGTCTGGGGGTGCTGAGGCTGGGGGTACGGAGCCTGGGGGTGCGGAGCGTGGGGGTGCTGGATCTGCTTGTGTGGCATCTGGCGGTGCTTTGTCGAGGCGGGAGCTACTCTCTCCGCAGGAGCTGCGCGAGTGGTTTGCCCGGCGCAGGAGCAGTGGTGCTAGAGCTGGAGGTGCTACTATTGGTTTTGGTCCTGGAGGTGCTCGTACTGGCGGAAGTGGAGTTGCTGGGACTGGGGGTGCTGCTGGGGCTGCAGGAGTTGGTCCTGCTGGAGATACTGCTGGAGCTGTTGGCGGTACTCGAGCTGACGGTCTTGCTTGAGCTGGAGCTGCTGGGGGTGTTGGCACTGGAGGTGCTGCTAGCGTTGGTGTTTCTGAGGGTGCAGGAGTTGGCGCTGTTGGAGCTGGAGGTGCAGCTGGCGCTTGTGCTGCCGCTGGGGGTACTGGTGGTGTCCCTGCTGGTTCTAGAGGCGTTGCGCGGCCGCGGTCGTACTTCGTTCCGCTCCTTGAGCAGGTTCTTAGTCTCCCGCCCTCTACTGGTCCTGCTCCTCCCTTAGAGTGTCCACAGCCTGTCCAGTCGCGGTCACAGTTACAGCCCGCCTCCCCCCTACCTGCTCCTTCTCCCTACACTGGTCCTACTGGAGGTCTTCCTGAGCGTCGTGAGCCGGCGTCTCGTCCTGCGTCGCCTGTTCGTGCTGCTCGCACGAGTAGTCGTGCTCCGCGTCTGCGTCCACCTGCAGTTCCAGGCACACACCAGATGGCACTGCGTCCTTCCACTGCTCCTCTACGTGTCTCGTTGCCGTCTCCTCCTGAGTCCTCTCTTCCTATTCTTGCTGACCCGGAGTCTAACTCTCTTCGAGCTGCCAGTCCTACTGTCACGCGTCTCCTGGCCACTGTCGTCACTGACCCTTCCTTTGAGTCAACTGCTGCGTCGGCCCTAGTTGCTGAGCTTGTCGACTTTGCTGCTCGCTGTCGTCTAGACTAAGCTGCTAGTCTTGTTGCTGAGTCTGAGTCTGAGTCCGTCCGTCGGGGGTGAGTGTGCTCTTAGCACGAACGTCCTTGAGGACAGGCAGGAGGAGTTCCACTGTTTTGCTGCTGCTTTGCCTCATCTCGTGTCCACGCTGATTGCCCCTAAGGGAGACCCGGATGCACCAGACATCCCGACTCCTCGATCGTACGCTGAAGCGATCGAGGGTCCCTACTCCTCACAGTGGCAGTCAGCCATGGATGCAAAGATGGCTTCCTGGAAGTCCACGGCACCTACGTTGACGAGGTTCCCCCACTTGGGGCGAACATCGTCAGTGGCATGTGGATTTTCAGGGTGAAGCGGCCGCCGGGTTCTCTGCCTGTCTTCAAGGCGCGTTACGTGGCTCGAGGCTTCAGTCAGCGGCAATGAGTTGACTACTTTCATACCTTCTCTCCCACCCCGAAGATGACCACTCTTCGGGTGCTGCTGCACATAGCCGCCCAGCGCGACTACGAGCTTCACTCTCTTGACTTCAGCACTGCTTTCCTGCAAGGCAGCCTGCACGAGGAGATCTGGCTGCGCCGCCCACCTGGCTTCACTAGGTCGTTTCCTCATGGTACCCAGTGGAGCCTCCGGCGACCAGTCTACGGTCTCCGCCAGGCGCCCCGTGAGTGGCACGACACACTGAGGACTACACTTACGGTTCTTGGGTTTGCTCCTTCTACAGCCAACCCGCCGGTTTTTCTGCGTCCGACACCTCTTTGCCGCCGTTCTACATCCTCGTGTACGTCGACGAATTGGTCTTTGCCACTGCTGACATTGCTGGACTCGCCCATGTGAAGTCCGAGCTGCAGAAGAGACACACGTGCACAGACCTGGGTGAACTGCACAGCTACCTTGGCTTGCAGATCACCCGAGACAGAGCACAGCGCACCATTACCCTGACTCAGTCACACATGGTGCAGCAGGTCCTTCAGCGCTTCGACTTCACGTACTCCTCGCCTCAGGCCACTCCTCCGACTACTCGCCACTCGCTCTCATCTCTGCCTTCAGATGAGTCCGTAGAGCCGAGTGGCCCGTACCCAGAGCTTGTTGGCTGCCTCATGTACCTGATGACCTGCACACGACCTGACCTAGCATACCCTCTTAGCATCTTGGCACGATATGTTGCTCCTGGGAGACACCGACCAGAGCACATGGCTGCAGCGAAGAGGGTGTTGCGCTACTTGTGCAGTACGTCGGGCATGGGGCTAGTGCTTGGAGGGCGACGTCCAATGGTCCTCACAGGACATGCAGACGCTTGTTGGGCTGACGACCAGGCTACGCAGCGGTTGTCACAAGGTTACACCTTCAGCCTTGGTTCCGGCTCTATTTCGTGGCGGTCTACCCGCTCGTCTTCTGTTCTTGGCTCCAGTTGGGCGGCTGAGATCTACGCGGGGGCCATGGCTGCACAGGAGCTACGCTGGCTCACCTACCTGCTAACCGACCTGGGAGAGCCGCCTCGTTCTCCTCCAGTTCTGTACGTAGACAACAAGGCCATGCTGGCCTTGTGTTGGGAGCACAGACTGGAGCACAGAATGAAGCACATTGCTCTTCGCTACTTCCTTGCTCGTGAGCTGCAGCAGCGTGGTCAGCTGCGCCATGCTTACGTGGCCTCAGAGACCAACAGTGCAAATGTCTTTACCAAGGCACTTCCGTCTTGTGATCATCAGCGCTTCTGTACGATGTGATAAGAAACAAGGAATGAATGCATTGAGCAGAATGAGGAGTACAAGTAGTAAACCCTAAAGTGTTGTACCCCAAATGAACTGCCCCACTACAGCCTACACAGACTATCGCATATATTCCTGACACCCCCATAGGCAAAGTGGGGGAGAACAAGGGGTCACAAGACCAATCAAGCAAAGCAAGGCAAGCTCAGGGTGGATCACAACATCACCACACTGTCCGAGCACAAGAGCAAGGCCACAAGGCCAGTTCACATGCAAGATCATATATATAAAGGTAAACAAGCAAGCGCAGGTATAGAAAGAGTACAGTACAAACAAGGTCAAGAAGTGAGCAAGTGAGGCCAAGTAGGCACAAGACTTAGCATAGCACAGAAGCGCTGATGATCAGAAGGCGGAAGGGCCTTGGTAAAGATACCAGCAGTGTTGGCCTCAGAGGCCACGTAGGTGAGGCAGAGCTGACCACGCTGCTGCAGCTCACGAGCCAGGAAGTAGCGAAGAGCAATGTGCTTCGTTCTGTGCTCCAGTCTGTGCTCCTGACACAAGGCCAACATGGCCTTGTTGTCTACGTACAGAACTGGAGGAGAACGAGGCGGCTCTCCTAGGTCAGTCAGCAGGTAGGTGAGCCAGCGTAGCTCCTGCACAACCATGGCCTCCGCGTAGATCTCAGCCTCAAAGCTGGAGGTGAGAACAGAAGACGAGCGGGTAGACCGCCACGAAACAAAGCCAGAGCCAAGGCTGAAGGTGTAACCCTGTGACGACCGCTGTGTCTGCTGCTTGTCAGCCCAAGAAGCGTCCGCGTGACCTATGAGGACCACTCGACCTTGCCCTCCAAGCACTAGCCCCATGCCCGACGTACTGCATACGTAGCGCAACACCCTCTTCACTGCAGCCATGTGCTTTGGTCGGTGTCTCCTAGGAGCAACATAGCGTGCCAAGATTCTAAGAGGGTATGCAAGGTCAGGTCGTATGCAGGTCATCAGGTACATGAGGCAGCCAACAAGCTCTGGGTACGGGCCACTCGGCTCTACGGACTCATCCGAAGGCAGAGCTGAGAGTGAGTGGCGAGTAGAAAGAGGAGTGGCGTGAGGTGAGGAGTACGTGAAGTCAAAGCGCTGAAGGACTTGCTGCACCATGTGTGACTGAGTCAGGGTAATGGTGCGCGGTGCTCTGTCCCGGGTGATCTGCAAGCCAAGGTAACTACGCAGTTCACCCAGGTCTGTGTACGTGTGTCTCTTCTGCAGCTCGGACTTCACGTGGGCGAGTCCAGCAGTGTCAGCAGTGGCAAAGACCAAGTCGTCGACGTACACGAGGATGTAGAACGGCGGCAAAGAGGTGTCGGTGCGCAGAAACAGCGACGGGTCGGCAGTAGAAGGAGCAAACCCAAGAGTCGCAAGTGTAGTCCTCAGTGTGTCGTGCCACTCACGTGGCGCCTGGCGGAGACCGTAGACTGGCTGCCGGAGGCTCCACTGGGTACCAGGAGGAAACGACCTAGTGAAGCCAGGTGGGCGGCGCAGCCAGATCTCCTCGTGCAGGCTGCCCCGCAGGAAAGCTGTGCTGAAGTCAAGAGAGTGAAGCTCGTAGTCGCGCTGAGCGGCTATGTGCAGCAGCACCCGAAGAGTGGTCATCTTCGGGGTGGGAGAGAAGGTCTGAAAGTAGTCAACTCATTGCTGTCGACTGAAGGGTTTAGGCATCCAGGAAGCCATCTTTGCATCCATGGCTGACTGCCACTGTGAGGAGTAGGGGCCCTCGATCGCCTCAGCGTACGATCGAGCAGTCGGGATGTCTGGTGCATCCGGGTCTCCCTCAGGGGCAATCAGCGTGGACACGAGATGAGGGAAAGCAGCGGCAAAACACTAGAACTCCTCTTGCCTGTCCTCAAGGATGTCCGTGCTAAGAGCACACTCACCCCCGAAAGACGGAGGACAGACAAACTCAGACTCAGCAACAAGACTAGTATTGTAGTCTAGACGACAACGAGTAGCAAAGTCAACAAGCTCAGCAACTAGGGCCGACGCAGTAGTGGACTCAAAAGAAGGGTCAGTGACAACAGTAGCCAGGAGACGCAGGACAGTAGGACTAGCAGCATGAAGAGAGTTAGACTCAGGGTCAGGAAGGACAGGAAGAGAGGACTCTGGAGGAGACGGCAACGGGACACGCAGAGGAGCAGTGGAAGGACGCAATGCCATCTGGTGTGTGCTTGGAATCGCAAGAGGACGCGGAACACGACAACTAGTGCGAGCAGTGTGAACAGGCAACGCAGGACGAGACGGAGGCTCATGACACTCAGCAAGACCTCTAGTAGGACCAGTGTAGGGAGAAGGAGCGGAAAGAGGGGATGCGGGCTGTAACTCTGACTACGACTGAACGGGCAGTGGACACTCTAAGGGAAGAGCAGGACTTGTAGAGGGCGGGAGACCAAGAACCTGCTCAAGGAGCGCAACGAAGTACGGCCTCCTGTACAGCCAATACGAGCACCTCCGGAACGAGTAGCAACAGTAGTGCCTCTAGCTTCACCAGCACGACCCCAGCGCCGAGCAAACCACTCGCGCAGCTCCTGCGGAGAGAGTGGCTCCCGCCTCGACGAAGCACCGCGGGCGGCCACACGAGCAGACCCAGCGCCCCCAGGCTCCGCACCCCCAGGCTTTGCACCCCCAGACTCAGCACCCCCAGGCTCAGTACCCCCTGTCTCAGAACCCCCAGGCTCAGCACCCGCAAGCTCAGCACCTCTAGACCCGGCACCCGCAGGCTCAGCACCTCTAGCAGCACCAGAGTCAACAGCCACCTCGACAGGCTCAACTGCGTCTACCTGGGACACACCTGACGGGGCAGGACCCTGAGGGGGGAGGGGGTCTACCGGGGGAGGACCTGGCGCAAGGAAGAGCGGCGGCGGGGGAAGGGGCGCAGTGCGGTAGGGGAAGAGACGGTAGTAAGGCACCTACTCGTCAAAGGTGACGTCCTGGGAGGACAGAACACGGCGCGACGTATGGTGGTAAAACTGCCACCCACGCGCGTGGGGGGGGAAGCCGAGGAAGACGCAGAGAACAGCACGGGGGGACAGCTTGTCCGCAGACAAGTCATGGACAAACGCCCGAGATCCCCAGACCCGAAACGCAGACGCATCGCCAACCTTTCCCTTCCACCGCAAGGTGGGGGAGGTCTCTGGCAAGGAGACCCGGGGCTGAAGGTTGAGCTGATGCGCCGCGTACTGAACCGCAAACGGCCACAGAAAATGGGGGGCAGCCGCATGGATCATGGACGTACGAGCGACGTTCATGACCATGCCAATGCGGCGCTCAGCAATCCCATTTTGCTGTTGAGAGGCCGGAAGTGTGAAGGTCTTGCAGATGCCTCGTGCCCGACAGAAGGCTCCCAGACGGGCAGAGGAAAACTCCCCGCCTCTGTCCGAGTGCAGACGCAGAACAGTAAAGTCGGAGCCGAAACTCTCTCAGAGCTGGAGACGAGCTGCGCGGATCTAGTCGATCGACAGCTTAGTGACATCACTCTTGCTGCGCAAGGGGAAGACTGTGGTGTAACGCGAGTAGTCGTCAACCACCAACAAGAAGTAACGCTCGTGTCCCTGTCCACGGACGCGGGCAGGGCCCCACACGTCCATGTGGAGAGTCTGCAGCGGAGCTTCTGTCGGAAGAAACTCGGAGGAGTGAGGGGCGGCGCGCTGTCGCCCCTCGACGCAAGGGACGCAAGTAGGGGCAGGCCCCGGAGGTAGGGGAGGGAGAGACCGGGGGAGACCAGAGACAAGGACACAGGAGGCCATGCCTCGGAGACGAGGCAGGAGGGGTGACCAAGGCGGTGGTGCCAGAGGAGAGTCTGGCGGGACAGGAGACGACACGAGCAGGGAGCAGACTCAGGACCAGACCTGGACACTGCAGCAAACACCTAACTCGACGCAGCTACCTGGCCAGACTCAGCAGCCGGAGGAGACTTAGTATTAAGGGTGTACAAGCTCGACCCTGGCCGACGGGTGAACGTGGCCAAGTGTCGGCCTGTCCAAGCACACGTGCAGTAGGTCACCCGCTGACTCGCAGGAGTGAACTGGTCAACCCCCCTATCCTGTAGGTCCGCTCCACTCAACAAGTTTGTAGAGAACGAGGGGAGGTAGAGACCTGACAGGGTGCTAGAGGGGGCTGCCGGGCACGGTAAGACAGTGGAGAAGCTAGCAAGGACAGGACCCCCAGAGGGGTCTTCCTGGGAGACTGCAACCGGCCGACTGAGCGGTCTAAGAGTGGTGCGGTCTCGAAAGAAGGAGCAGAACGCACCCAAGTCAAGGGTGAAGGTGTGTAAAGCTTGAGCGGACGTAGTACCTGAGTGAGCAGACTCACCAGCACTTGGGGCAGCAGACGCACTAGCACCTGGGGCAGCAGACGCACTAGCACCTAGAGCAGCAGCCTCACCAGCACCTAGAGCGGTGGGCGCAATGCCCGGGTCAGGCGGTACACACAGGTAACAGTCACCCTTAACTCTAGTAGTCACAGCATACATGGCAGCAAGGATAGCATCATAGTCAAGATCAAAGATGGCAACCCCTGCCCTAGACAGATCTCCCCAACGAGGGATCTGTGACGCCTAAGGGAACTGGCAACACCACGCGTCCGACAGGCGACCGAAGCAGCGCTAGGTGGAGTGCGGGCCGATGCACTGCTCACCAGCTCGGTCGCCGGTATGGAGGACGTAAGTGCAGGGACCAGTACCCCCACCGCGCTGACGCGCAGCGTACCACTCACGAAGCTGCTAAGGGGACAGAGTCACACCACTCCGCTGCTACTGGCGCGGACCACCACCTGACCCACTCCTCTGCGCAGAGTCGCGACCCGCTCCACCACCGCCGCCGCCGCCGCCTCCGCCGCCTCCTCCACCTCCGCCTCCTCCGCCGCCACCACCCCCGCCACCACTCCCACCACCACCCCCACCCCCTCCCCTGCCTCCACCACCACCTCCACCGCCCCCGCCAGCCCCTCCAGCGCCCTTGCCCCCCTTACCCTTGCCGGTGCAGTGTCTCCCGCCAGGGGCAAACGCAACGCCGACCGACTCGAAACCAACGAGGTCGGCCGCCGCAGCAGAAGCAACAGAGGGCAAGAGGGGGGAGGGGGAACACCCCTCAAAGACGGGGGTGCGAGGGTCACCACGAGAGGCTCCTACAGGGACTATGCTCTTCTTTGCTGCTAGGAGGCCCTTCTCGAGGAGGTCAACGGTGAGAGTGGTGGGGCAAACTGAGAGGAAGTGGTCCCTGACTACGCGGAGAGACTAAGGGAGCCGGGTTACTATGTAGTAGAGGGTGATGTACATGGGTAGGGGGGGGTTCTAGGCGCAGAACTCAGCAGGAAGCGCAGCGCGGTAGCGAGTGTCACTAGTGCGGAGGTGCGTAATAAGGTCAGCAATTGTGGAAAAGGCAGCAAGGTCAGGGAAGAGGTACGGTAGCATGAGGCGGCTCAGTGTTGCAATGGCAAGGGAAGAGTAGCATGCAACTACAGCGTCGTACAAGGTTTGAGCCCTCTTGTACTGGCTAAAGTGTGCACGCTTAGTGGTCGGTAAGTGGCGACGCACAGCAAGACAAGCGGCAGCATCGCGTGTCACCCACTGTGAGCGAACAGTGTTGTCAGCAGTAGCAGGCGGGGCAGGAGAGGCATCAGAGGTGAGATCGAACAGAGAGAGACCGTCCGCCCTATCGCAATGAAGAAACAGCTGGAGATCATTGACCCAGAATTCAAAGTCAACGGCACGGCCCTCAGCATCAAAAGTAAGGATACTGAGGGTAGCCATGACTGCAGTGGCCTAGTATGGAGTGAGCTCACAAGTCCGAGGAAGAAGGGCCGGGGCGCATCGGTAGGAATAGCAGCGGCTCGACAGTAGGGCGGCTCGGCAGCAGGGCAGCTTGGATGCTGGGCGGCTTGGCTGCTCGGCGGCTCGGCGGCTCGGCTGCTGGGCGGCTCGGCTGCTGGGCGGCTCGGCTGCTGGGCGGCTTGGCTGCTCGACAGGTGGGCGGCTCGGCTGCTGGGCTGCTCGGCGGCTCAGTCACTGGGCGGCTGAGCGGTGACATGGCCGCTAGGGGAGGGCGACGGGGCCGCAGGTGACGTCGACGGGGCCGTAGGTGGCGGCAGCGGGGCGGCAGGTGGCGGCGACGGGGCTGCAGGTGGCGGCGACGGGGCCGCAGGTGGCGGCGGGGCCGCAAGTGGCGAGGACGGGGCCGCAGGTGGCGGCGACGGGGCCGCAGGTGGCGGCGACGGGGCCGCAGGTGGCAGCGACGGGGCCGCAGGTGGCGGCGACGGGGCCGCAGGTGGCGGCGACGGGGCCACAGGTGGCGGCGACGGGGCCGCAGGTGGCGGCGACGGGGCCGCAGGTGACGGCGACGGAGCCGCAGAGGGGCCGCAGAAGGGCCGCAAGGGGCCTAGACGGGGCCGCAGAGGGGGCCGCAAGGGGCCTAGACGGGGCCGAAGAGGGGCCGCAAGGGGCCTAAACGGGGCGGCAACGGGGCCGTAAGGGGCCGGAAAGGGCGCCGCGAGGGGCCGAAAGGGGGCCGCGCGAGGGCCGTAAGGGCTGCGTGAGGGGCCGGAAGGGGCCGTAAGGGTGGCGCGAGGGGCCGTAAAGGGCGGCGCGAGGGGCCGTAAGGGCGGCGTAAGGGGCCATGAGAGGGGCCGCTAAGGGCGGCGCGAAGGTAGGGAGGGCACACAGAGCGCGACTCGAGCAGGAGTGAAGCGCACTCCGGGCAGGAAAAAAAATATCGTGGTGGGCCCTAGGTAGCGTTCCCACTAGGGAACCTGCTCGATACCATGATAAGAGACAAGGAATGAATGCATTGAGCAGAATGAGAAGTACAAGTAGTCAACCCTAAAGTGTTGTACCCCATATGAATAGCCCCACTACAGCCTACACAGACTATAGCATATATGCCTGACTATAGCATAGACGCTAGGTCTTGTGCCTACTTCGCCTCACTTGTTCAGTTCTTGACCTTGCTTGTACTGTGATCTTTCTATACCTGCACTTGCTTGTTTACCTTTATATATATGATCTTGCATGTGAACTGGCCTTCTGGCCTTGAACTTGTGCTCGGAATGTGTGGTGACGTTGTGATCCACCCTGAGCTGGCTTTGCTTTGCTTGACTGGTCTTGTGACCCCTTGTTCTCCCCCACTTTGCCTATGGGGGTGTGTCAAACTCATATGCTATAGTCTGTGTAGGCTGTAGTGGGGTAGACAATATGGGGTACAACACTTTTAGGTTTTCCTACTTGTACCCACCTGCTTGCTAGTTCATTCATTCCTCATTTCTTCACAGTAACTCCGTCGTGTGCCTCCTGTAACAGTAATTCCCATAGCAGTGTATACCTGGGCACCCAGATGCGGTCGGTCCCGGCTTTTACGTGATAGACTCCTCTTGCTGCTGGGAACTGCCGCGAATTTCCTCCTGTGAAGAATGGATCCGTTTGGTACCCGTGGGTAAATAGGCCTGTCAGTAGGGGGCTGGTCTGGGCGAGTATTATTGCATGGATCAGGGCAGTGGGGTAGGTCAGTGCGTCGGCGATGTTCGAGGCTCCCTTTTTGTAGGTGACCGTGTAGTGAAAATGGGACTCGAGAAAATCGAGCCAACGAATCTGTCGTGGGTTGAGGTGTGGCTGTGCGCGGAGGTACTATAGTGATTTATGGTCTGTCCGTACTGTCACGTCTGCGCCGGTCAAGTAACAGTGCCACACTTTGAATGCGTGCACGATCGCAAGCATTTCGCGGTCGTGTATCGGGTAGTTTTTCTCGGGCGGATGTAGTTTTCGTGACTCGTATACGATGGCCTATAGGCCGTTGCCGAAGTCCTGTAGCAGTACGGCTTCGATGGCGATGTCGCTTGCGTCTGTAACTACTTCGAATGGGCGGTGTGGGTCGGCGATGCGCAGGACGGGCGGTGAACAGAGAACAATTTTTAGTGCAGAGAAGGCAGCATGCTCTTTCTCCCCCCACGTAAAAGCAACCCCCTTCCGTAACAAGTCTGTCAACGGCGCTGTGAACCGTGCCAGGTCGGGGACGAACCGACGCATGTAATTGACTAATCCCAAAAAACTCTGTAGTTCCGTGATATTCGTCGGGGGGTGTCAGGCATTGACCATGTCTAACTTCTTCGGGTCAATTTCGACCCCAGCCTCCGAAATAACGTGCCCCAAAAACTCTAGCCTGTCTTGAAAAAACTCGCACTTGGAACCCTTGGTCTGTAGCCGATGCTCGTCTAACATCTTAAACACCGCTTCCAGATCTGCTAAGTGCTGCTGCTTGTCCCGACTGTAGACGAGAATGTCGTCGAGGTAAACTATCACGCATTTATCTTAAAGTGGCCTAAACACCTTGTTCATGGTCATCTGAAATGTTGCTGGTGCGTTGGTCAGCCCAAAAGGCATCACGGTGTACTCGAATGACCCATACCTAGTCCGGAAAGTTGTTTTGGCGCAGTCCGATGGTTCGACCCTAATCCGATGGGAACCTCCCCGTAAATCTATTGTCGAAAAAACCCGTGCTGTTCGCAGTTGGTCGATCAGTTCGTCGGCGCGGGGAATGGGGTATGTCAGAATCCCAACCACTAGACCATTGGGATAAAAGGGCTTTTTAAGTAGCGGGTTAGTGCGCCCATAACCCCCCAGGCCAACATGCCTGTAACCCTCCCCTAGGATCGATCGGGGATCACCAGTGGACCTCTGACACCCCCCCGCACTGGGATGCCCGAAGTGCATACACCGGGATACGAACCCGAGACCGCTCTGATACCATGTTGGCGCCGCTCGTGGGGCGGTCTCAAAATCCCAACCACTAGACCATTGGGATAAAAGGGCTTATTTCAGTAGCGGGTCAGTGCGCCCATAACCCCCCAGGCAAACGTGCCTGTAACCCTTCCCTAGGATCAATCGGGATCACCAGTGGACCTCTGACACCCCCCCGCACTGGGATGCCCGAAGTGCATACACCGGGATTCGAACCCGAGACCTTCGCTCTAATACCATGTCAGAATCCCAACCACTAGACCATTGGGATAAAAGGGCTTTTTAAGTAGCGGGTTAGTGCGCCCATAACCCCCCAGGCCAACATGCCTGTAACCCTCCCCTAGGATCGATCGGGGATCACCAGTGGACCTCTGACAGGGTACCGCGACTTGAGTGTTACCCTGTTGAGCGCTCGGTAATCGTTGCACATGCGAAACCCTCCATCTTTTTTTGGCGTGAACAGTATCGGTGCGGCGAACGGTGACGAGCTCGGTCGGATGAATTTCTTCTCTAACAAGTAATCTAACTGCTTCCTCAGTTCTTCGAGCTCGGGTTGTGTCACTTTGAACTGGCGTTGTACAGCTGGGTGTGCCCCCAATTCAAATTCTATTCGGTGGTCATGTGCTCGCTGAGGTGGCAGTCCTTCCGGTAAGTCCTCGGGAAAAATTCAGGGGTATCGTTTCAACAGTTCCCGTAGTTCGAGCGGTACCGCTGCCAACAGTTTCTTGAAATCACTCGGCTTCTCTGCTTCCTCTACTACTGAAATGTCTACTGCGTACACGTCAGCTCCAGCAGCGACAACCCGTTCCATAGTGACAGCGTTGACGTGTACCGTTGAAGACTCGAGCGACTGCCAACGAGGTAGCTCAACCCAGTTACTGCTACTTCGCACAGTGCAGCTACCCGTCGTCCAGTCAATTCGCAAGTTATACCGTCGCAGCCAATCATGTCCCAGTAAGATGTCGTTCCCATCGAATGTCGTCTCGAGCATTTCCTGTGTAAATTCGAAATTTCCCCCGCAGCGGACTCTGACTCTCTCCACCCTTTCCCGTATGGCCAGTGGCGTGCCTTCAACTAAGCGTGCATCTATCTCAGGTAAACAATGGCTAAGTGTCAGTTGCAGTCTTCGTGTGGTTGCGGTATTAACTAAACTGTGACTTGCTCCTCCGTCAATAAAAATCTTCACTGCTGCTCCCTGTATTTTCCCGTGGATAAGTACTGGGCAATCCGTTGCTGTACCCTCCTTATTTTTCCGAGCCCGATCGATAGCATGAATCGGTACTGTGACTCGGTGAGGGTTGGTGGGGTTGGGCGAGCAGGCAGTCTCGTCAGTAGTTGGCCCAATTCCTACTGACTGCTGGCATTTCCCTGCCTTGGAGACTCCCTCCCCTGCTCTGCTCCGCGGCGCCTTAGCTCCTCTGGGCATTCGCTCTTGCGATGGCCCGGCCTATTGCAAGCAAAGCAGCAACCCTCAAACGGCGCAGCAGCTACATTCGTCGCAACGGCATGTACGGTGGCGTGCTCAATCGGTCCCCGAGAACGAAGTCCGTGGTAGGACCCCAGTCTCGGACGGCGCAAAATGTCGATTTTCTCGGCGAGCACGAAAGTTCGAGAGCCTGCGTAGCATGATCTTGTGCAAGATGTCTGGCTTCAGCCCTCCGACGTAACGGTCCACCCGCTCCGCTTCGTGCATGTAGCCGACTTGCTTGCATAATGCGAGAAAACCACTCGTGTAGTCTTGAACCGACTCAAGCTGCCGCCAAGTACGCTCTCTCTGACGCGTCAAAATAGAAGCCGCGATTGGCTCAAAGCATGCCCAAAGCCGTGCGCCCCACACATCCCACGTGCTGTACTGGGCGGTTTTGCAGAATCAACTCCAGGTGACAGCTGGACCCGTGGGTCCTTCCTCTTGCGATGGTGGCTCGTAGGCACGTTGCGACGTCACGATGACTCGCCACCAGTCCATGGCGGAGCCCCTCACTAGCAAAACGGCATATCGGATCTTCGCTGCGTCCGACTCGACGTAATTCGCGTCGAAGAAGACGTTCATTGTGAAGACCCACGATTGAACCGTCGGACCTCCACGCTGGCTCGGGTCGAAACAGGGCGGGCGTTGCGACTTGAGTGGCATTGCTGCCATAATGGCCTATTCGCCACTTGTCGCCGCAAACTCCACGTGCCGACGGGCTTCACGAGGCTCCCGCGGGCTTGGTGTGACCCTGTTTCCCCCCATGCCAGGCATCGGTTGGGCGGCGCCATCACTGGCTGCACGTGAGCGCTATCCCACGCTGTCGTGTGGTGTTGGTGTGCCGGACGAAATGACAATCGGCTCGTTCGATTGTGCAGATGCATTTGTCGGTACGTGTGGTGGCGCTGGAGTATTCACCGTGGATTGCTGATGCGCGGAGTCACGTTCCGCCATGATCGTCGCAATTTCGAGCGCCGATTCTTCAACTTGGCGCACCAGACGGTCAAGTTGCTCCTGCGTCAACGTCGCGAGTGTGAATTCGGCCATGGCGGGGGTGTCGAGCAAGCTTAGTGAGAGCCTCTGTGGTGGCCGTGCGTGCTTACGAGAGAGCACTACGAGTGGCGGTGCTGTGTCGCTGACATACGTCTACCCCCCCAAAAAATTTGAGATAGTGAGGAAACGAAGGTGTGGGTGCGGTCCGAGAAGAGATCGTAGGCTCTGGTACCAAATGTTACGAGTGCAATTGAGTGATCGAGCGAGAATTGCACTATCGAAGCAAGAGTAGAATGAGCGAAGGCGTGAGCGAAGGATAAATAGCGAAACTACAGTGGTAACGGTAATGGACTGTGGTTGTCGCGCGACGGGCCTTGGACTGAGGTTTGGGAAAATGTCGAAGCGGAGACCCGGAGCGCGGGTTACCAGCCAAGCCGTGAGGTCGGGGTGCGACGTGCAAAGGTGGCGGGAGGATTGTCGATGCGAGGGTTTGCGAGTGGTAACGGTGCTGACTGTGGTGCTACAGTGGTGCACGTGCTGAGTGGGGACGCGAAGTAAGGAAAAGGAATTTTCCTTACAGGTGACATGTTATTGGTTATGAGAGCTAGCATAAGTTTTGTGTAATTGGTTATTAATGAAACCAGCCGACCTGATCCTACCTGGATGGGTGAGTCCAGTTCGTTGATGGAAAGTGCATATGATGCGGTAGCAAATGCTGGGGCAAAGAGCAACACGCGGCTGTTCCATCATTCTAGCATTCGTCTACACTTCATATGAGCTCGCTGCAATGCAAACTGATTTTCAACAACAATGCGAGGTTCAGCGACGCACTTTGATTCGCTAACATAGAAGTTCCACGTAACCATTTCACAAAGCTTCCTCTGCTTTCTCAGCTTGATTCTGCTCTCAGCTCACCTCCCCATAATTGTTATGAGTGCTATTGAGTGAACGAATGAGAATTGCACTATTTAAGCAAGAGTACAATGAGCGAATGCATGAGCGAAGAATATATAGCGAAACTACAGTGGTAACGGTAATGTGTGGAAAATGGGGTGCACGATGGGCCTAACGCCAAGGCTGGGAAATGTCGAGGCGGAGGTCCGGAGCGCGGGTTACCAACCGAACCGTTAGGTTGGGTCGCGTCGTGAACAGTGGCGGAAACAGTGTCGAGGCAAGTGTCGCGAGTGGTAACGGATTACTTTTGGGTGCTGTTGGCGGGAACAGTGGTGTACGCGCTGAGGTTGGACGCGAAGTAAGGAAAAGGAATTTTCCTCACTTTAACCCCCCCCCCCCTAATTAAGGAGACCCTCCTTACGAAAGCGCGTGAACATCCTGGAAATTTGGACTGCGCAGGTACTCTGTGAGAACGAGGTGGTTCTCAATTCTGTCCAGGGGAACTCAGTTGTCCTCAATGAACGTTCGATCTTTCCAGTGGATCAAAAAATCGATCCGACGAGCTCCCCGTGGGTCACGCACTCGGTGGCTCAAAATCTTCTCGGGCGTGATGATTGGTTCCGTCGGCGGTCGTGTCATGCTGGCTGGGCGGTTGCAGAGAAGTTGGCTGGTGGATGGCACGTAAGGGCAAAACAGGCTGACGTACCAGTCAGCAGGGAGGAGGAGGTGGGTGGTGACGGGTGTGATCATGTGGCTAATGCAAAAAGGCCCACAATATCGGGGGCGGAGTTTTGAGGTAATGGGCAGGCGGAGGTTATGGGTGTCGAGTAAAACTAGGTCGTCAGGCTGGTAAGTGACAGGTCAGCGGTGGCGGTCAGCGTTGCGTTTAGGGATGATGTCTGATTTTTTAATTGCGTCTGCTGCCCGAGTTCGTGCAGCTTGTAAAATTTCGGTGAAATGTTGCGCGTGTGGCACCGGGTTGTCGGGATTTGGGATCATGGGTACTGTGGGGTCTTGTCCGTAGTTCATATAAAACGGTGACTGTTGGGTGGTGGAGGATGGCGAGTTGTTATGTGTGAATTTGATGAGTGGCAGCTGCTGTTCCAGGTGGTCGGGTCGTCGCACATGGCTCGAAGAAGTTGCTCCATGGTCTGCTTTGTCCGTTCTCTCTATCCGTCAGTCTCGAGGTGGTACAAAGAACTTGATGCCGTAGTCGCGTGCCGAACTGCTGCCACAGGTTTTGCCAGAGGTTGCTGGTGAATTTCGTGTTGCGGTCGTTGATGTTTGATGCTGGTATCCCGTGCAGTCAAACGACGGTGGAGATGAAGAGGCTGGCTGTTTCTTCGGCAGTGATCGATTTCTTGCAAGCTGCGAAGTGTGCCATTTTCGTCAACCGATCGACGCCAACCCGGATCGCGTCGTTCTCACTTGCTCCGGCTGGTAACCCTGTGACGAAGTCCATCTTCACCTGCTGTCAAGCACGTTCTGGGGGTGGTATCGGCTGCAACTGTCCTGCCGGCCGCTTTCGTGATGATTTCATGAGCTGGCAGTATGAAGAAACAAGGAAAAAATACATTGGCAAACAGGTAGGTACAAGTAGGAAAACCTAAAAGTGTTGTACCCCATATCGTCTACCTCACTACAGCCTACACAGACTATAGCATATAAGTTTGACACACCCCCATAGGCAAAGTGGGGGAGAACAAGAGGTCACAAGACCAGTCAAGTAAAGCAAAGCAAGCTCAAGGTGGATCACAACGTCACCACACATTCCGAGCATAAGTTCAAGGCCACAAGGCCAGTTCACATGCAAGATCATATATAAAGGTAAACAAGCAAGTGCAGGTATAGATAGATCACAGTACAAGCAAGGTCAAGAAGTGAGCAAATGAGGCCAAGTAGGCACAAGACCTAGCATAGTACAGAAGCGCTGATGATCACCAGGCGGAAGTGCCTTGGTAAAGATATCAGCACTGTTGGCCTCAAAGGCCATGTAAGCAAGGCGCAGCTCACCAGTCTACTGTAGCTCACGAGCAAGGAAGTAGCGGAGAGCAATGTGCTTCGTTCTGTGCTCCAGTCTGTGCTCCCAACACAATGCCAGCATGGCCTTGTTGTCTACGTACAGAACTGGAGGAGAACGAGGCGGCTCTCCTAGGTCAGTCAGCAGGTAGGTGAGCCAGGGTAGCTCCTGTGCAGCCATGGCCCCCGCGTAGATCTCAGCCTCACAGCTGGAGCCGAGAACAGAAGACGAGCGGGTAGACCGCCACAAAACGGAGCCGGAGCCAAGGCTTAAGGTGTAACCCTGTGACGAGTGCTGCGTAGCCTGGTCGTCAGCCCAAGAAGCGTCAGCGTGACCTTTGAGGACCACTGGACCTTGCCCTCCAAGCACTAGCCCCATGCTCGACGTTCTGCACAAGTAGCGCAACACCCTCTTCATTGCAGCCATGTGCTCTAGTCGGTGTCTCGTAAGAGCAACATAACGTGCCAAGATGCTAAGAGGGTATGCAAGGTCAGGTCGAGTGCAGATCATCAGGTACATGAGGCAGCCAACAAGCTCTGGGTACAGACCACTCGGCTCTACAGACTCATCCAAAGGCAGAGCTGAGAGCGAGTGGCGAGTAGACAGAGGAGTGGCCTGAGGCGAGGAGTACGTGAAGTCGAAGCGCTGAAGGACCTGCTGCACCATGTGTGACTGAGTCTGGGTTATGGTGCGTGGTGCTCTGTCTCGGGTGATCTGCAAGCCAAGGTAGCTGCGCAGTTCACCCATGTCCGTGCACGTGTGTCTCTTTTGCAGCTCCGACTTCACGTGGGCGAGTCCAGCAGTGACAGCAGTGGCAAAGACCAAGTCGTCGACGTACACGAGGATGTAGAGCGGCGGCAAAGAGGTGTCGGTGCGCAGAAACAGCGACGGGTCGGCTATAGAAGGAGCAAACCCAAGAGCCACAAGTGTAGTCCTCAGTGTGTCGTGCCACTCACGGGGCGCCTGGCGGAGACCGTAGACTGGCCGCCGGAGGCTCCACTGGGTACCAGGAAGAAACGACCCAGTAAAGCCAGGTGGGCGGCGCAACCAGATCTCCTTGTGCAGGCTGCCGTGCAAGAAAGGTGTGCTGAAGTCAAGAGAGTGGAGCTCGTAGTCGCGCTGAGCGGCTATGTGCAGCAGCACCCAAAGAGTGGTCATCTTCGGGGTGGGAGAGAAGGTCTGAAAGTAGTCAACTCCTTGCCGCTAACTGAAGCCTTGAGCCACGTAACGGGCCTTGAAGAGAGGCGGAGAACCCGGCAGCCGTTTCACCCTGAAAATCCACATGCCACTGACGATGTTCGCCCAAGGTGGGGGAACCTCGTCGACGTAGGTGCTTGTGGACTTCCAGGAAGCCATCTCTGTGTCCATGGCTGGCTGCCACCGAAAGGAGTAGGGACCCTCGATCGCCTCAGCGTACGATCGAGGAGTCCGGTTTTCTAGTGCATCCACGTCTCCCTCAAGGGCAATCAGCGTGGACACGAGATGAGGCAAAGCAGCAGCAAAACACTGGAACTCCTCTTGCCTATCCTCAAGGACGTCCATGCTAAGAGCACACTCACCCCCGACGGACGGAGGACAGACAGACTCAGACTTAGCAAAAAGACTAGCAGCTTAGTCTAGATGACAGCGAGCAGCAAAGTCAACAAGCTCCGCAACTAGGGCCGACGCAGCAGATGACTCAAAGGAAGGGTTGGTGACAACAGTGGCCAGGAGAGGCGTGACAGTAGGACTGGTAGCACGAAGAGAGTCAGACTCCGGGTCAGCAAGAACAGGAAGAGAGGACTCTGAAGGAGACGGCAACGGGACATGTAGAGGAGCAGTGGAAGGACGTAGTGCCATCTGGTGTGTGCTTGGGACCGCAGAAGGATGCGGACGCGGAGCACGACGACTAGTGCAAGCAGCACGAACAGTGTAGGGAGAAGGAGCAGGTAGGGGGGAGGCGGGCTGTAACTGTGACTGCGTTTGGACAGGCTGTGGACCCTCTAAGGGAGGAGCAGGACCAGTAGAGGGCGGGAGACCAAGAACCTGCTCAAGGAGCGGAACAAAGTACGGCCACGGCCCCGCAGCGCCTCCAGACCTAGCAAGGACAGCATGAGTACTCCAAGCGGCACCACCAGCGCCAGTAGCACCTCCAGCTCCAACAGCGCCAACTCCAGCACCCTCAGACGCACCAGCGCCAGCAGAACCACCAGCGCCAGCACCCCCAGCAGCTCCAACTCCAGCAGGACCGACAGCTCCAGTACCGCCAGCAGCTCCAGCAGTACCTCCGGCAGGACCAACTCCAGTAGTCCCAGCAGCACCCCTAGTATCAGCAGCTCCAGCACCGCCATTACGAGTACCTCCGGGACCAGCAGCAACAGTAGTACCTTCAGCTCCAGCAGCACGGCTCCAGCGGCGGGCAAACCACTCGCGCAGCTCCTTCGGAGAGAGTGGCTCCTGCCTCGACGAAGCATCGCGAGAGGCCACACGAGCAGACCCAGCACCCCTTGGCTCCGCACCTGAAGGCTCAGCACCCCTAGACTCAGCACCCGCAGGCTCAGCACCCCCAGACTCAGCACCCCCAGGCTCAGCACCCCCGGGCTCCGAGCCCCTGAACTCAGCACCCCCAGGCTCTGCACCCTCACGCTTTGCACCTCCAGACCCGGCACCCGCAGGCTCAGCATCTCTAGCAGCACTAGAGTCAACAACTACTTCGACAGGCTTGATTGCGTCTACCCGGGACACACGTGACGGAGCAGGACCCTGAGGGGGGAGGGGGTCTCCAGGGGAGGACCTGGCCCAAGGAAGGGTGGCGGCAGGGGGAGGGGCGCAGTGCGGTAGGGGAAGAGATGGTAGTAAGGCACCGACTCGTCAAAGGTGACGTCCTGGGAGGACAGAACACGGCGCGAGGTGGGGTGGTAAAACTGCCACCTTGGCGCGTCCTGGGGGAAGCTAAGGAAGACGTAGGAAACAGCAAGGGGGGACATCTTGTCCGCAGACAAGTCGCGGACAAACGCCCGAGATCCCCAGACCCGAAACGCAGACGCATCGCCAACCTTCCACGTCCACTACAAGGTGGGGGAGGTCTCTGGCAAGGAGACCCGGGGCTCAAGGTTGAGCTGATGCACTGCAAACTGAACTGGGTCTGCGCTACAGGATAGGGGGGTTGACCAGTTCACTTGTGCAAGTCAGCGCGTGACCCACTGCACGTGTGCTCGGACAAGCGGACACTTGGCCACGTTTACCCGTCGGCGTAGGTTCGGCGTCTCCCGCTAGGGGTAGACGCAGCGTCGACCGACTCAAAACCAACGAGGTCGGCTGCAGCAGCAGAAGCAATAGAGGGCAAGAGGGGGGAAGGGGAACACCCCTCAAAGACGAGGGTGCGAGGGTCACCACAAGAGGCTCCTGCAGCGACTATGCTCTTCTCTACTACTAGGAGGCGCTCCTCGAGGAGGTCGACGGTGAGTGTGGTGGGGCAAACTGAGAGGAAGTGGTCCCCGACTAAGCGAAGGGAGTCAGGGAGCCGGGTGACTATGTAGTAGAGGGTGATGTACATGGGGGGGGGGGGTTCTTGGCACAGAACTCAGCAGGAAGGGCGGCGCAGTAGCGAGTGTCACTAGTACGGAGGTGCGTAATGAGGTCAGCGACTGTGGGAAAGGCAGCAAGGTCAGGGAAGAGGTACGGTAGCATGAGGCGGCTCAGCGCAGCAGTGGCAGGGGAAGAGTAGCGTGCAACTACAGCGTCGTCCAAGGTCTTAGCACTCTTGTACTGACTTAAGTGCGCACACTCAGTGGTCGGTGAGTGGGGAAGCACAGCAAGACTGGCAGCAGCATCGCGTGTGGCCCACTGTGAGCAAACGGTGATGTCAGGAGTAGCAGGCGGGGCAGGAGAGGCAGCAGAGGTGAGATCGAACAGGGAGAGTCCGTCTGCCCTATCGCACTGTAGGAACAGCTGGAGGTCATCGACCCAGACAGCTGGAGGTCATCGACCCAGACCTCAAAGTCAAAAGCACGACCCTCAGCATCAAAGGTAAGAACACTGGGGGTAGCCATGTCTGCATTGGCCTAGCAGGGAGTGATCTCACCAGTCCGAGTAAGTAGGGTCGGGGCGCGCCGGTAGGAACAGTAGCGGCTCGACGGCAGGGCGGCTCGGCGGCTCGGCTGCTGGGCGGCTCGGCTGCTGGGTGGCCCGGCTGCTGGGCGGCTCGGCTGTCAGGCGGCTCGGTTGTCGGGCGGCTCGGCTTTCGGGCGGCTCGGCGGCTCGGTTGGTGGGCGGCTCGGCGGTTCGGCACCTGGGCGGCTCGGCGGCTCCTCTGTTGGGCGGCTCAGCTGCTGGGCTGCTCGGTAGAGGCAGCGACGGGGCCGGCAGAGGCGGCGATGGGGCCGCTAGGGGCAGCGACGGGGCTGCGTAGGGAGGGGAGCGGCGACGAGGCCGCTAGGGGCGTCTACGGGGTCGCGTAGAGGCGGCGACGGGGCCGTGTAGTGGCGGCGACGGGGCCGCGTAGGAAGGGGAGCGGCGTCGAGGCCGCTAGGGGCGGCGACGGGGCCGCTAGGGGCGGCGATAGGGCCGCGTAGGGGCGGCGACGAGGCCACTAGGGGCGGCTACGGGGCCGCGTAGGGAGGGGAGCGGCGACAGGGCCGCTAGGGGCGGCGACGAGGCCGCGTAGGGGCGGCGACGGGGTCCCGTAGTGGCGGCGACGGGGCCGCGTAGGAAGGGGAGCGGCGACGGGGCCGCTAGGGGCGGCGTCGGGGCCGCTAGGGGCGGCGGCAGGGCCGCGTAGGGGCGGCGACGAGGCCGCGTAGGGGGGGCGACGGGGCCGCGTAGGGGCGGCAATGGGGCCGCGTAGGGAGAGAGGCGGCAACGGGGTCGCTAGGGGCGGCGACGGGGCCGCGTAGGGAGAGAGGCGGCGACGGGGTCGCTAGGGGCGGCGACGGGGCCGCTAGGGGCGGCGATGGGGCTGCGTAGGAGCGGCGACGAGGCCGCTAGGGGCTGCTAGGGGCCTAGAAGGGCGATGAACAAGGCGCGCCTCGGGCAGAAGCGTGTGACGCTCCGGTCAGAAAAAAAATATTAGTGGTGGGCCCAAGGAAGCGTTCCCACGAGGGAACCTGCTCTATACCATGTGAAGAAACGAGGAATGAATACACTGGCAAACAGGTGGGTACAAGTAGGAAAACCTAAAAGTGTTGTACCCCGTATTGTCTACCCCACTTAAGCCTACACAGGCTATAGCATATAAGTTTGACAGGCAGGGGGGACACGATGCCACGTGTCGCTGCAAGTCTGTCAGCATTTCCGGCCAGGAATAATACCGCTGCTGCTGCTGCCGTGTTTTTTCAAATCCGAAATGGCCAAAGGTGACTCCGTCATGTGCCTCCTGTAGTAGTAATTCTCGTAGCAGTGTGTACCCCAGTACCTAGATGAGGTCGGTCCCGGCTTTTACGTCATAAACTCCTTTTGCTGCTGCGAATTCCCTCCTGTGAAGAACGGGTCTGTTTGGTATCCGTGGGTAAATAGTCCTGTCAGTAGTGGGCTGGTCTGGGCAAGTAGTATTGCGTGGATTTGGGTAGTGGGGCGGGTTAGTGCGTCAGCGATGTTGGATGCCCCCTTTTTGTAGGTGACCGTGTAATGAAAATTGGACTCGAGGAAATCGAGCCATCGGACCTGTCGTGGGTTGAGGTGGGGCTGTGAGCAGAGGTACTGTAGCGATTTATGGTCTGTCCGTACTGTCACATTTGCGCCGGTCAAGTAACGGCGCCACACTTTGAATGCGTGCACGATCGCGAGCATTTTGCGGTCTTGTATCGGGTAATTTTTTTTTGGGCGGATGCGGTTTGCTGGACTCGTATGCGATAGGCTGTAACCCGTTGCCAAAATCTTGTAGCAGTACGGCGCTGATGGCGATGTCGCGTGCAGTTGTTACTACTTCGAATGGGCGGTGTGGGTCCGTGATGCGCAGTACGGGCGGTGAACAGAGAACATTTTTCAGGGCAGAGAAGGCAGCATGCTCTTTCTCCCCCCACGTAAAAGTGACCCCCTTTCGCAGTAAGTCCGTTAGTGGCGCCGTTAACCGCGCCATGTCGGGGACGAAGCGACGCACGTAATTGACGAATCCCAAAAAAACTCTGCAGTTCCGTGATATTCGTCGCGCAGTGCCACGCTTTTACCGTGTCTAGCTTCTTCGGGTCAATTTCAACCCCAACCTCCGGCATAACGTGCCCAAAAAACGCGAGCCTATCCTGAAAAGGCTCGCACTTGGAACCCTTGGTAAGTAGCCGGTGTTCGTCTAGGATTGTAAATACTGCTTCCAGATTTGCTAAGACCAGCCCACTATTGACTCGCTTATTTACCCACGGGTACCAAACGGATCCATTCTTCACAAGAGGAAATTCGCAGCAGTTCGCAGCAGCATGGGGAGTCTACTACGTAAAAATCCGGACCGACCGCATCTGGGTACCAGGGTATACACTGCTACGGGAATTAATGTTACAGGAAGCACACGACAGAGTTACCTCGGGGCATTTCGGGGTAGAAAAAACACGGTAGCAGCTGCAGCGGTTTTATTACTGGCCCGAAATGTTGACCGGCATTCAACGACACGTGGCATCATGTCCCACTTGCCAGATCATGAAGTCATCACGGAAGCGGCCGGCATGACAGTTGCAGCCGATACCATTCCCTGAGCGTGCTTGGCAGCAAGTGACGATGGACTTCTGTCAGAACATTATAGCTTATGCTGTTGTGAAGGCTATAGTGGGGTATCCCATAGGGGGTACAACCCAATTAGGGTTTCATATTTGTACTCACTTCATTCATAGTTCATTCATTCCCTCGTTCACTTCTTCTCATGGTATCGAGCAGGTTCCCCTGTGGGAACTTTGCTTAGGGCCCACCACTTCGAAATTTTTTTCCTGCCCTAGCGCCCTAGCGCCCTAGCGCCCACCCTAGCGCCCGCCCTAGCACCCTAGCGCCCGCCCTAACGCCCGCCCTAGCGCCCGCCCTAGCGCCAGCCCTAGCGCCCTAGCGCCCGGCGCCCGCCCTAGCGCCCGTGAGCCGCCCGCGGCCTGCCAGTGAGCCGCCGCCCGTGAGCAGCCGCCCGTGAGCTATCGCCCGTGAGCACCGCCCGTGAGCGCCGCCCGTTAGCCACCGCCCGTGAGCGCCGCCCGTGAGCGCCGCCCGTGAGCCGCCGCCCGTCAGCCGCCGCCCGTGCGCCACTCGTCAGCCGCCGCCCGTAAGCGCCGCCCGTCAACCGCCGCCCGTAAGCTGCCGCCCGTCAGACGCCGCCCGTGCGCCGCCGCCGTCTGCCAAGCCGCCGCCCGTGAGCCGCCGCCCGTGAGCCGCCCACCCGCGCGCCGCCCGACCGTGAGCCGGCGCCGCCCGTGAGCCACCCGCCCGTGCGCCACCAGCCCGCCCGTGAGCCGCTAGCGCCGCCCGTGCGCCGCCCGTCCGTGAGCCGCCCGCCCGTGCGCCGCCCGCCCGTGCGCAGCCCGTCCGCGAGCCACCCGCCCGCCCGTGAGCCGCCCGCGCCGCTCGTGCACAGCCCGCGAGCCGCCCACGAGCAGCCCACGAGCCGCCCCAGCCGCCCGTGAGCCGCCCGCGCGCCGCCCGTGAGCCGCCCCAGCCTCCCGTGCAGTCACCCGTGCGTCGCCCGCAAGACGCCCGCGCCGCCCGAGCCGCCCGAGCCGCCCGGGCTGCCCGAGCCGCCCGAGCCGCCCGAACCGCCCGAGCCGCCCGAGCCGCCCCAGCAACCTGAGGTGCCGAACTCCTGCTCCTGTGGGGCTGCAGCTGCTCCTGGTCCGGCGCAGCCGCTGTACTGCCGTGTTACTATACTACTGAGCTACCCGACTCTTCCTACCCGGTGAGACTGTCAGCTGCTATAATGGCCACCCCCAGTGTCCTGGCTTTTGATGCTGAGGGTCGCGCCATTGACTTTGCAGTCTGGGTCGAGGACCTGCAGCTGTACTTACTGTGCGATGCGATAGATGAGGTTTCTCTCTTTGACTTTGTCTCTGGCGCTGTCCCTGCCCCTCCTGCTGATGCTGACCCCACTGTTCGCTCCAAGTGGGCCACACGCGATGCTGCTGCACGTCTTGCTGTGCGTCGCCACCTCCCTTCCTCCGAGCGTGCGCACTTTAGTCAGTGCAAGACCACTCAGGCCTTGTACGACGCTGTAGTTGCGCGCTACTCCTCCCCTTCCTCCGCTACGCTGAGCCGCCTCAAGCTACCGTACCTCTTCCCTGACCTCGCTGCCTTTCCCACAGTCGCTGACCTCTTTACCCACCTCCGCGCTAGTGACACTCGCTACCGCGCTCCGCTTCCTGCTGACTTCCGCGCCGCAAACCCTCCTCCCATGTACATCACTCTCTACTTTCTAGTCACCCGTCTCCCTGAGTCCCTTCGTGCCGTTAGGGACCAGTTTCTCTCTGTCTGTCCCACCACCCTCACTGTCGACCTCCTTGAGAAGTCCCTGCTAGCGGCTGAGAAGAGTATAGTCGCTGTAGGGGCCTCTCGTGGTGACCCTCGCACCCCCATCTTTGAGGGGTGTTCTCCCTCCCCCCTGTTACCCTCTGTCGCCTCTTCTGCTGCGGCCGACCTGGTTGGTTTGGAGTCGGTCGGTGCGGCGTCTGCCCCCAGCGATAGGCGCCGCTCTGGCAGGGGCAAGGGGGGCAAGGGAGCGGGTGGAGCTAGCAGGGGCGGTGGTGGAGGAGGTGGGGGCAGCGGGGGGAGTGGGGGTGGCGGTGGAGGTGGTGGCGGGAGTGGAGGTACTAGTGGCGGCAGTGGAGGCGGTGGTGGTGGCAGAGGTGGCGGTGGGAGCGGCGGGGACGAGGGTGGCGGTGGCGGTGGTGGCGGCGGAGGCGGGGGTGGCGGTGGTGGAGGTGGTCGGAGTGGCACGTCGCAGCAGAGTAGCACTGGGGGTGGTCAGCGCCAGCAGTAGCAGCAGCAGCAGCAGCGCTCTCGCGACATCCCCGCCCCTCAGCAGCTCCGTGAGTGGTACTCGCAGCGTCAGCGTGGTGGGGCGTTCGGTCCCTGCACCTACGTCCTTCGCATTGGCGATCGCGCGGGTGAGCAGTGTGGGGGCACCCACACCGCCCGCCGCTGCTTTGCCCTCTTGACCGACGCTTGGCGCCAGCAGTTTCCGGAGGCCTCTAAGATCCCCCGCTGGGGAGAGCTGTCTAGGGCTGGTGTAGCTATCTTTGATCTTGACTTTGATGCTATCCTTGCTGCCATGTATGCTGTGACTGTTAGTGATGAGGGTGACTGTTACCGGTGTTTCCCGCCCGACCCGGGCATTGGTACTGCTGCGTCAGGTGCTAGTGAGGCTGCTGCTCTAGGTGCCAGTGCGTCTGTACTCTCAAGTACTAGTGAGTCTGCACTCTCAGGTACTGTGTCGGCTTCGGCCTCTCACACCTTCACCCTTGACTCTGGGGCGTCTCGCTCCTTCTTTCGGGACCGCACCACTCTCACGCCGCTTAGTCGGCCAGTTGCGGTATTCCTGGCTGACCCCTCTGGGGGTCCTGTCCTGTCTCGTTTCTCCACAGTCCTCCCGTGTCCGGCGGCTCCCTCTGGCACCCTGACTGGTCTCTACCTCCCCTCGTTCTCTACAAACCTGGTGAGTGGTGCTAACCTACAGGATGCGGGTGTCCACCAGTTCACTCCTGCTCGTCAGCGGGTGACACACTGCACAGAGGCTAGCACAGGTCGCCACCTGGCTACGTTTACACGTCAGCCGGGGTCGAGCCTGTACACACTGACCACTGCTTCTCCTCCAGGTACTGAGTCTGGTAGGGTCTCTTTGTCTGGTCAGGTGTTTGCTGCAGCGTCCAGGTCTGGTCCTGAGTCTGCCCCCTGTTCGTGTCGCCGTCTGTCTCACGAGACCCTCCTCTGGCACCACCGCCTTGGCCACCCCTCTCTGCTTCGGCTCAGAGGCATGGCCTCCCGTCTTCTTGTGTCTGGTCTCCCCCGGTCCCTCCCTCCCCTTCCTTAGGGCCCTGGCCCTGCCTGTGTCCCCTGTGTCGAGGGGCGCCAGCGTGCTGCCCCTCACTCCTCCCAGTTTCCTCCGACAGAGGGTCCGTTGCAGACGCTTCACATGGACGTGTGGGGCCCTGCCCGCGTCCGTGGACTCGGTCACGAGCGCTACTTCCAGTTGGTGGTTGACGACTACTCGCGTTACACCACAGTCTTCCCCTTGTGCAGTAAGGGTGATGTCACTGAGGTGCTGATCGACTGGATCCGCGCAGCTCGTCTCCAGCTCAGGCAGAGCTTTGGCTCGGACTTTCCTGTGTTGCGTCTGCACTCGGACAGAGGCGGAGAGTTCTCCTCTGGCCTTCTGCGTACCTACTGTCGTGCGCGAGGCATCCGCCAGACCTTCACGCTTCCGGACTCACCGCAGCAAAATGGGATTGCAGAGCGCCGCATTGGCATGGTCATGGCGTCGCTCGTACGTCCATGATGCATGCGGCTGCCCCCCATTTTCTGTGGCCGTTTGCGGTCAGGTACGCGGCGCATCAGATCAACCTCCACCCCAGGGTCTCTAGGCCGGAGACCTCCCCAGCCCTGCTGTGGACGGGGAAGGTTGGCGATGCGTCGGCGTTCCGGGTCTGGGGATCTCGGGCGTTTGTCCGCGACTTGTCTGCGGACAAGCTGTCCCCTCGCGCTGCTCCCTGCGTCTTCCTGGGGTTCCCCCCCGACGCCCCTGGGTGGCAGTTCTACCACCCCACCTCTCGACGTGTTCTGTCCTCCCAGGATGTCACGTTTGACGAGTCGGTACCCTACTACCGCCTCTTCCCTTACCGCACTCCGTCCCTCCCCCCGCCCCCGCTCTTCTTGGTACCAGGTCCCCCCCCGGTCGACCCCCTCCCCCCTCAGGGTCGTGCCCCTTCAGGTGTGTCCCAGGTAGATGCGGTTGAGCCTGTCGAGGTCACTAGTGACTCTGGTGCTGCTGCGGGAGCTGAGCTTGGGGGTGCTGGGACTAGAGGTGCTACGCCTGGGGGTGCTGAGACTGGGGGTGCGGAGTCTGAGGGTGCTGAGCCTAGGGGTACTGAGCCTGGGGATGCAGAGCCTGGGGGTAATGAGTCTGGGGGTGCTGAGACTGGGGGTGCTGAGCCTAGGGGTGCTGAGCCTGGGGGTGCTGTGCCTTGGGGTGCTCTGCCTAGAGTTGCTTTGCCTAAGGGTTCTTTGCCTGGAGGTACTCCGCCTGGAGGCTCTCCGCCTGGAGGTGCTTCGTCTCGCCGAGAGCCACTCTCCCCACAGGAGCTGCGTGAGTGGTTTGCCCGGCGCTGGAGGCGTGCTGCTGGTGCTGGAGGTTCTTCGGCTACCAAGGGTACTGCTGCCGCGCGTCCCGGAGGTGCTCGTACTGGGGGTACCGGAGGCTGCTGGGCCTGAGGGTTCTACTGGAGCCGGTACTGCTGAGGGTGTTGGCGCTGAGGCTACCGCTGGCGGTCCAGCTGGCAGTGCTCCTGGTGCTGCTGGGGGTTCTAGGGCTTCAGGAGGTGCTGCTGGGAGTTGTGGAGCTACTGGAGGTGCTGCTGGAGGTGCTGCTGGAGCGGATAATCCTGCTGGGGGTACTGGTGCTGTCCCTGCTGTTTCTATAGTCGCCTCGCGGCCCCGACCATATTTCGTTCCGCTCCTGCAGCAGGTTCTTGGTCTAACACCTTCCCCTGGTCCTCCTCCTCCTCTCTTAGAGGGTCCAGAGCTTGTCCAGTCACAGCTACAGCCTGCCTCCCCCGACCCGGAGTCGGACTCTCTTCGTGCTGCCAGTCCTACTGTCACGCGTCTCCTTGCTACTGCTGTCACTCACCCTTCTTTCGAGTCTTCTGCTGTGTCTGCCCTTGTTACTGAGCTCGTCGACTTTGCTGCGCACTATCGTCTAGACTATGCTGCTAGTCTTGTCACTGAGTCTGAGTCTGTCTGTCCTGCGTCCCTCGGGGGTGAGTGTGCCCTTGGCACGGACGTACTTGAGGACAGGCAGGAGGAGTTCCAGTGTCTGGTCGCCGCTTCACCTCATCTCGCGTCTGTACTGCTAGCCCCTGAGGGAAACCCGGATGTACTAGACATCCCGACTCCGCGCTCTTACGCGGAGGCAATGGCCGGTCCCTACTCCTCTCAGTGGCAGGCAGCTATGGATGCACAGATGGCTTCCTGGAAGTCCACAGGCACCTACGTTGACGCTGTTCCCCCTCGTGGGGCGAACATAGTCAGTGGCATGTGGATCTTCAGGGTGAAGCGGCCGCCGGGTACTCCGCCTGTCTTCAAGGCGCGTTACGTGGCTCGTGGCTTCAGTCAGCGGCACGGAGTTGACTACTTTCAGACCTTCTCCCCCACCCTGAAGATGACCACTCTTCGGGTACTGCTGCACGTTGCTGCTCACCGTGACTACGAGCTGCACTCTCTCGACTTCACCAGTGCTTTCTTGCAGGGCAGCCTGCACGAGGAGATCTGGCTGCGTCGTCCACCTGGCTTCACTGGGTCTTTCCCTCCTGGTACCCAGTGGAGTCTTCGGCGTCCAGTCTACGGTCTCCGCCAGGCGCCACGTGAGTGGCACAACACACTGAGGACAATGCTGGCGGCACTTGGGTTTGCTCCTTCTACTGCTGACCCGTCGCTGTTTCTGCGCACCGACACCTCTCTGCCGCCGTTCTACATCCTCGTGTACGTCAACGACTTGGTCTTTGCCACAGCTGACAGTGCTGGACTCGCCTACGTGAAGTCCGAGCTGCAGAAGAGACACACGTGCACTGACCTGGGTGAACTGCGCAGCTACCTTGGCTTGCAGATCACCCAGGACAGAGCATGCCGCACCATTACCCTGACTCAGTCACACATAGTGCAGCAGGTCCTTCAGCGCTTCGGCTTCACGTACTCCTCGCCTCAGGCCACTCCTCTGCCTACTCGCCACTCGCTCTCAGCTCTGCCTTCGGATGAGTGCGTAGAGTCGAGTGGCCCGTATGCAGAGCTTGTTGACTGCCTCATGTACCTGATGACCTGCACACGACCTGACCTTGCATACCTTCTCAGCATTCTCGCACGCTATGTTGCTCCTGTGAGACACCGACCAGAGCACATGGCTGCAGCGAAGAGGGTGTTGCGCTACTTGTGCAGTACGTCGGGCATGGGGCTAGTGCTTGGAGGGCGCAGTCCAGTGGTCCTCACTGGGCACGCGGACGCTTATTGGGCTGACGACCAGACTACGCAGCGGTCGTCACAGGGTTACACCTTCGGCCTTGGTTGCGGCTCTGTTTCGTGGCGGGCTACCCGCTCGTCTTCTGTTCTCGGCTCAAGTTGTGAGGCTGAGATCTACGCCGGGGCTATGGCTGCCCAGGAGCTTCGCTGGCTCACCTATCTGCTGACCGGCCTTGGAGAGCCGCCGCGTTCTCCTCCAGTCTTGTACGTAGACAACAAGGGCATGCTGGCCTTGTGTCGAGAGCAGCGATTGGAGCACAGGACAAAGCACATTGCTCTCCGCTACTTTCTTGCTCGTGAGCTACAGCAGCGTGGACAATTGCGACTTGCGTACGTGGCCTCTGAGGCCAACACTGCTGATGTCTTCACCAAGGCACTTGCGCCTTGTGATCATCAGCGTTGCTGCACACAGCTGGGTCTTGTGCCTGTCTTGCCTCACTTGCTCACTTCTTGACCTTGCTTGTACCTTCACCTATATTTATACTCTTGCTCTTGCTTGCTTGACTCTTGTATATCTCTACATGTGATCTTGCATGTGAACTGGCCTTTTGGCCTTTGAACTTGTGCTCACAATGTGTGGTGACTTTGTGATCCACCCTGAGCTTTGCTTTGCTTTGGTTGACTGGTCTTGTGACCCCTTGTTCTCCCCCACTTTGCCTATGGGGGTGTGTCAGAACATTATAGCTTATGCTGTTTTGTAGGCTATAGTGGGGTATCCCATAGGGGGTACAACCCAATAAGGGTTTCATATTTGTACTCACTTCATTCATAGTTCATTCATTCTCTCGTTCACTTCTTCTCAACTTCGTCACGGGGTTACCGGCCAGAGCGAGTGGGAATGACGCCATCCTGGTCGTCGTCTATCGACTGACAAAAATGGCACACTTTGCACCCTTCAAGAAATCAATCACAGCCGAAGAAACAGCTCGCCTATTTATCGCCACCGTCGTTCGACTGCATGGGATACCAGAAGCGATCATCAACGACCGAGATACGAAATTCACCAGCAACTTCAGGCGGAACCTGTGGCAGCAGTTCCACATGCGACTACATTTCAGTTCTTCGTACCACCCCGAAACCGACGGACAGACAGAAAGGACAAATCAGACCATGGAGCAACTCATCCGAGCCACGTGCGTTGACCCAACCACCTAGGAACAGCAGCTGCCACTCATCGAGTTCGCGTACAATAACTCAGCTTCCGCCACGACCCAACAGTCACGATTTTACTTGAACTATGGACTAGACCCAACAGTACCCATGACCCCGAATCCCGACAACCCGATGCCACGAGCGCAATAGTTCGCCAAAATTTTACAAGCAGCACGGACCCGGGCAGCAGACGCAATTAAAAAATCAAACATCATCGCTAAACGCAATGCCGACCGCCACCGCCGACCTGTCACTTACCAGCCCGACGACCTAGTCTTACTCGACACCCAGAACCTCCGCCTACCCATTACTCCAAAACTCCGCCCTCGATATTGTGGGCCATTCCGCATCAGCCAAATGATCACACCCGTCACCACCCATCTCCTCCTCCCTACTGACTGGTACGTCAGCACGTCCTTCCACGTCAGCCTGCTCCGCCCCTACGTACCATCCACCAGCCAACTGCCCCGCAACCACCCAGCCAGCATGACACGACCGCCGACCGAGCCAATCATGACGCCCGAAAAGATTTTGAGCCACCGAGTTCGTGACCCACGAGGAGCTCGAAGGATCAAATTCCTGATCCGCTGGAGAGACCGTACGCCCACCGAAGACTACTGGGTTCCCCTGGACAAAATCGACAACCATCCCGTCCTAACCGAGTATCTGCGCAGCCAAATTTTTTGGGATGTACACGCAATTTCATAAAGGAGGGCCTCCTTAGGTGGGGGGGGTAGTGTAAGGAAAATTCCCTTTCCTTACTTCGCGCCCCTGCTTAGCCCGTACATCACTGTAGCACCATAGTCAGCACCGTTACCACTCGCAATCCTCGCATCGACAATCCTCCCGCCACCTTCGCACGTCGCACCCTAACCTCACGGCTCGGCGGGTAACCAGCGCTTCGGGCCTCCACCTCGACATTTCCCGACCACAGTCCCAACCTCAGTTCGAGGCCCGTCGCGCGTCAACCATAGTTCATTACCGCTACTATTGTAGTTTTGCTATATATTCTTCGCTCAAAACTTTCGCTCATTTGCACTCTGATAGTGCAATACTCGTTCGATCACTCAATTGCACTCGTAACAGTGAGTAGGAGAGTGTAGGCTCCTTTCTTGGCAAATGACACACTTATAGATTCTGTCTGATTGCGAACCTCACTTGTGGTTGCGATGCGATGCGAGGAAAAACGGTCCGTAATGGGGCGAGGGTTACGGTGTCCTCACGCGGGGCACGCCAGGAAAACGACAAACCCAGGGCTAGGCACTCGGCCGCTCATTTCTGCTGCGAAATCGGGCGGCCGACCCTTGGGCTTAGGGCATGTAAAATTGTAATGACCAAACGCTATGGTCAATCATTTGGGCATTGCTGGCGAGTGCGAAATATGTAACACTTAAGCGAACCCCGCCACAAAGATCGTCAGCATTTGGAGCACCCACCCCGAACGACCCCCTTTAATTAAAAAGGAAATGTTTCGATTCCCTTACTACATTCGAAAGGGGTGTGAAATACGGGGGATATGAAGCCTAGAATAGAGTGTTAACCAGAGCAGTGGGTTTAGGTAACAGAAAAAAAGGTTCCACAGTGAGCATCAGTTTAATCGTGTCCCAAATTGCGGTGCTTAAATCTCTGTTCCTAAATCACCACTGAAAATCTGTCAGACCGGGGTGACTACTCCCCTAATTCCTCACAATCGCCAGAAACGCCTGAATAATTGACCATAGCATTTGGTCGTTACAATTTTCTTCGGGCTTGGTTGGGGGCCGAGCCACGATCGCACGCGGCTTGGCCGAACACAGCCCTGGCCCGGCTGACGCAGCTTTGCTGGGACCACCTGACCAATCCGACGACCAAGGCTGGGCCAGGCTGACGCAGCACACACCCGACTGGTTACCCAACGTCGCAGCGAGTGTAGGACCCCTACCGATTTCTCCAGGTCAATTTCCCGTGTTCGCGAAATCTGTTCCCTCCCGGCATGGTGCCCCTGCGAAAACCTGTCGACCTGTTTGCAATATGCTTTGAAAACCTCTTTGACCTCTTTGACCAGATGCGCTAGCGTGTTTGCAATATGCTTCGAAGGTCGACCAGATGCGCTAGCGTGTTTGCACGGCCAAGCACAACATTCTCAAAATGCCCTCATCCCGCCTCTTCTAGTGTCTCGCGAAAATGTAGAATAAGAGGCCACACCACCCCCCCGCACATTTCTCATTCGTTACCACATCCACAGCTCAACACCATGCCGCGCCTCTACCACCGCACACAGCTTGGCCTGCCCATTAAGCGTGTGATTTGCGAACACCACGTCGCGAATCCGCACTTGCGCCATGTTGACCTCTTCCGGTGGTGTTTCACCAGGTTTGGCATCCGCCCCGACCGCAGCACGATCGGTCGTGTCCTGAAGGGCGTCGATCGTTGGGTCCGCCCTGATGCCAACGCCGACAACATTCGCGTCCGTGGCGGTGCATATCCGGTGCTCGAGCGCGCGATGGCCCGCTAGATCGCCAATGCGAGACCCCGGGAGTCCCGCTCACTCTAGCCACCATTCGTGACCATGTCGCGAATATGGCACAGGCTAACGGCGCTCCACCGACGTTTTGCTGCTCAATCGGTTGGGTTCGTCGCGCGCTGCGCCGTCAGGGCGTTCTCTGCACGAGCGCGGTCGGCGAGGCGGCCGACCAGGACATGAATACCGTGCGGACAACTAAGGAGAAGTTGCCACAGCTCCTGATGCACCTGTCCGTCACTCCGAGCGACACCTTCAACTTTGACGAGACCGCATTGTACATCTCCATCCCGCCAAGGAAAACCTATGGTAGCGTGCGCACGGCCGGCCGCAAGATCGCGAAGCAACATCTTACCGTCGGGTTCCTCGTCAACTCCGAGGGTACCCGAAAGTTCAGGCCGTTGGTCATCTCAAAGTCGCGCTGTCCTCATGATTTCCGCCCCGATTACAACCCCGATGAGTATTGCTTTTGGCGCCACAACGCCAAGGGGTGGATGAGTAGCAACGTAAGAGTGAAATAGAGGCATTTCACAGGCAAATGATGATTGTGCTCGCTAAACACAAGTACCCGCTCCTCACAATATGTTCTCTGTATGTTTCCCGTCCCCCCTGTGCAGTTGTTCAGGCACTTCATCGAGCAGCTCGTCGCTGCAATGTACGCTGAGGGAAAGAAGATTTTGGTGCTTCTGGACAATGCCAGCAGCCACACCCTTAAGGCCGAAGGCGCCACGATGGAGGACCTGTTCGGTTTCCGCACCGTGGCGCTCGGGAACGTGCGGCTGGTTTATCTGCCGCCCAACACGACTTGTTTCACCCAGCCGCTCAACCAGGGGCTAATCTCCATGGCAAAGGCACGGTACCGGCAGCATTGGATCCGTGCCTTCACCCGCACGTGGACGGCCGAATGTGCCACGTCTGCCGTCGCGCGCTTCAGGCCCAACATGCGGGCGGTGGTTGAGTGGCTGAATGACGCGTGGATGAACCTTCCCCCGCACGCCATCCAGCGCTGCTGGTGGCGCATGGGGTGCCTTCCGCTCGTTTGGGCACTCTCCTTGGACTACGTGGAAGCCGTCCCGCGCAACAACGGCGGCACGGTAGTCAATGGCGCGAATGGGATCCAGAACGGCCTCGATGAGGAGGTCAACGATGTTGGCCTCCTCATCGACTGGCTCTGCCTCTGTTCGAGCGCCATATCGGCCAGGGCGTTCGTGGAGATTGACGACAATCAGCACACGTGCGCTGAGCCCGGCAAGGATCCACTTACGCGGGAGCCGCTGCCACGCGATGCGGCAGCTATGTGGGAGGCGCCGGCGAACATGCAGCAGGTGTACGATGATAGCAACCCCGCCTCCTGCGAGGCTCGTCGTACCGCGCGCGCGGCGTGCGAGATGCTGATCGGGTACGCGCGGGCGACATACATCTCGCCGCGCGTCCTGTGTGCCCTTTTCGACATTCGAAACCCCATCATTGTTGCCCGCATGGAGCGCGCGAGCCCCGCCCTTGATCTCAACAACGCCCCTCCTCCCGCTGTGACTCACGCGGACACCCCCCCGCCAGAGACCCCTCGTCGCCGCGGCAGGGTGCTCCCGGCGTGGATGCACGTGCCCATCCCGGACTGGGTGGCTCAGACGGCCCGCCGCCAGGAGCTCATTGACGCCGGTGCTCCCGCCGTTATGAGCGGGTACCTGGCGGCAGCAGAGTGGATGCGGCTGTGAGGCGGGACTTTGCTCCCTTGGAGGCATGAATTTGCCTCATCGAATGTGTGTTGTGCAACCCTTGTGCACATATGCTATGCATTGTATCAATGTTGAGGATATTTGTGGACAGGGGGGGTTGGGTACAGGTGGTGCGTTGTTATTGGGTGGGTTTGACAATGTTATGTTTGTGACTGGTGGGAATGTGGAATGAAATGGATTGTGTTTGAGTTGGGCAAAAATCATGGTAACCCAGCGTACGATAGCCCAACAACGAACGCTGCCCCAGCACTGTTGGGGAAGGGACAAGCATGTAACAACATGTGCCAGATACAGTCACGTCTTACTTGTGATGAACCTTAACGAAGTGGGCGAATTGCAGAAGTCAGTTATAAGCCCAAAGCACAAGGGGACCGTGGAGGACTAAAACGCGCATCAGGTGTAAGAAGTTGACCTGTTTTGAAGGATGCTACACCTAACCACCGCTATTTTCAAGGGGAAACCCAACCCACTAATCTCGCGTTTCAAAGTTACCCTCCACGTTTTCGACTATTTCAGCTCGACACTTTGATGACTGGGGCTATGAATGACGCCTAATGCTCAAAGTTTAAACTCATTATGCGAATCAGAATCCATAGCGCCACTTCTACAGTACTCTCTTCAGGGATTTGGCACAGACTCTCGCTAAACTTTAATGATGCCCTGATAAGAAACGAGGAAATGAATGCATTGAGCAGAATGAGGAGTACAATAGTAAACCCAAAAGTGTTGTACCCCATATGAACTGCCCCACTACAGCCTAAACAGACTATAGCATATATGCCTGACACACCCCCATAGGCAAAGTGGGGGAGAACAAGGGGTCACAAGACTAGTCAAGCAAAGCAAGGCAAGCTCAGGGTGGATCACAATGTCACCACACTGTCCGAGCACAAGAGCAAGGCCACAAGCCAAGTTCACATGCAAGTGCAGGTATAGAAAGAGTACAGTACAAACAAGGTCAAGAAGTGAGCAAGTGAGGCCATGTAGGCACAAGACTTAGCATTGCACAGAAGCGCTGATGATCACAAGGCGGAAGGGCCTTGGTAAAGATATCAGCAGTGTTGGTCTCAGAGGCCATGTAGGTGAGGCGGAGCTGACCACGCTGCTGCAGCTCACGAGCCAGGAAGTAGCGAAGTGCAATGTGCTTCGTTCTATGCTCCAGTCTGTGCTCCCAACACAAGGCCAGCACGGTCTTGTTGTCTACGTACACAACTGGAGGAGAACGAGACGGCTCTAGAAACAGCGACAGGTCGGCTGTAGAAGGAGCAAACCCAAGAGCCGCAAGTGTAGTCCTCAGTGTGTCGTGCCACTCACGGGGCGTCAGGCGGAGACCGTAGACTGGCCGCCGGAGGTTCCATTGGGTACCAGGAGGAAACGACCCAGTGAAGCCAGGTGGGCGGCGCAGCCAGATCTCCTCGTGAAGGCTGCCCTGCAGGAAAGCAGTGCTGAAGCCAAGAGAGTGAAGCTCGAAGTCGCGCTGAGCGGATATGTGCAGTAGCAAAAAAAGAGTGGTCATCTTTGAGGTGGGAGAGAAGGTCTGAAAGTAGTCAACTCCCTGCCGCTGACTGAAGCCTTGAGCCACGTAACGCGCCTTGAAGACAAGCGGAGAACCCGGCGGCCGCTTCACCCTGAAAATCCACATGCCACTGACGTTGTTCACCCCAGGTGGGAGAGCCTCGTCGACGTAGGTGCCTGTGGACTTCCAGGAAGCCATCTCTGCATCCATGGCTGACTGCCACTGAGAGGAGCAGGGACCCTTGATCGCCTCAGCGTACGATCAAGGAGTCGGGATGTCTGGTGCATCCGGGTCTCCCTTAGGGGCAATCAGCGTGGACACGAGATGAGGCAAAGAAACAGCAAAACACTGAAACTCCTCCTGCTTGTCCTCAAGGACGTCCGTGCTAAGAGCACACCCACCCCCGACGGACGGATGACAGACAGACTCGGACTCAGCAACAAGACTAGTGGCGTAGTCTAGACGACAGCGAGCAGCGAAGTCGACAAGCTCAGCCACTAAGGCAGACGCAGCAATGGACTCAAAGGAAGGGTCAGTGACAACTATGGCCAGTAGACGCGTGACAATAGGACTGGCAGCACGAAGAGAGTAAGACTCAGGGTCAGGAAGGACAGGAAGAGAGGACTCTAGAGGAGACGGCAACGGGACACGAAGGGGAGCAGTGGAAGGACGCATTGCCATCTGGTGTGTGCCCGGAACAGTAGGAGGACGCAGATGCGGAACTCGATGACTACTCCGAGCAGTGCGAACAGGCGACGTAGGACAAGACGCAGGCTCACGACGCTCAGCAAGACCTCCAGTATGACCCGTGTAGGGAGAAGGAGCAGGTAGAGGGGAGGCGGGCTGTAACGGTGACTACGATTGGACAGGGTGTGGACACTCTAAGGGAGGAGCAGGACCAGTAGAAGGCGGGAGACCAAGAACCTGCTCAAGATGCGGAACGAAGTACGGCCGCGGCCGCGCAACGCCTCCAGAACCAGTAGGGACAGCACCAGTACCCCTAGCGGCATCACCAGCGCCAGCAGCACCTCCAGCTCCAACAGCGCCAACTCCAGCACCCTCACACGCACCAGCGCCAGCAGAACCACCAGCGCCAACGCCCCCAGCAACTCCAGCTCCAGCAGCTCCATCAGCACCAACTCCAGCAGGACCGGCAGCTCCAGTACCGCCAGCAGCTCCAACAGGACCACCTCCTGCAGCCCCAGCAACACCCCCACGCCCAGCAGCTCCAGCACCGCCAGTACGAGCACCTCTGGGACCAGTAGCAACAGGAGTACCTCCAGCTCCAGCAACAAGGCTCCAGCGCTGGGCAAACCACTCGCGCAGCTCCTATGGAGAGAGTGGCTCCCGCCTCGACGAAGCACCGCCGGTGGCCACACGAGCAGACCCAGCGCCCCCATGCTCCGCACCCCCAGCCCCAGCACCCCCAGTCTCAGCACCCCCAGGCTCACCACCCTCAGTCTCAGCACCCCTAGTCTCAGCACCCCCAGTCTCAGCACCCCCAGGCTCAGCACCCCCGGACCCGGCACCCGCAGGCTCAGCACCTCTAGCAGCACCAGAGTCAGCAGCTACCTCGACAGGCTCGATTGCGTCAACCAGGGACACACCTGACGAGGCAGGACCGTGAGGGAGGAGGGGGTCTACCGGGGGAGGACCTGGTGTAAGGAAGAGCAGCGGTGGGGGAAGGGGCGCAGCGCAGTAGGGGAAGAGACGGTAGTAGGGCACCGACTCGTCAAAGGTGACGTCCTGGGAGGGCAGAACACTGCGCGAGGTGGGGTGATAAAACTGCCAACCAGGCGCGTTAGGGGGGAAGCCAAGGAAGACGCAGCGATTAGCACGGGGGGACAGCTTGTCCGCAGACAAGTCGCGGACAAACGCTCGAGATCCCCAGACCCAAAACGCAGACGCATCGCCAACCTTCCCCGTCCACCGCAAGGTGGGGGAGGTCTCTGGCAAGGAGACCCGGGGCTGAAGGTTGAGCTGATGCGTCGCGTACTGAACCGCAAACGGCCACAGAAAATGGGGGGCAGCCGCATGGATCATGGACGTACGAGCGACGTCCATGACCATGCCAATGCGGCGCTCAGCAATCCCATTTTGCTGTGGAGAGGCCGGAAGCGTGAAGGTCTGCCGGATGCCCTGTGCACGACAGAAGGCTCCCAGACGGGCAGAGGAATACTCCCCGCCTCTGTCAGAGTGCAGACGCAGAATAGGAAAGTCCGAGCCGAAACTCTCTGTTAGCTGGAGACGAGCTGCACGGATCGAGTCGATCAACACCTCAGTGACGTTGCCCTTACTGCGCAAGGGGAAGACCGTGGTGTAACGCGAGTAGTCGTCAACCACCAATAGGAAGTAACGCTCGTGCCTTTGGCCACAAACGTGGGCGAGGCCCCACACGTCCATGTGAAGATTCTGCAACGGAGCCTCTGTCGGAGGAAACTCGGAGGAGTGAGGGGCGGCGCGCTTTCGCCCCTCAACGCAGGGGACGCAGGTAGGGGCAGGCCTCGGAGGTAGAGGAGGAAGAGACCGGGGGAGACCAGAGACAAGGACACGGGAGGCCATGCCTCGGAGACGAGGTAGAGAGGGTTGACCAAGACGGTGGTGCCAAAGGAGAGTCTAGTGAGACAGGAGACGACACGAGTAGGGAGCAGACTCAGGACTAGACCTGGACGCTGGAGCAAACACCTGACTCGACACAGCGACTTGACCAGGCTCTGCAGCCGGAGGAGACTCAGTAGTGAGGGTGTACAGGCTCGACCCCGGTCGACGGGTGAACGTGGCCAAGTGTCGGCCTGTCCGAGCACACGTGTAGTGGGTCACCCGCTGTCTCGCAGGAGGGAACTGGTCAACCCCCCTATCCTGTAGATCAGCTCCACTAACCAAGTTCGTAGAGAAAGAGGGTAGGTAGAGACTTGACAGGGTGCCAGAGGGGGCTGCCGGACACGGTAAGACAGTGGAGAAGCGAGCAAGGACAGGACCCCCAGAGGGGTCCGCGAGGGAGACCTAGGTAGCGTTCCCATTAGGGAACCTGCTTGATACCATGATAAGAAACGAGGAAATGAATGCATTGAGCAGAATGAGGAGTACAAGTAGTAAGCCCTAAAGTGTTGTACCCCATATGAACTGCCCCACTACAGCCTACACAGACTATAGCATATATGCCTGACATGCCTCACACAACCCTCGGTCAAAGATTAAGAAAGGGTGCATACCCCACTTGTGCAAGTGGGATTGAAAATAGACCGAAAGCAAATAGCGGTGGTTATGTGTACTCTGTTCAGCTCAATATTTCCTACAGTAGTTGTTCAAGATGGACGCTAGTGACCTTGTTCATTGAAGGGGGAGGCAAGGTGGAAGGGTTTGAACGGATGTATTTTTGAGCTGGCGAGAAATACCATGCGCGGAGAACGTGTGGTGTTATTTTTGAAGAAACCGTCGACTGTTGCCATGAGCCATGTCAGAGCAAACCCACAGATCTGGCGCCCGAATTTTGAGTTCGCGAATTTCATTCGTCCCCGTTGTTACACAGGGGTTGACGAATTTTTCTTTTGTGTCAGCAATGGGGCTGTGTCATTGGGTGCTCATTATGATTTGCCGAACCCTGCCGTATCAAAGTATCCAGCCAAGCTAAAGGCGTGTGCAAAGTGTTGCATGTACAGTCGGTGCCCATTTCAAGAACACTAGTGCGGCATGTGCGTGAAACGTGTTTGAGTCATTTCTCCACATTCGCCCTTGTTGCCACGGGCAAAAATGTGGCAGTAATATGAAATTGCAACGTGAATCAATTCAATGGCTTAAATTTCGTAACCAGGTTAACTTCTCTGATGACGAGCAACAGCTGTTGTTTATATAATGTAGATGTTTTTCTTCCTCAACTTGGTGACTGTACCCCGAAATCGGCACAATGGTCAATTTTGTCACTCACGGGCAAAACGTTCGTGAGTGACTAATTTTCTAATTGTGAGGAGCAAATGTTTTGTGATAGGCTGAGCATCGATTGTAGCTCAACGTCGAGCTAAGGTAAGTGAGCTGAGGGGTGCCATTTCTGTGTTCAAAGTACGCTTCAAAAATTGCTGACGCCAGCATCGCCATTTGTATGGAAATGTGCAATGATGTTAGGCACAGAAACGGTCAACCAAAGAAAAATTGAGCGATCTTTACAGTGTTTGCCGGACCACGTAAGACAAATTCACAGATTGGCATGAATCGTAATCTCGACCATTGCGAAGATTTTGATTTCGTGATGAGGTTTTCGCAGCCAAAAGACGCGCTCGAAAAAGACATTTGCGATTTCAGGTTTTGGTCCCAATTCAATTCTTCGACAATATCAATTCAATTGTTACTATTAAGGCTGGCATTTGTCTTGAGTGGACAGTTCGTCGCCGGCAATGTGTTCGAAGTGCCGCATTCGACGTCAATCGACGTCAGAGGCTTGACGTCACTCGACGTCGATCCCCGACGTCGAAACTACGTCCAAACTACGTCGAAATACTTCGCACACGCCATAAACCGCCGGTACGTACAGTCGCCAGTGAGTGTGTACAGACTTGCATACCACTACAAGGTGGTGGTATTCAAGGGTGTGTCCGAAATGCAAACGTCAATTTTCGTCGACGAAACTCATCCGTGGGACCCACGCGTGTTGGTGTCTGAAGTGCAGCCTGACATCCCTCGACGAAAGTTGACGTTCGTACACATGTCGAAGGATGTCGAACAGTGATACCGGGCAGCTGTTCGAGTCACTGTAGTCAGTGAGTGCTTCAAAAACAATTCTTCGACACGCCATGTCTGTATACCTGCTGGCAAACACATGTGACTAGGAACAAAGACAAGAGCGTCACGTGCTAGAGAAATTTCGCTGACAATGTGGCAGCAGAATATCCGGTGTTACTAGCAACAATCTACGCAAAGCGCAATTCGCGAAACTAGAAACAATTAAGTTACATTAATGATTCTGTTAAATCCACGTCGGATTTTCATGGGCAACTTATAGCAGTGTTCTTATGGCACGTGGGGGTTTTTTTTGTCTTGTGAGTGTTTGAAGTGCACAAAGCTGAAAACGAATGTCGAGTTTTGTCGAGAATCGTCTACGAAACTTTCGTCAGCGAACGTCAAAATTCACTTCAGACACGCCCTGACATGACACGACGAGATGACCACCACCTTTTCAACAACAGCAACATGCCTCCCCGTAGCAACGACAATCTTGACATGACACGACGAGATGACCACCACCTTTTCAACAACAGCAACATGCCTCCCCGGGTTGATGCCTCCCTGACCGGATGCATGCCCGACTGGGGTTTATTTGTTTTGCCCGCGGGCAGCGAGCTCCGCCGGGCGAGGACCTGAACGCGCTGAGATATATTCGCCGGAGTGAGGGACGTTGATTGTTTGGCACCGCGCAGCCAGAACCAGTGCCCGATGGTGGATGCAACGTTAGGCGTTGTTGTCCTTGTACAGTATACAGTACCGATAGGGAATCCAAATGCCAAGTGTTTCCGAGATTACAGTACACGTAGGTGCCTTTACTTCTGTGCTGTTTATCAGCTTGGTAGCACCCTCTTCATCTTTGCACTACTTCAGCACACTTATCTTTGGTACAACGCCATCTGAAGCGGTAACAAGTGGCGGATGTCGTCCAGGTTTTTTTCAAACCTACTGAACCACGCATAAGCGAGCAAGGCGTGCACAAAATCTACCACAATTTGCCTAGCAACCATTGTCTCTCCATACGACTTAAGGTAGTAATGCCTCGATTACCGAGTTTGTGGCGTCGTAGTCTGACCCATAGTAATCGTCATCAAGAAACGTCTAGCCCGAGAAATGCGACTTTTTAGTAGAAGACATCAACACTCGCGATGCAGTGGACTTGACCAATGACTACGCCGTACCCTGCGCAAGCGGCGCGGACAACGACAACCCTGTTAAGAATGAAGCGGAAAAACATAGATGAGAATAAAACGGATCATCAGACAGACCTTTCTCTCAAAGCGCCAAACTCTGTTGCGACATTTCGTGGCGACACGGCTCGACCTGACGGCGTTGCTAACCTCGTAGTGAAGCCAAAATCGCCATCTCATCGCACTTCTCCCCATTTCTCTGCATCGTACTATAGCACGGGCACTGGAAGCGGAAGCAGCATAAAGAATTGCGGCTCGGGCCGATGGTCCTCGAAAGGCGGCGGAAGCAGCGGGGGCGATACATCTCAAAAATCGGGAAAGGGTTTTCGGTATGCGGTTTTCCGTTCCCCAAACAGTAGGCGAAATGAATGGTGAGTGAATGTGTACTCTTTAGATACCAAAATTGGTTTAGTATGTAAAACGCTACTGTAAAACAATTTTGTATATGCTAAATTAATATTTTTCCTCCGACTTGCTTACAAATGTTCTCAAATTGAGCCAACCATGAGAAAAACGTGAAACTGCTGGAGGGAGGGGGAGGGGAAGGGGGGAGGGGGGGTCATTTTTCGAGTTGGAGGCTGATGGTTTTCGATCGTTTATGAGGTGATATCTGGTGCACCGTTTTTCCCGGCAGTTTGTTATCGTGTGTGACAAGGAATTGCAGCAGATTGTCGAAGCCTCGTCTAGTCATTTAAGACTACCCCCCTCGATCCCCGTTTATCGCTGTTTTCAGACGCGCACTGTACACATGGACGCGAATTATCGCCGATTTGTCGTTTTAAACAATGTTTCTTTTCATCATTCAAGCATTCAATATATTGTGAGCGTGGCGGAAAAGATTTGGTGTCATGCGCAGCATCTGGTAGGAAGATATGCCGTTTCAAACAATTGAGCAGGGAAACTTCTACACGGATAGGCCTATGCGCAACATGTCACTATTTCAACGTTTGGGTGTTTTGTTTACCTCTATTTCTTCACACAGTTCCCTAGTACATCCTATTCCCTAGCCATAGGAAAAGGTTTGAGCTGGTTCGCACAACTGCGCAGCACGTGGCGCATATATGTGTGTTCAATGGTGAATCTGTGCAAGGATAGGCCTCTACGTAAAATGTCAGCTCGCCAACATCTGGATGCCTTTTTTACCACTATTTATTCACACATTTCCTTATAATATACTATACCCTTGCCATAGGGTCTGGTTTGAGCTCGTTCGCACAACTGCGCAGCACGTGGTGCATGTTTGTGCGTTCCATTGTGAATCTATGCAAGGATAGGCATGCGCGCAACATGTCACAGTTTCAACGCCTAGGTGTTTTCTTTACCTCTATTTCTTCACACACTTCCTTAGTACATCCTATTCCCTAGCCAAAGGAACTGGTTTGAGCTCGTTCGCACAACTACGTAGCACGTGGCGCTTGTTCGTGCGTTCAATGGTGAATTTGTGCAAGGATAGGCATGCGCGCAACATGTTAGCTCGCCAACGTCTGAATGATTTCTTAACCACTATTGATTCATGCAGTTCCCAACTACATCCTATTCTCTTGCCATAGGAACTGGATTGAGCTCGTTCGCACAACTACGCAGCACGTGGCGCTTGTTCGTGCGGTCCACGGTGAATCTGTGCAAGCATAGGCATGCGCGCAACATGTCAGCTCGCCAACGTCTGGATGCCTATTTTACCACTATCTATTCATACACTCAGGTGATGAGAAACGAGGAATGAGAACGACTAAGGGAAAGCTGGGTACAAGTACAAACCCTAGAAATGTGTTGTACCCCATATGTGCTACCCCACTATAGCCTACTGATAAGAAACGAGGAATGATTGCATTGAGCAGAATGAGGAGTACAAGTAGTAAACCCTAAAGTGTTGTACCCCATATGAACTGCCCCACTACAGCCTACAAAGACTAGAAAATATATGCCTGACACACCCCCATAGGCAAAGTGGGGGAGAACAAGGGGTCACAAGACCAGTCAAGCAAAGCAAACCAAGCTCAGGGTGGATCACAACGTCACCACACTGTCCGAGCACAAGAGCAAGGCCACAAGGCCAGTTCACATGCAAGATCATAAAAACATATAGGTAAACAAGCAAGTGCAGGTATAGAGAGAGTACAGTACAAACAAGGTCAAGAAGAGAGCAAGTGAGGCCAAGTAGGCACAAGACCTAGCATAGCACAGAAGCGTTGATGATCACAAGGCCGAAGGGCCTTGGTAAAGATATCAGCACTGTTGGCCTCAGAGGCCACGTAGGTGAGGCGAAGCTGACCACACTGCTGCAGATCATGAGCCAGGAAGTAGCGAAGAGCAATGTGCTTCGTTCTGTGCTCTAGTCTGTGCTCCCGACACAAGGCCAGCATCACCTTGTTGTCTACGTACAGAACTGGAGGAGAACGAGGCGCCTCTCCTAGGTCAGTCACCAGGTAGGTGAGTCAACGTAGCTCCTATGCAGCCATGGCCCCCGCGTAGATCTCAGCCTCACAGCTCGAGGTGAGAACAGAAGACGAGCAGGTAGACCGCCACAAAACAGAGCCGGAGCCAAGGCTGAAGGTGTAACCCTGTGACGACCGCTGTGTCGGCTGGTCATCAGCCCAAGAAGCGTCTGCGTGACCTGTGAGGACCACTCGACGTCGCCCTCCAAGCACAAGCCCCATGCCCTACGTACTGCACATGTAGCGCAACACCCTCTTCGCTGCAGCCATGTGCTCTGGTCGGTGTCTCCCAGGAGCAACATAGCGTGCCAAGATGCTAAGAGGGTATGCAAGGTCAGGTCGTGTGCAGGTCATCAGGTACATGAGGCAGCCAACAAGCTCTGGGTACGGGCCACTCGGCTCTACGGACTCATCCGAAGGCAGAGCTGAGAGCGAGTGGCCTGTAGACAGAGGAGTGGCCTGATGCGAGGAGTACGTGAAGCTGAAACGCTGAAGGACCTGTTGCACCATGTGTGACTTAGTCAGGGTAATGGTGATTTGCAAGCCAAGGTAGCTGCGCAGTTCACCCAGGTCTCTGCACGTGTGTCTCTTCTACAGCTCAGACTTCATGTGGGCGAGTCCAGCAGTGTCAGCTGTGGCAAAGACCAAGTCGTCGACGTACACGATAATGTAGAACGGCGTCAAAGAAGTGTCGGTGTGCAGAATAGCGACGGGCCAACTGTAGAAGGAGCAAACCCAAGATGTGAGGATCTAGGATCGAGCTCAGAAAAGATGATTCAAATTGAATTGAATTGAATTGAATGTCCACCTGGGTACAACACGAGGCTATATATAGGCTCGACACCAGGCCTCGTAACCAGGTGTTACGCGAAGGTTCCGCGGGTCGCGAAGCGTCCCGAACAGATCCTTACCGAATTCGGTAGAAGGCAATTCGGTGGCAACAGAAAAGCCAGAGTTCGGTGCACGTAACCTAGCTTGGTGCTATAACTATTGTAAAATATAGGAAAGCACCTAGTTTAGGAAATCAAGCAATTCATGCATGCATATGATTATCCTATGCTAGAAATAGCACGATAAAGTAGAGGCAAGCAAGCATAGCTGGCATAAGCCGTCGTACTCTCACACGTCCCCCCCTCAAAGCTGGGTGGCGTGAGATACACCCTGCTTGACAAGATAGTCCATGAGAGCACGGCGTGCGTTGCCCATATCAGCTTCTGCAACCCAACTGTCCTCAGTGGGGTCGTATCCTTTCCAGCGTATCAGGAACTCGAGAGTCTTGCCACCGCGGCGCCGATGAGAGAGAACGCGCTTGATCTCGTACTTGGGTTCATCCTGTATGAGAACAGGTGGTGGTGGCGGTATTTGCCGTCCCTGGAACTGTTGGTTGGGGTCCTTGTAGGGCTTCAGTAGCTGGACATGGAAAGCGTTGTGAAGCTTCCATGTATCTGGTAAGCGCAAGCGGAATCTAATTGGTGTCACCTGTGCCTGAATGAGAAAAGGACCACAGAAGCGAGGCCGGAGTTTGGATGGAAGGTGAGACAGGTTCAAGTTGCGCATGTCAAGAAGCACCTGATCTCCAACTGCTACTGAGTGATCACGTTGCTTACGATCGGCATACTGCTTCTGGGAGTTCTGCATCGTGGTGAGACGTCGCTGAGTCTTCTCCCATAGCTGCTGCATGGTGGTGACGAAGTCATGTGCGGCTTGGACGTGTGCCGGTGTAGTTGGCTGATGTGGTGTGAGTGGTTCCCGTCCGTAACACAGGAAGAAAGGAGTTTTCCCAGTGGCCGCATGTGATGCGTTGTTGTAAGCAAACTCTAGGGTTGGTAACTGTGTGTCACAGTGGCTGACGTCGTCCTTGCAAGCTGTGCGCAGTAACTGTTCAACCACTTGATTGAGTCGCTCTGTCTGTCCGTCAGTCTGGGGGTGGTATGCTGAAGACATTGCAAGCTTTGTCCCCAACTGTCCCATGAGCTCCTTCCAGAACTTACTCGTGAATTTGGGGTCTCTGTCTGAGATGAGTGTAGCGGGGATGCCGTGGATGGTGATGATGCGGTCGAAGAAGAGTCGAGCAGTTGCTTCAGCTGTAGCTGTGGCGTTGATCGGTATGAAGTGACCCATTTTGGAAAACTTATCGATCACCACGAGGATGGAATCATGTCTCCGTGAGGTCGAAGGAACCCCTGTGATGAAGTCAAGGCTAACGACCTGCCATGGCTGCTCCGGTACGGGTAGAGGCTGAAGTAACCCTGCTTTTTTCTGCTTGCTGCTCTTCATCCGCTGGCACGTGTCGCAAGAGGTGACAAACTGCTGCACGTCTGCTGCCATCCCGGGCTAGAAGTAATACTTCGCTATCCCTGCTAACGTCTTGTTGCTCCCGAAATGTCCCACGTAAGGTACGTCGTGAAATTCCTCCAATAGGATCTGCCGTAGCGGGGCGTAATTCGGTACCCAAATCTTTTCTGAACCCTTCCTTACAGCTAAGTCTTTCTCCCACTGTAATAGCTTCTTGGTCTGTGCTGTAGCAATCTCTGCATCCAGGGAGTACCCATGTTGGAATAGACCCTTGAGCAGAGGGTTCATCCCGTCAAGCTGGATGCCTGCTACATGTCCGGGGCGGCTCAACGCGTCTGCCTTGTTGTGTAGCCCGGGCTTGTAGACGATGTCGTAGTAGAAGTGAGTTTCCAGGAAGTCCACCCACCGCACCTGTCGTCGTGAGAGTGTCGGCTGTGACTTCAGGTATTTGAGACTGCAGTGGTCAGTATAGACTGTAGTCTTGGCTCCCTCTAGGTAACACCTCCACGCCTTGAAGGCTATGACTATCGCTAAGGCTTCCTTGTCGTGAATGGGGTAGTTTAGTTCTGCTCTGTGTAGCTTTTTACTGAGGTAGGCGATGGGCTGCAAGCCGCGTCCGTGATCCTGCATCAGTACTGGTCCGACTGCTTGGTCACTAGCGGCTGCTTCCACCACGTAGTCCTTGTCTGGATCCGGTAAGATGAGTACAGGCGCTATAGTCAGTGCTGTCTGTAGCTGCTCCATGGCTTGCTGATGAAAGGCATCCCATTTGTAGGGTGTATCCTTTTTCATTAGGTCGGTTAGTGGTGCTGCTATCTTAGCGTACTGCGGCACGAACCTGTTGTAGTAGTTGGCGAAGCCTAGGAACTGCTGTAACTCCTTCACGTTCTCTGGTACTTTCCACTTCTTGACGGCTTCGATCTTCCGTGGGTCCACGTGTACGCCCTCGGCACTCACCATGTGCCCGAGAAACTGCACCTTCTTCAGGGCGAAGTCGCTCTTTGACAGCTTCACCTAGATTTGTTTTTCCGCAAGATCTCGAACACATTCCGCAGATGCTCCACGTGCTCCTTCATGTTCTTGGAGTAGATGAGAATGTCGTCCAGGTACACCACCACGCATTCGTCCAGCATGGGTCGTAAGATGTGATTCATCTCCGCCTGAAACGTTTCTGGTGCGTTGCAGAGTTCGAACGGCATCACCAAGTATTCGTAGGAGCCGTATCTGGTACGGAACGCTGTCTTGTGGACGGAGTTGTCTACCATCTTGATCTGCTAGTAGCCCGATCGTAGGTCCAGCTTCGAAAATACTGTTGCTCCACGCAGTTGATCGAGTAGGTCGTCTATGCGCGGTATGGGATATTTGTTTTTGACTGTCTATTTGTTCAGTGTGCGGTAGTCGATGCATATCTGTAGACTGCCGTCTGGTTTTGGAGTGAAGAGAACTGGTGCGTCGTAGGGAGAGGTGGATGGGCGGATCAGTTGTCTGTCCAGTAGATACTCTATCTGTTTTTTCATGTCTGTCAGTTTAGTCGGACTCAGTCGGTATGGTGCACGTGAGACGGGTTTTGCACCTGGTTCCTCCACGATCTCGTGCTTGTGGGTGCGTGCTGGAGGTACGCCCGCAGGTAGGTTGTCGGGCATTATATCCTTGTACTGCTCCAAGACCTCTTTCACTGCTGCAGGTAGCTCGAAACTTGGCTTCTCCTCCTCTGCTGCTGCCATAACCAGTGCTAGGTAACCCGTGTTACTCTTGTTCACCATCTGTTCGAACCGTGCCAGTGTCGTTTCAGGTACGTCCCCTGTATCCGTCCAGCTTCGTAGCTCCACTCGTTTCCCATTGTTGTAGATGCACACCTTGCTGTTGACCGAATCGATCTCAGGGTTGAACTGCTTCAGGAAATCTCGCCCCAAGATAAAATCTAATCCTTTGATGTTGGTGACTGGTAGCTTCGGCTTCCACCTCAACGCACCTATATGCAGTTGCAGTGATGCTTCGCCGTGGATAGGAAGCTTCGTACCGTCCACCATGGTTGCTGAAAACTGGGTCTCTTCCGCCTTCTCTCCAATTTTCTCCAATGCTCCGCGGTCACACACCGAGTGAGATGCACCGCTGTCCACCAGTGCCTGGAGGCGTCGCCCATTGCATAACACCTCGAGAAGTAGTGGTTTCTGCTGTGCTGAGTAGCCAAAGAGGGTCTTGTTAATAGGATCATAGGGTACATCAAACTTAATACCTTCCCTTTTTCCTATACCTGACTCAGCGCTTTCCAACTTCACCTAGGGGGTAGGAGGATTTTTCCGAGGCTTGTATAATTTTTCCTGAGCCTGGATGTCTCCTCTAAGCCTTGGCAGCTGTGTAGGCTTCACCTGTGGGTGACGGGGAGCCTTAACACTGTGCTGCGGGGAGAGAATATTAACTCCACGGAACGCACGACCCTTCTCTACGCTCCGTAGTATTTTGCCCAACTTCTCAGGTACCTGAATAATTTCTAAAGGCTTTTTCTTGGCCTCTAGACCTCCCCTGAATTTTTTTATGGCTTGTAAACCACGAGAAGCAATATTCTTCGTTAGAGCATCTTTATAGGATACTTTTAACGAATTCTTACTTTCGTGGGTGTTCGGCTGGAGTTTCCCGGTCGGTGCAGAGTCTTTTTTCGCGGAGCCTCCATTCGCCTCGGCGATTTCCCCTGATGCCGGCCGGTCGTGACGTTTTAAATTCGCGCCATCATTTTCTCCTTTTTTCACCCGCTCCGAAGTCGCCACGTCGTCGCCTTTTCCTGCTTTTCGGATCTTTACGCGATCGCTAGGTCGATCCGCGGCTACTGGCGATTCCCGTTTTTTTACTTCGGGGGTGCTCCACTGTTTCCGTCCCGGAGTGCCGCACGTGCTTTCTTCATTTTGTAGCACGACAAAAACTGATGTCCTGCTGCGCCGCAAAATTCGCATTTTGTCGGCTGCTGCTTCGCATTGTATTTGTCGATATCCATCGGTTCGGTGAACGTGGGGGGTGCCGATCGCTCCAAGCCGAATGTACGGTTCGGCGTGAAGCGTCGTGTTTCGGGTTGACTTCGAGTCAGCGCGTCGTATCGCTCGGCAGCACGCACGATGTCTCTCTAGCTGTTGTAATTCGCCGCAATCACCTGCCGCCGAATCTCCATTTTTAATCCTTCGGTGTACGCCTGGATTTTTTCACCTTCGGTCAGGTCGGTGATGCGGTTTAACAGTAACTCCATCTGCTGCGTGTACTGTGTTACACTACTATATTGCTTGTGTCGGTGTATCTGCTGCCGCGCCATGTAGGTTGTATTAATTGGTTCAAAACGCTCGATTAAATCTGCCCGAAACTGCTGCCACGTTTTCTCCCCGCGGGCTACGTTGGTGTAGTAAATCCATTCAAGAGCCGGTCCACGTAACAGTGCCGCTGCGAGCCGAATCCTTGTTGCGTCATATTGCGGGGTCGAACAGCCAATGGCCTCGAAGTAAATTTCGAGGGTGGCCACGAATCGCCGGACGTCGGATCCCTTCGTGCTTGGATCGAACGCCTCCGGGAGCCTCGCTCGTGCTGCTTCCAGGTTCGGCGACAGTGGTGCCATTGGTCCGTGAAATGTCGGTGTCGCCACTGCTGCAAGAGTTGTCGGTGATGTAGTCGCTGTGGTCGCTGCTGGTGCGGTGGCGAACCCTGGTTGGCTTGTCAGAAAAGCCTCGAGTCGACGAAGCGTCGCCTGCGTCTGCTCCATGTCGGTGCGGAGGCTCGCAATGTCGCTCGTAGTTGCGTAGTTGTCGCCTTGGCCCTCCATTGGGTGATTTATAGGAAGATGCGCGACAAAAATAATCGAGTTCTAGGTGCTGGTCGACTTATTACGAGTCAAATTGACTGTACAATCGACGAGCGCGAATTCTGTAGGTTGCGTAAATCTCCCTTAGGTGAAATTCGCGTCCGATCTCGGGTGTTGAAGAGAAAATCGATCCGACGCTCCAAAATTCAAACTTTTTTGGGCGAACTTCTCTGGGCATTTGAGATGAAACTCGATCGAACGGTCGAAACTCCAACCTTTCCACCAGTAATTCTGAGGGGTGTTCGAAAACCGAATCGAGGGGGACTTAGAAAAATTGCGCGGAACTGGTTTTACATACCCGTATCGGCGCCCTCCTCGTCGCCCCCGCGGTTTTTAAAGGCCGGAACTAAGCGGTTGAAGACCTCGCGTGTAAACCCGCTCTGATTACCAAGTGTGAGGATCTAGGATCGAGCTCAGAAAAGATGATTCAAATTGAATTGAATTGAATTGAATGTCCACCTGGGTACAACACGAGGCTATATATAGGCTCGACACAAGGCCCCGTAACCAGGTGTTACGCGAAGGTTCCGCGGGTCGCGAAGCGTCCCGAACAGATCCTTACCGAATTCGGTAGAAGGCAATTCGGTGGCAACCGAAAAGCCAGAATTCGGTGCACGTAACCTAGCTCGGTGCTATAACTATAATAAAATATAGGAAAGCACCTAGCCTAGGAAATCAAGCAATTCATGCATGCATATGATTATCCTATGCTAGAAATAGCATGATAAAGTAGAGGCAAGCAAGCATAGCTGGCATAAGCCGTCCTACTCTCACACAAGAGCCGCAAGTGTAGTCCTCAGTGTGTCGTGCCACTCACGGGGCGCGTGGCAGAGACCGTAGACTGGCCGCCTAAGGCTCCATTGGGTACCAGGAGGAAACGACCCAGTGAAGCCAGGTGGGCGGCGCAGCCAGATCTCCTCGTGCAGGCTGCCTTGCAGGAAAGCTGTGCTACAGTCAAGAGAGTGAAGCTCGTAGTCGAGCTGAGCGGCTATGTGCAGCAGCACCCGAAGAGTGGTCATCTTCAAGGCAGGACAGAAGGTCTGAAAGTAGTCAACTCTCTGCCGCTGACTGAAGCCTCGAGCCACGTAACGCGCCTTGAAGACAGGTGGATAACCCGGCGGCCGCTTCACCCTGAAAGTCCACATGCCACTGACGATGTTCGCCCCAGGTGGGGGAACCTCGTCGACGTAGGTGCTTGTGGACTTCCAGGAAGCCATCTTTGCGTCCATGGCTGACTACCACTATGAGGAGTAGGGACCCTCGATCGCCTCAGCGTACGATCAAGGAGTCGGGATGTCTGGTGCATCCGGGTCTCCCTCAAGGGCAATCAGCGTGGACATGAGATGAGGGAAAGCAGCAGCAAAACACTGGAACTCCTCGTGCCTGTCCTCAAGGACGTCTGTGCTAAGAGCACACTCATCCCGGACGGACGGAGGACAGACAGGCTTAGACTCAGCAACAAGACTAGTGGCGTAGTTTAGACGACAGCGAGCAGCGAAGTCGACAAGCTCAGCCACTAAGGCAGACGCAGCAGTGGACTCAAAGTAAGGGTGAGTGACAACAGTGGCCAGGAGACGCGTGACAGTAGGACTGGCAGCACGAAGAGAGTCAGACTCAGGGTCAAGAAGGATAGGAAGAGAGGACTCTGGAGGAGACAGCAACGGGACCCGCAGAGGAGCAGTGGAAGGACGCAGTGCCATCTGGTGTGTGCCTGGAACCGCAGGAGGACACGGAGCATGACGACTAGTGCGAGCAGTGCAAACAGGCAACGCAGGACGAGACGCAGGCTCACGACGCTCAGCAAGACCTCCAGTAGGACCAGTGTAGGGAGGAGCAGGAAAAGGGGAGGCGAGCTGTAACTGTGAATGCGACTGGACGGGCAGTGGACACTCTAAGGGAGGAGCAGGACCAGTAGAGGGCGGGAGACCAAGAAGCTGCTCAAGGAGCGGAATGAAGTACGGCCTTGGCCGCGCAGCGCCTCCAGAACCAGCAAGGACCGCACCAGTACCCCCAGCAGCAGCCCCAATACCAGCTGCACCTCCAGCTCCAACAGCGTGAGCTCCAGCATCCTCAGACGCACCAGCGCCAGCAGAAACACCAGTACCAACACCCCTAGTAGCTCCAGCTCTAGCAGCTCCAGTAGTACCAACTCCAGCAGGACCGGCAGCTCCAGCACCTCCAGCAGCTCTAACAGGACCAACTCTAGCAGCTCCAGCAGCACCCCGAGTCCTAGAAGCTCTAGTACCGCCAATACGAGCACCTCCGGAACCAGCAACAACATTAGTGCCTCCAGGTCTAGCAGCACGACTTTAGCGCCAGGCAAACCACTCGCGCAGCTCCTGCGGAGAGAGTGGCTCACGCCTTGACGAAGCACCGCCGGCGGCCACACGAGCAGACCCAGCGCCCCCAGGCTCCGCACCCCCAGACTCCGTACCCCCAGGCTCCGCACCCCCAGGCTCCGCACCCCCAGACTCAGCACCCCCAAGCTCAGCACCCCCAGTCTCTGCATCCCCAAGCTCAGCACCCCCAGACTCAGCACCCGCATGCTCAGCACCTCCAGACCTGGCACCCGTAGGCTCAGCACCTCTAGCAGCACCAGAGTCAACAGCTACCTCGACAGGCTTGACTGCGTCTACCTGGGACACACCTGACGGGGCAGGACCCAGAGGGGGGAGGGGGTCTACCAGGGGAGGACCTGGCACAAGGAAGAGCGGCGGCGGGGGAAGGGGCGCAGCGCGGTAGGGGAAGAGACGGTAGTAAGGCACCGACTCGTCAAAGGAGACGTCCTAGGAGGACAGAACACCACTCAAGGAATGGTGGTAAAACTGCCACCCACACGCGTCAGGGGGGAAGCCAAGGAAGACGCAGGGAACAGCACGGGGGGACAGCTTGTCCGCGACAAGTCGCGGACAAACGCCCGAGATCCCTTGACCCGAAACACAGACGCATCGCCAACCTTCCCCGTCCACCGCAAGGTGGGGGAGGTCTCTGGCAAGGAGACCCGGGGCTGAAGGTTGAGCTGATGCGCCGCGTACTGAACCGCAAACGGCCACAGAAAATGGGGGGCAGCCGCATGGATCATGGACGTACGAACGGCGTCCATTACCATGCCAATGCGGCGCTCAGCAATCCCATTTTGCTGTTGAGAGTCCGAAAGCATGAAGGTCTGGCGGATGCCTCGGGCACGACAGTAGGCTCGCAGAAGGCCAGAGGGGAACTCTCCGCCTCTGTCACAGTGCAGACGCAGAACAGGAAAGTCCGAGCCGAAACTCTCTCTGAGCTGGAGAGGAGCTGCGCGGATCCAGTCGATCGACACCTCAGTGACGTCACCCTTGCTGCACAAGGGGAACACCGTGGTGTAACGCGAGTAGTCGTCAACCACCAACAGGAAGTAACGCTCGTGGCCCTGGCCACGGACGCGGGCGAGGCCCCACACGTCCATGTGAAGAGTCTGCAGCGGAGCTTGTGTTGGAGGAATCTCGAAGGAGTGAGGGGCGGCGCGCTGTCGCCCCTCAACGCAGGGGACACAGGTAGGGGCAGGCCCCGGAGGAATGGGAGGAAGAGACCGGGGGAGACCAGAGACAAGGACATGGGAGGCCATGCCTCTAAGACGAGGCAGGGAGGGGTGACCAAGGCGGTGGTGCCAGAGGAGACTCTCGTGGGACAGGAGACGAGACGAGCAGGGAGTAGACTCCGGACCAGACCTGGACGCTGCAGCAAACACTTGACTCAACGCAGCTACCTGGCCAGACTGAGCAGCCGAAGGAGACTCAGTAGTAAGGGTGTACAGGCTTGACCCTGGCCAACGGGTGAACGTGGCCAAGGGTCGGCCTGTCCGAGAACACGTGCAGTAGGTTACCCGCTGACTCGCAGGAGTGAACTGGTTGACCCCCATATCGTGTAGGTCCGCTCCACTCACCAAGTTTGTAGAGAACGAGGGGAGGTAGAGACCTGACAGGGTGCCAGAGGGGGCTGCCGGGCACGGTAAGACAGTGGAGAAGCGGGCAAGGATAGGACCCCTAGAGGGGTCCGCCAGGGAGACTACAACCGGCCGACTAAGCGGCGTAAGAGTGGTGCGGTCTTGAAAGAAGGAGCGGGACGCACCCAAGTCAAGGGTGAAGGTGTGTAAGGCCTGAGCCGACGTAGTATATGACAGAGCAGACTCACCAGCACCTGGGGCAGCAGACGCACTAGCACCTAGAGCAGCAGCCTCACCAGCACCTAGAGCAGTGGCTTCAATGCCCAGGTCAGGCGGTACACACAGGTAACAGTCACCCTCAGCACTAGTAGTCACAGAATACATGGCAGCAAGGATAGCATCATAGTCAAGATCAAAGATGGCAACCCCCGCCCTAGACAGATCTCCCTAGCGAGGGATCTGAGACGCCTCAGGGAACTGGCGACGCCATGCGTCCGTTAGGCGACCAAAGCAGCGCTAGGTGGAGTGCGGGCCCACGCACTGCTCACCAGCTCGGTCGCCGGTACGAAGGACCTAAGTGCAGGGACTAGTACCCCCACTGTGCTGACGCGCGGCGTACCACTCACAAAGCTAGTGAGGGGACAGAGTCACACCACTCCGCTGCTGCTGGCGCGGACCACCACTAAACCCACTCCTCTGCGCACAGTCGCGACCCTCTCCACCACTGCCGCCGCCGTTGCCGCCTCCGCCGCCTCCTCCACCTCCGCCTCCTCCGCCACCTCCGCCGCCTCCGCTCCCTCCGCCACCACCGCCGCCTCCTCCACCTCCGCCTCCTCCGCCACCTCCGCCGCCTCCGCTCCCTCCGCCACCACCGCCGCCTCCTCCGCCTTCACTGCTGCCGCCGCCGCCACCCCCGCCACCACTCCCACCACCACCCCCACCCCCTCCACCACCTCCACCGCCCCCGCCAGCCCCTCCAGCGCCCTTGCCCCCCTTGCCCTTATCGGTGCGGCGTCTCCTGCTAGGGGCAGACGCAGCACTGACCGACTCAAAACCAACGAGGTCGGCCACAGAAGCAGAAGCAACAGAGGGCAAGAGTGGGGAGGGGAGACGCCCCTCAAAGACGGGGGTGTGAGGGTCACCACGAGAGGCTCCTACAACGACTATGCTCTTCTCTGCTGCTAGGAGGCCCTTCTCGAGGAGGTTAACAGTGAGAGTGGTGGGGCAAACTGAGAGGAAGTGGTCCCTGACTACGAGGAGAGAGTGAGGGAGCCGGGTGAGTATGTAGTAGAGGGTGATGTACATGGGGGGGGGGGGGGGGGGGGGGTTCTTGGCACAAAATTCAGCATGAAGTGCAGCGAGGTAGCGAATGTCACTAGTGCGGAGGTGTGTAATGAGGTTAGCGACAGTGGGAAAGGCAGCAAGGTCAGGGAAGAGGTACGGTTGAGAAAACTAGAACGTGAAGCAAATGACTATGAAAGAAGTGAGTACAAATAGGAAACCCTAATTGGGTTGTACCCCCTATGGGATACCCCACTATAGCCTTCACAAATAAGTAAGCTATAATGTTCTAACACACCCCCATAGGCAAAGTGGGGGAGAACAAGGGGTCACAAGACCAGTCAAGCAAAGCAAAGCAAAGCTCAGGGTGGATCACAAAGTCACCACACATTCCGAGCACTGGTTGAAAGGCCAGAAGGCGAGTTCACATGCAAGATCACATATATAGATAAACAAGAGTCTATACAAGCAAGAGCAAGAGTATATATATGTGAAAGTACAAGCAAGGTCAAGAAGTGAGCAAGTGAGGCAAGACAGGCACAAGACCCACCTGCGTACAGAAGCGCTGATGATCACAAGGCGCAAGTGCCTTGGTGAAAACATCAGCAGTGTTGGCCTCAGAGGCCACGTACGCGAGTCGCAACTGTCCACGCTGCTGCAGCTCACGAGCAAAAAGTAGCGGAGAGCAATGTGCTTTGTCCTGTGCTCCAGTCGCTGCTCTCAACACAAGGCCAGCATGGCCTTGTTGTCTACGTACAGGACTGGAGGAGAACGAGGCGGCTCTCCAAGGTCAATCAGCAGGTAGGTGAGCCAGCGTAGCTCCTGGGCAGCCATAGCCCCGGCGTAGATCTCAGCCTCACAACTAGAGCCGAGAACAGAAGACGAGCGCGTAGCCCGCCACGAAACAGAGCCGGAACCGAGTCTGAAGGTGTAACCCTGTGACAACCGCTGCGTAGCCTGGTCGTCAGCCCAAGAAGAGTCCGCGTGCCCAGTGAGGACCACTGGACTGCGCCCTCCAAGCACTAGCCCCATGCCCGACGTACTGCACAAGTAGCGCAACACCATCTTCGCTGCAGCCATGTGCTCTGGTCGGTGTCTCCCAAGAGCAACATAGCGTGCGAGAATGCTAAGAGGGTATGCAAGGTCAGGTCGAGTGCAGGTCATCAGGTACATGAGGCAGCCAACAAGCTCTGGATACGGGCCACTCGACTCTACGGACTCATCCGAAGGCAGAGCTGAGAGCGAGTGGCGAGTAGGCAGAGGAGTGGCCTGAGGCGAGGAGTACGTGAAGCCGAAGCGCTGAAGGACCTGCTGCACCATGTGTGACTGAGTCAGGGTAATGGTGCGGCGTGCTCTGTCCCGGGTGATCTGCAAGCCAAGGTAGCTGCGCAGTTCACCCAGGTCAATGCACGTGTGTCTCTTATGCAGCTCGAACTTCACGTAGGCGAGTCCAGCAGTGTCAGCTGTGGCAAAGACCAAATCGTCGACGTACACGAGGATGTAGAACTGTGGCAGAAAGGTGTCGGCGCGCAGAAACAGCGACGAGTCTGCAGTGGAAGGAGCAAACCCAAGTGCCGCCAACGTAGTCCTCAGTGTGTCGTGCCACTCACGCCGCGCCTTGCGGAGACCGTAGACTGGACGCCGGAGGCTCCATTGGGTACCAGGAGGGAAAGACCCAGTGAAGCCAGGTGGGCGGCGCAACCAGATCTCCTCCTGCACTCTGCCCTACAAGAAAGCTGTGCTGAAGTCGAGAGAGTGCAGCTCGTAGTCACGGTGAGCAGCAACGTGCAGCAGTACCCGAAGAGTGGTCATCTTCGGGGTGGGGGAGAAGGCCTGAAAGTAGTCAACTCCCTGCCGCTGACTGAAGCCACGAGCCACGTAACGCGCCTTAAGGATAGGCGGAGAACCCAGCGGCCGCTTCACCTTGAAGATCCACATGCCACTGACGATGTTCGCCCCAGGAGGGGGGACAGCGTCAACGTAGGTGCCTGTGGACTTCCAGGAAGCCATCTGTGCATCCATAGCTGCCTGCCACTGAGAGGAGTAGGGACCCTCTATCGCCTCCGCGTAAGAGCGCGGAGTCGGGATGTCTAGTGCATCCGGGTCTCCCTCAGGGGTAAGCAGCACGGACACGAGATGAGGTGAAGCAGCGGCCGGACACTGGAACTCCTCCTGCCTGTCCTCAAGGACGTCCGTGCCAAGGGCACACTCACCCCCGACGGACGGAGGACAGGCAGACTCGGACTCAGCAACAAGACTAGCAGCGTAGTCTAGACGACAGTGAGCAGCAAAGTCGACGGGCTCAGTAACAAGGGCAGACGCAGCAGTAGACTCGAAAGAAGGGTCAGTGACGGCAGTAGCAAGGAGACGCGTGACAGTAGGACTGGCAGCACAAAGAGAGTCCGACTCCGGGTCGGCAAGAGCAGGAAGAGAGGAAGCAGGAGGAGAAGGCAAAGGGGCACGCAGAGGAGCAGTAGACGGATGCAGAGACATCCGGTGCGTGCCAGGGACAGGAGGAGGACGCTGACGTGAACCGTGACCACTAGTGCGTGCAGCACAAACAGGCGCCGCAGGACGAGACACAAGCTCACGACGCTCAGTAAGACCTCCAGTCGGACCAGCGTAGGGAGAAGGAGCAAGCAAAGGGGAGGCAAGCTGTAGCTGTGGCTGTGACAGGACAGGCTGTGGACCCTCTAAGGGAGGAGGAGGAGGACAAGGAGAAGGTGTAAGACCAAGAACCTGCTGCAGAAGTGGAACGAAGTACGGTCGGGGCCGCGTGGCGACGCCAGAAACAGCAGGGACAGCACCAGTACCTCCAGCAAGAGTACCAGCTCCACCAGCACCTCCTGCAGTACCTCAAATAGCTCCAGAACCCCCAGCAGCACCTCCAGCAGCAGGAGAACCTCCAGCAGCACCAGGAGCACCACGAGTCGGACCGCCAGCAGCACCAGCTCTAGTCGAATCCGCAGGCCCAGCAGCTCCAGTATTCCCAGTACGAGCACCTCCGGGACCCGCGACAGCAGCACCCTCAGCAGCCGAAGAACCTTCAGCACCAGCAGCACGCCTCCAGCGCCGGGCAAACCACTCACGCAGCTCCTATGGGGAGAGTGGCTCCCGGCGAGATGAAGGCAAAGAACCTCCCGGCGAGACGAAGGCAAAGAACCTCCAGGCAAAGAACCTCCAAGCTCAGCACCCATACGCACAGCACCTCCAGGCGTAGCACCTCCCGTCACAGCACCCCCACGCTCACCACCCCCAGACTCAGCACCCCCAGGCTCAGCACCCCCACGCTCAGCACCCCCAGACTCCGCACCCCAAGGCTCAGCATCCCCAGACTCCGCACCCCCAGTCTCAGCACCCCCAGGCTCAGCACCCCCAGTCACAGTACCCCTAGGCTCAGCACCCACAGCAGCACCAGAGTCACCAGTGACCTTGACAGGCTCGACCGCGTCTACTTGCGACACACCTGAAGGGGCAGGACCCTGAGGGGGAAGGGGCTCTACCGGAGGGGGACCTGGTACCAAGAAGAGCGGGGGTGGGGGGAGGGACGGAGTGCGGTAGGGGAAGAGGCGGTAGTAGGGTACCGACTCGTCGAACGTGACGTCCTGGGAGGACAGAACACGTCGAGAGGTGGGGTGGTAGAACTGCCTCCAAGGGGCGTCGGGGGGGAACCCCAGGAAGACGCCGGGAGCAGCACGAGGGGACAGCTTGTCCGCAGACAAGTCGCGGACAAACGCCCGAGATCCCCAGACCCGGAACCCCAACGCATGGCCAACCTTCCGGGTCCACAGCAGGGCTGGAGAGGTCTCCGGCCTGGAGACCCTGGGGTGGAGGTTGATCTGATGCGCTGCGTACCTGACCGCAAACGGCCACAGAAAATGGGGGGCAGCCGCATGCATCATAGACGTACGAGCGACGTCCATGACCATGCCAATGCGGCGCTCTGCAATCCCATTTTGCTGCGGTGAGTCCGGAAGCGTGAAGGTCTGACGGATGCCTCGCGCACAACAGTATGCACGCAGAAGGCCAGAGGAGAACTCTCCGCCTCTGTCCGAGTGCAGACGCAACACAGGAAAGTCCGAGCCAAAGCTCTGCCTAAGCTGGAGACGAGCTGCGCGGATCCAGTCGATCAGCACCTCAGTGACATCACCCTTGCTGCGCAAGGGCAAGACTGTGGTGTAACGCGAGTAGTCGTCAACCACCAACAGGAAGTAGCGCTCGTGACCAAGTCCACGGACGCGGGCAGGGCCCCACACGTCCATGTGAAGCATCTTCAACGGAGCCTCTGTCGGAGGAAACTGGGAGGAGTGAGGGGCAGCACGCTGGCGCCCCTCGACATATGGGACACAGGCAGGGCCAGGGCCCTGAGGAAGGGGATGGAGGGACCGGGGGAGACCAGACACAAGAAGACGGGAGGCCATGCCTCGGAGCCGAAGCAGAGAGGGGTTACCCAGGCGGTGGTGCCAGAGGAGAGTCTCGTGAGACAGGAGACGACATGAGCAGGGGGCAGACTCAGGACCAGACCTGGACGCTGCAGCAAACACCTGACCTGACGAAGGGACCCTACCAGACTCGGGAACTGGAGGAGAAGTAGTGGTCAGTGTGTACAGGCTCGATTTCGGCTGACGTGTAAACGTAGCCAGGTGACAACCTGTGCTAGCCTCTGTGCAGTGCGTCACCCGCTGACGAGCAGGGGTGAACTGGTGAACTCCCGCATCCTGTAGGTCAGCAACACTCACCAAGTTCGTAGAGAACGAGGGGAGGTAGAGACCAGACAGGGTGCCAGAGGGAGCCGCCGGACACGGGAGGACTGTGGAGAAGCGAGACAGGACAGGACCCCCAGAGGGGTCAGCCAGGGACAATGGAACCGGTCGACTAAGCGGCGTGAGTGTGGTGCGGTCCCGAAAGAAGGAGCGAGACGCTCCAGAGTCAAGGGTGAAGGTGTGGGAGGCCGAGGTTGACGCAGTACCTGAGAGCGCAGACTCACTAGTACCTGAGAGAGCAGCATCACCAATACCTGAGAGCACTGACGCACTGGCACCTAGAGCAGCAGCCTCAATGCCCGGGTCAGGCGAGAAACACTGGTAATAGTCACCCTCATCACTAATGGTCACAGCATACATAGCAGCAAGGATAGCATCAAAGTCAAGATCAAAAATAGCTACACCAGCCCTAGACAGCTCTCCCCAGCGGGGTATCTCCGCGGCCTCCGGGAACTGCTCGCGCCAAGCGTCCGTCAGGCGGCCAAAGCAATGCTGGGCGGTGTGGGTACCCCCACACTGCTCTCTAGCGCGGTCACCAGTGCGAAGAACGTAGGTGCAGGGATAAAAACTCCCACCACGCCGACGCTGGGAGTACCACTCACGGAGCTGCTGAAGGGTGGGGACGTCGCGAGAACGCTGCTGCTGCTGCTGGCGCTGACCACGTCCAGTGCTGCTCCGCTGCGAAGCGCCACTCCGACCACCTCCACCACCGCCACCCCCGCCTCCTCCTCCACCGGCGCCGCCTCCGCCACCTCCGCTCCCACCGCCACCGCCGCCGCCACCTCCGCCTCCACTGCCGCCACTAGCACCCCCACCCTTGCCACCACCTCCACCGCCACCCCCACTCCCTCCGCCGCCTCCACCTCCACCTCCACCGCCCCCGCTGGCCTCACCCGCTCCCTTGCCCCCCTTGCCCTTGCCAGAGCGGCGTCTCCCGCTAGGGGCAGACGCCGCACCGACCGACTCAAGACCAACGAGGTCGGCCGCAGCGGCAGAGGCTACAGAGGGCAAGAGAGGGGAAGGAGAACACCCCTCAAAGATGGGGGCGCGGGGGTCACCTCGAGAGGCTCCTACAGCGACGATGCTCTTCTACGCCGCTAGGAGGGCCTTCTCGATGCTGTCGACTGTGAGAGTGGTGGGACAGACTGCGAGGAAGTGGTCTCGGACTACACGAAGGGAGTCAGGGAGGTGAGTGACTATAAAGTAGAGAGTGATGTACATGGGGGGGGGGGTTCTTGGCGCAGAAGTCAGTAGGAAGCGCAGCGCGGTAGCGGGTGTCACTAGTGCGGAGGTGCGTAATGAGATCAGCGACAGTGGGAAAGGAGGCAAGGTCAGGGAAGAGGAAGGGGAGCATGAGGCGGCTCAGTGCAGCAGTGGCAGAGGAGGAGTAGCGCGCAACTACAGCGTCGTACAAGGTCTGTGCACTCTTGTACTGACTAAAGTGTGCACGCTCTGCAGTAGGCAGGTGGCAACGCATAGCAAGACGTGCAGCAGCATTGCGTGTGGCCCACTTGGAGCGAATAGTGGGGTCAGCATCAGCAGCAGGGGTAGGGACGGCGCTAGAGGTAAGGTCAAAGAGAGAAAGGTCGTCTACCCTATCGCACTGCAAGAACATCTGCAGGTCGCCGACCCAGACCTCAAAGTCAATGGCACGACCCTCAGCGTCAAAAGCTAGGACACTAGGGGTAGCCATGACTGCAGTCGGCGGTCTCACCAGATAGGACGGGTCGGGCAGCTCAGCAGCACAGCAAAAACGGCAGCTCGGCCGGCCCAGCAGCAACAGCAGCACCTCGGCACCAGTGGCTCGGCTCCTTAGGCGGCTCGGGCGGCGCAGGCGGCTCGGGCGGTTGGGGCGGCTCGGGCGGCTCAGGCGGCACGGGCGGCTCGGGCGGTCAGCGGCACACGCGGTCAGCGGCTCGGGCGGCTCGGGCGGTCAGCAGCATAGGCGGCTCCGGCTGCTCCGGCGGCTCGAGCCGATGGCTCACGGGTGGCTGGGAGCGGTGCCGGGACGGGTGGCGCACGGGCGGCTGGGAGCGGGGCCGGGACGGGTGGCGCACAGGTGGCTGGGAGCGGGGCCGGGACGGGCTGCGCACGGGCGACGAGGGGCCGGGACAGCTGCGCGCGGCCGGGACAGGTGGCGCACGGGTGGCGTGGGGCCGGGTCGGGTGGCGCACGGCGTCGAGGGGCATGGCGAACAGCGCGCGGGCGTCTAGGGGGGGCCGAGACGGGCGGCGTGCGGGCCCTAAGGGCAGCGCGTGGGCGGCGTGGGGCCTGGACGGGCGGCGCGCGGGCTCTAAGGGCAGCGTGCGGGCAGCGTGGGGCCTAGACGGGCGGCGCGCGGGCTTGAAGGGCAGCTCGCGGGCGGCGCTGGAGGCCTGGACGGGCGGCGCGCGGGCTCGAAGGGCAGCGCGCGGGCGGCGTGGGGCCTGGATGGGCGGCGCGCGGGTGTCTAGGGGCCGGGACAGGTGGCGTGCGGGCGTCTAAGGGCGGCACGCGGGCGTCTAGGGGCTGTTAGGGCAGATCGAAAAAGTAAGAGAAAGGGCCCGGAGCGCGCTCCGGGCAGAAAAAAAAGTTCGATGTGGTGGGCCCTAAGCACAGTTCCCACGGGGGAACCTGCTCGATACCATGAGAAAACTAGAACGAGAAGCAAATGACTATGAAAGAAGTGAGTACAAATAAGAAACCCTAATTGAGTTGTACCCCCTATGGGATACCCCACTATAGACTACACAAATAAGTAAGCTATAATGTTCTGACAACGGTAGCATGAGGCGGCTCAGTGCAGCAGTGGCAGGGGAAGAGTAGCGTGCAACTACAGCGTCGTACAAGGTCTCAGCACTCTTGTACTGGCTCAAGTGAGCACGCTCAGTGGTCGGTAAGTGGCGACGCACAGCAAAACGGGCAACAGCATCGCGTGTCGCCCACTGTGAGCGAACAGTGTTGTCAGCAGTAGGAGGCGGGGCAGGAGAGGCACCTGAGGTGAGATCGAACAGAGAGAGTCCGTCTGCCCTATCGCACTGGAGGAACAACTGGAGGTCAGCGACCCAGACCTCAAAGTCAACGGCACGGCCCTCAGCATCAAAAGTAAGGACACTGAGGGTAGCCATGACTGTAGTGGCCTAGTAGGGAGTGAGTTCACCAGTAGGAACTGCAGCGGATCGTCAGTAGGACGGCTCGGTGGTTCGGCGGCTTGGCGGCTCGGTTGCTGGGTGGCTCGGCTGCTCGGCTGCTCGGCGGCTCGGCGGCTCGGCTTGTGGGCGGCTCAGCTGCTCGGCAGGTGGGCGGCTCGGCTGTTGGGCGGCTCGGCTGCAGAGCGGCTCGGCTGCTCGGCAGGTGGGCGGCTCGGCTGCTGGGCTGCTCGGTGACTCTGACGCTGGGCGGCTGAGCGGTGACAGGACCGGTAGAGGCTGCGACGTGGCCGCTAGGGGAGGGCGACGGGGCCGCAGGTGGCGGCGAGGCCGCAGGTGGCAGCTGCGTGGCTGCAGTTGGCGGCGACGGGGCCGCAGGTGGTGGCGACGTGGCCGTAGGTGGCGGCGGGGTGGCCGAAGGTGACAGCGACAGGGCCACGAGTGACGGCGACAGGGCCGCAGTGGGGCCGCAAGGGGCCGCAACGGGGCCGCAGAGGGGCCGCAAGGGGCCTAGACCGGGCCGTAGGGGGGCCGCACGGGGCCTAGACAGGGCCGCAGAAGGGGGCGCAAGGGGCTTAGACGGGGCGGCGACGGGGCCGTAAGGGGTCTAGACGGGGCCGCATAGGGGCCGCAAGGGGCCTAGACGGGGCCGCAGAGGGGCCGCAAGGGGTCTGAAAGGGCGCCGCGAGGGGTCGAAAGGGGCCGCGCGAGGGCCGTAAGGGCGGCGTGAGGGGCCGTAAGGGGCCGTAAGGGCAGCGCGAGGGGCCGTAAGGGGCCGTAAGGGCGGCGCGAGGGGCCGTAGAGGGCGGCGCGAGGGGCCGTGAGAGGGGCCACTAAGGGCGGCTCGAAGGTAGGGGAGGGCACACAGAGCGCGACTCGGGCAGGAGTGAAGCGCGCTCCGGGCAAGAAAAAAAAAAATCGTGGTGGGCCCTAGGTAGCGTTCCCACTAGGGAACCTGCTCGATACCATGATAAGAAACGAGGAATGATTGCATTGAGCAGAATGAGGAGTACAAGTAGTAAACCCTAAAGTGTTGTACCCTATATGAACTGCCCCACTACAGCCTACACAGACTATAGCATATATGCCTGACACCTACATAGGCTAAGTCATATAAGCCTGACATCAGGGATAACATCATATTCCCTTGGCATAGGAACTGGTTTGAGCTCGTTCGCACGACTAGCAGCTCCTGACGCTTGTTCGTGCATTTGCTGGCCTCAATTTGTGCCAGGATAGGCATGCGCGCAACATGTCAGCTCGCCAACGTGTGGATGCATTTTTTACCCTATTTATTCACACAATTCCCTATTACATCCTATTTCGTAGCCATAGGAACAGATTTGAGCTCGTTCGCACAACTGCGTAGCACGTGGTGCATATATGTGTGTTCCATGGTGAATCTGTGCAAGGATAGACCTGTGCGTAACATGTCAGCTCGCCAACGTCTGGATGTCTTTTTTACCACCATTTATTCACACATTTCCCTATTACTTCCTATTCCCTTGCCATAGGAACTGGTTTGAGCTCATTCGCACAACAGCGCGGCACGTGGCGCATGTATGTGCGTTCCATTGTGAATCTGTGCAAGGATAGGCATGCGCGCAACATGTCATCGTTTCAACGCATGGGTTTTTTTTTACCTCTTTTTCTTCACACACTTCCCTAGTACATCCTATTCCCTAGCCACAGGAACTAGTTTGAGCTCGTTCGCACAACTATGTAGCACGTGGCGCTTGTTCGTGCGTTCTATGGTGAATCTGTGCAAGGATAGGCATGCGCGCAACATGTTAGCTCGCCAACGTCTGAATGCCTTTTTTAGCACTATTTATTCACACCTTGAGGTTGTACTTCATATTCTCTTGCCATAGGAACCGGTTTGAGCTCGTTCGCACAACTACGCAGCTCCTAACGCTTGTTCGAACGTTTGTTTGCCTCAATCTGTGCAATGATAGGCATGCGCGCAACATGTCAGCTCGCCAACGTTTGGATGCATTTTTTACCACTATTTATTCACATGTTCAGGTTGTACTTCCTTTTCTGTTGCCATAGGAACCGATTTGAGCTTGTTCGCACAACTACGGAGCTCGAGACGCTTGTTCGTGCGTTTCCTGACCTCAATCTGTGCAAGGATAGGCCTGTGCGCAACATGTCAGCTCACCAATGCCCTTTTTACCACTATTCCTCTGTTCAAAAGAGAAAATCAACTCTCATGAAACTGATGCATCGACTTATGTGACCAGTAGGGCTGTTAATATATTTTGCCGGATCTTAAAACACAATTGATTGTAAACGTATTAGTGATTACTCATATAATACTCCGCATGTGTATGATATTGAATACAAAGATTTCATTCATGGCCCTTTTGATTATTTGGGAGTTTATTTGCTATCATAGACGTGGATTTTTAAATACCAGTAATTTCAATTGATTGTCTGTCAAATATTAAGCACACTCATCGGATCTATAGCTATTATGTTTTTGTGTGTATTATGAAGTTTTAATGTCGCGACTCGTTCAAACACTTCTGCCGTCGTTTTTCAACATCCACATCATTTTGGGCATTCATTGGTTCATTCAATTTACAGCGACAAATGTCTGGCGATGCAGATAGGTTTTGATTGGTTAAAAAAATTAGTTGTGCGATAAGTTTGCTTGAACTGGACTGCCAGCGCAACTCTGCGGAGCAATCGCGCTGCATATGCTTCCAGCGCAACCACTGGATATGCCAAACCAGCGCAGCGCAGCCGCTCAAGTGCCAGCGCAAAGCAACAACCGCGCAGCTGCTGTAAATGTCGCCGGTGCAACTACGCTGCTGCTGTAACTGCCTCTGGCGCAATTGCAGCAGCGCCCGCCAAACGCACAATCTCCAGCGCCACAATTTCTCTCCCCTCCCCAATCCCCCCAGCCCCCCCCCCTTCTCCCCATCGCAACTGCTCCATCTCTCCGACTGTCAGAATATATTTGCTGTCTAGCCTGCAGTGGGGTATTCTGTAATGAGTACAACCCAATTTAGGGCAATGTACTTGTATCCCAACTCTTGCTAGTCACTTCACTTCCCTTCCAATTTCTCGACTCTCACCTAACCCACTCGAACTTACCTATCTCCTAGTGTGGGCCTAGGCTACTAAACCTAGGCCCCACACCTAATATTTTCACATGTTATCAGAGCCCGTTCTACCTTGGCCTGTGGGCCCCTATGCTTCCACTGCAGTCCTTCTTCCTGCCGCGCGCGGAGCGCGCGGCGAAATTTTTTTTTAGGATTTCGGAGTTTTTCATCCCGCCGTGCGCTCGGGGCGCGCGGCGGTTTTCCCGTCCTTCGAAGCGCCCTCGGGGGGCCTGCGCGCTGCCCTCCCCGCTGCTCGTCGCGACGCCCGTGCGGGACCCGCGCGGCGTCACCCTGCTCGTCGCGACGTCCGTGCGGGACCCGCGGGGCGTCGCCCCTGCTCGTCGCGACGTCCGTGCGGGACCCGCGGGGCGTCGCCCCTGCTCGTCGCGACGCCCCATGCGGGACCCGCGGGGCGCCGTCAGTTCCTGCAGCAGCAGCCGCCGCCGCCGCCCTGCAGCAGCAGCCGCCGCCAGGCCTACAGCAGCAGCCGCCGCCAGGGTCTGCAGCAGCAGCCGCCGCCAGAGCCTGCTGCAGCAGCCGCCGCCAGGGTCTTCAGCAGCAGCCGCCGCCAGGGTCTGCAGCAGCAGCCGCCGCCAGAGCCTGCAGCAGCAGCCGCCGCCAGAGTCTGCAGCAGCAGCCGCCGCCAGACCTGCAGCAGCTGCCGCCACCGACCCAGCAGCAGCAGCCGCCGCTCTATCAGCAGCAGCAGCCGCCGCCGCTCTGCCGCAGCAGCTACCGCCGCCCAGCTGCAGGTGCCGCCCCTGGACCCCAGAAGCCGCCCCTGGACCCGGTACGCCTTGTGCTGCCCGTGCCTGTGCTGCCCGTGCCTGTGCTGCCTGTGCCTGTTGCTGCCCGTGCCTGTTGCTGCCCGTGCCTGTGCTGCCCGTGCCTGTGCTGCCCGTGCCTGTGCTGCCCGTGCCTGTGCTGCCCGTGCCTGTGCTGCCCGTGCCTGTGCTGCCTGTGCCTGTTGCTGCCCGTGCCTGTGCTGCCCGTGCCTGTGCTGCCCGTGCCTGTGCTGCCCGTGCCTGTGCTGCCCGTGCCTGTGCTGCCCGTGCCTGTGCTGCCTGTGCCTGTTGCTGCCCGTGCCTGTGCTGCCCGTGCCTGTGCTGCCCGTGCCTGTGCTGCCCGTGCCTGTTGCTGCCCGTGCCTGTGCTGCCCGTGCCTGTGCTGCCCGTGCCTGTGCTGCCCGTGCCTGTTGCTGCCCGTGCTTGTGCTGCCCGTGCCTGTGCTGCCCGTGCCTGTGCTGCCCGTGCCTGTGCTGCCCGTGCCTGTTGCTGCCCGTGCCTGTGCTGCCCGTGCCTGTTGCTGCCCGTGCCTGTGCTGCCCGTGCCTGTGCTGCCCGTGCCTGTGCTGCCCGTGCCTGTGCTGCCTGTGCCTGTTGCTGCCCGTGCCTGTGCTGCCCGTGCCTGTGCTGCCCGTGCCTGTGCTGCCTGTGCCTGTGCTGCCCGTGCCTGTGCTGCCCGTGCCTGTGCTGCCTGTGCATGTTGCTGCCCGTGCCTGTGCTGCCCGTGCCTGTGCTGCCCGTGCCTGTGCTGCCCATGCCTGTTGCTGCCCGTGCCTGTGCTGCCCGTGCCTGTGCTGCCCGTGCCTGTGCTGCCCGTGCCTGTTGCTGCCCGTGCCTGTGCTGCCCGTGCCTGTGCTGCCCGTGCCTGTGCTGCCCGTGCCTGTGCTGCCTGTGCCTGTTGCTGCCCGTGCCTGTGCTGCCCGTGCCTGTGCTGCCCGTGCCTGTTGCTGCCCGTGCCTGTGCTGCCCGTGCCTGTGCTGCCCGTGCCTGTTGCTGCCCGTGTCTCGTGCTTGCGCCCCCGTGCGCTCTGCTACTGTCTGCGCCCTCGTGCGCACTGTCCCCCCCCCCCCCCCCCCCCCCGTTTGCGGGTGTGGGGGTGCTCCGTTTGTGTCGCCCCTTCCTTCTCCTCCTCCGTCGTCTCCCACTGGTGCAGCTGTCGCTGAGGGGGGTGGTTGTGTGGGAGACTGGGGTTCAGGGTTTAAGGGGGGTGCGTGGGAGTGGAGCTAGGGGTGTAGCAGCGGGTGTGTGTCAGGGGGGTGGGACTGTTTGTGGGAGGTTGAGCGGAGGCTGCCGTCTTGTAGTCCGCAGCACCTGTAGTCCGGGGCGCTGTCCTGGTAGCCCAGTGAGCCTGCTGCGCCTGTCGCCCGTGGGTCCGTTGCTCCTGCCGCTCTTCGTAGCCGCCGAGCCAGTTACTCCAGTAGTCCGGGGCGCTGTTCCGGTAGCCACTGTGCCAGCCGCTCCTGTTGCCCGTGTGTCTGCAGCTTCAGCAGTCGCCTCCCATCTCCTCTCCTCTCACTCTCCCTCCTCCTCCTCATCTGCCTGTTGTGACCACCACTAGCTTTGCTGATAATTGTGCACTTTAACTATTGCTTCTTGAACTTGTGCTCAGAATGTGTGGTGACATTGTGATCCACCCTGAGCTTGTACTGCTTTGCCTGCTCTGCTGATTTCACCCCACTTTGGCTATGGGGGTGTGTCAGAATATATTTGCTGTCTAGCCTGCAGTGGGGTATTCTGTAATGAGTACAACCCAATTTAGGGCAATGTACTTGTATCCCAACTCTTGCTAGTCACTTCACTTCCCTTCCAATTTCTCGACTCTCACCTAACCCACTCGAACTTACCTATCTCCTAGTGTGGGCCTAGGCTACTAAGCCTAGGCCCCACACCTAATATTTTCACACCGACCTCTCTCAATCTTATTGCGTGTGTTTCCATTCAAGTTTAAGTAGAAGCAGATTGATGCTCTACGTGTGTTAGTACGTCATTTTCCTTAATATCTCCAGTCGCCCTCGTTCACTTGCCTACCTTAGCGGTCACCTCTTCTAACCCTTATTGTCATGCCTTTCGTGCCTGCTTTAGAGTTTCGTCAGCCTGTTCTTATAGCCACAGTTTACTCCTAGCGAGAATCGCGGCAGTGGGCGTGAAGCGAACTGCGCTACCTGCTGCTAGCGGCTGAGGGTGTGGTGGCGTAAAGCGCACGTTCTTCTGCTGCTGCTGCTGCTGCTAGTAGGAATTCGCAAATGAGGGCGTGACGCAGTCTGGTTTCAGGTAAATTTTGGCGCACGGTCGCTCTCAGTAAGACCCGGTGCTATTCCTCTGCAGCTGCTTGTACGCTTTTGCTCTTTCGTAACATCTGATCGTTTTCGTTGCCGACGTTCAAGGGAAGCTCCCTCCATGATTTTTTCATGCGAGCTACTCATCCACACTGCATAGTAACATCTTTTGGTTGTTTTTATGTGCTACCTTATGTAATGGCGATGGCAGTTGTTTCTCTTTCAGACCTAATTTTATTGCTGTTTTTTGCAGCGTCTATTATATTATTTAAAGGTACGTGGTGGTCTCTGCCGTTCCGTGCGATTTCCACCTTAACGGTGTTCCGTTTGTATTTTCACGAAGTTAGTAGTGCCTCTGATGCAATATCTTCATGTATTGTATATATGCAACTAAAATATCAATTTTTCCAACACACAATGATCCTAACATGTGAGAGGACGAGGAATGATGGACTAGGAAATGAGTTCGGTACTAATATGTAACCCTAGGAAACTGTACCCCATGCCGTCTCACCCACTACAGCTTAGAAAGACTATAGTATAGATGTTTGACACACCCCCATAGGGGGGAGAACAAGGGGTCACAAGACCAGTCAAGCAAAGCAAGCTCAGGGTGGATCACAACGTCACCACATATTCAGAGCACAAGTTCAAGGCCACAAGTCCAGTTCACATGCAGGATTATATATAAAAGTAAACAAGCAAGTGCAAGGATAGATAGATCACAATAAAAGCAAGGTCAGGACATGAGCAAGTGAGGCCAAGTCAACAAGCTCAGAAACTACGGCAGACGCAGCAGTGGACTCAAAGGAAGGGTCAATGACAACAGTAGCCACGAGACGCGTGACAGTAGGACTCGCAGCACGAAGAGAGTCAGACTTCGGGTGAGCAAGAGGAAGAAGAGAGGACTCTGGAGGAGACGGCAAAGGGACACGCACAAGAGCAGTGGAAGGACGTAGTGCCATCTCGTGCGTGCGCGGGACTGCAGGAGGACGCTGACGCGGAACATAACGACTAGTGCAAGCAGCACGAATAGGCGACGCAGGACGAGACGCAGGCACGCGTTGCTCAGCAAGACCTCCGGTAGGACCCGTGTAGGGAGAAGGAGCAGGCAGTGGGGAGGCGGGCAGTAACTGTGACTGCGACTGGACAGGCGGCGGACACTCTAACGAAGGAGCAGGACCAGTAGAAGGTGGAAAAACCAAGAACCTGCTGAAGGAGCGGAACGAAGTACAACCGCGGCCGCGCAGCGCCTCCAGAACCAGCAGCGCCAACTCCAGCACCCTCAGAAGCACCAACGCCAGCATCACCTCTAGCGCCAACACCGCCAGCTCCAGCACCGCCAGCATGTCTAGCACCAGGAGCACCCCCAGGCCCAACAGCTCCAGTACCCCCAGCAGCACCAGCAGCACCTCCAGCAGGACCAGCACCAGCAGCTCCAGTACCTCCAGCAGCACCGGCAGCACCTCCAGTCTTAGCAGCTCCAGTACCGCCAGTACGAGCACCTCTAGGACCAGTGGCTCCAGCACCTCCAGCGCCGACCCCAGGGTCAGCACCGACACCAACTCCAGTAGGCTCAGCGCCCTCAGCTCCAGCTCCAGGAGCACCACAGAGGCTGCGACAGTACCGAGAGTACCACTCACGTAGCTGCTGGTAAGAGAGAGCGCCCCCAGGCGCAGCACCCCCAGGCTCATGACCTCCAGACTCAGCACCCCCAGGGACACCACCCCCAGGCTCAGCCCCTGCAATCTCTGCACCCCCACGCTCAGCACCCGCAGTCTCCGCACCCCTAGGCTCAGCACCCCCAGTCTCAGTTCCCCCAGACCCGGCACCACCATGCTCAGCACGCTCAGGCTCAGCACGCTCAGTACCTCGCGCAGGACCAGAGTCCACAGCTACCTCGGCAGGCTCGACCGGGTCTACCTGGGAAACATCTGAGGGAGCAGGACCCTGAGGGGGGAGAAAGTCTACCAAGTTAGCACCTGGCATGAGGAAGAGCGGCGGGGGGGGGAGCGGGGCAGTGCGGTAGGGGAAGAGACGGTAGTAAGGCATCGACTCGTCAAACGTGACGTCATGGGAGGACAAAACACGAGGCAAGGTGGGGTGGTAAAACTGCCAACCAGGCGCGTCAGGGGGGAAGCCAAGGAAGACGCAGGGAACAGCACGAGGGGTCCGCTTATTTGCAGACAAGTTGCAGACAAAAGCCCGAGATCCCCAGACACGAAACGCAGACGCATCGCCAACCTTCCCCGTCCACCGCAGAGTAGAGGAGGTCTCCGGCAAGGAGACCCGGGGCTGAAGGTTGATCTGATGCGCCGCGTACTGAACCGTGAACGGCCACAGAACATGGGGAGCAGCCGCATAGATCATGGACGTACGAGCAACGTCCATGACCATGCCAATGCGGCGCTCAGCGATCCCATTTTTCTGTGGAGAGGCAGGAAGCGTAAACGTCTGGCGGATGCTCTGTGCACAACAGTAGGCTCGCAGAAGGTCAGAGGAAAACTCTCCGCCTCTGTCAGAGTGCATACGCAGAACAGGGAAGTCCGAGCCGAAACTCTCTCTAAGCTAGAGACGAGCCACGCGGATCCAGTCAATCAACACCTCAATGACCTCACCCTTGCTGCGCAAGGGGAACACCGTGGTGTAACGCGAGTAGTCGTCAACGACCAGCAGGAAGTAACGCTCATGACCCTGTCCACGGTTGCGGGCGGGGCCCCACACGTCCAGATGAAGGGTCTGCAGCGGAGCCTCTGTCGGAGGAAACTCGGAGGAGTGAGGAGCGGCGCGCTGCCGCCCCTCGACGCAGGGAACACAGGTAGGGGCAGGCCCGGGAGGAAGAGGAGGGAGGGACCGTGGGAGGCCAGAGACTAGGACACGGGAGGCCATGCCTCGGAGACGAGGCAGGGAGGGGTGAACAAGGCGGTGATGCCAGAGGAGAGTCTGGTGAGACAGGAGACAACACGAGCAGGGGGCAGACTCAGGACCAGACCTGGACGCTGCAACAAACACCTGACCTGAATAATCTACCTAACCAGACGCAACAACCGGAGGAGACTCAGTAGTTTGTGTGTACAGGCTCGACCCCGGCCGACGGGTAAACGTGGCCAAGTGTCGGCCCGTCCGAGCACACGTGTAGTGGGTCATTCGCTGACTCGTAGAAGTGAACTGGTCAACCCCCCCATCCAGTAGATCAGCACCACTCACCAAGTTCGTAGAGAACGAGGGGAGGTAAGGACCTGACAGGACGCCAGAAGGGGCCGCCGGACACGGTAAGATAGTGGAGAAGTGGGCAAGGACAGGACCCCTAGAGGGGTCTGCCAGGGAGACCGCAACTGGCCGACTAAGCGGCGTGAGTGTGGTGCGGTCACGAAAGAAGGAGCGGGAAGCACCCGAGTCAAGGGTGAAGGTGTGGGAGGCCTGAGCGGACGTGGTACCTTGGAGAGCAGACTCACCAGCACCTGGGGCAGCAGACTCACCAGCACCTAGAGCATCAGCCTCACCAGCACCTAGAACAGCAGCCTCAATGCCCGGGTCAGGCGGAACACACAAGTAACAGTCACCCTCATCACTAGAAGGCAATGCATACATGGCAGTGAGGATAGCATCATAGTCAAGAGCATGGATATCTACCCTCAGCCTATGCAGCTCCACCTTATCGGGGAGCTCAACCGCAGCGCCAAACTCCGTACGCCAGGCGTCGCTCAGACCGGCGAAGTAGCGGGACTCTGCGTGACCAAACGTCCAGCAAGGCTGACCAGTCCGAGCACCAGTGCGAATGACGTACAGACAGCGAGCAATACCCCGTGACCCTCCATGCTGAGCATACAACTCATGAAGTTGCTGGGGCTAAAGGACCGCACGCGCACGACACTACAGCTGCACCTGGCCACTACAAGCAGCTCCCAAACTACTCACTCTTGGACGACTCCCACTACGGCCACCCCGACAACCCCAAGTAGCGTACCACTCACGAAGCTGCTGAGGCGTGAGGGACTCACGCGGACGTCGCTGGAGCTGCATCTGGCCATCGCGAGAAGCAGCACGAGCAGTTGTAGCCGCAGTAGCAGCAGCAGAAGCAGTAGCAGTAGTCACGGCGCGGCCACCCCTACAACCCCAACTAGCGTACCACTCACGAAGCTGTTGGGGGGCGAGGGACTCACGCGGACGGCGCTGGAGTTGCATCCGGCCACGCCAGGAGCAGCAGTAGAAGTAGAAAGAGCATTAGCTGCAAGAGCAGCAGTAACAGCAGTATGGGCAGGGCAGTGCTCACTAGTGGCGAGAAGGGCAGGCGGACGACGTCCGCAACGGCGAGGCCGCTACGACTGCAGGGCGAGGGCTACGCGGCAGCTCCAGGGGCGGCTGTTCAAGGGGCGGCTACTGCAGGGGCGGCTTCTGCAGGGGCGGCTACTCCAGGGGCGGCTGTTGCAGGGGCGACTGCTCCAGGGGCGGCTGCTGCCGGGGCGGCTGCCCTAGGGGCGGCTGCTTTAGGGGGGGCTGCTTCAGGGGCGGCTGCTACAGGGGCGGCTGCTCCAGGGGCGGCTGCTGTAGTGGCGGCTGCTCCAGGGGCGGCTGCTGCAGTGGCGGCTGCTCCAGGGTCGGCTGCAGCAGGGGCGGCTGCTCAAGGGGCGGCTGCTGCAGGAGCGGCTGCTCCAGGGGCGGCTGCTCCAGGGCGTGGGTTATGGCAGGGCGCCGCGGCGGGTAGGGGCGACGCCACGCGGGTCCCGCAGGGGCGTCGCGACGCGCAGGAGCAGCGCCTCGCGGGTCCGGCAGGGGCGTCGCGTTGAGGCGGGGGCGACGCGCGGGTCCCGCTGAGGCGTCACGACGAGGCAGGGGCGACGGGGCGGGGCCGCGACTAGCGACGGGGCGGGGCCGCGACTGGCGACGGGGCGGGGCCGCTACGGGCAGCGGGGCGGGGCCGCGAAGGGGCCGCGAAGGGGCCGCTAAGGGGCTGCGTAGGGGCCGCGAAGACGCCGCTAAGGGGCCGCGAAGGGAGGCTGTTAAGGGGCCGCGAAGGGCTGTAAGAGGGGCCGTGAAGGGTCGCGGAGGGGCCGTGAGAGGGGCCGCTACGGGGCTGTAAGAGGGCGCGACGGGCCGCTAAGGGCAGGGGACGCGACGGAAGGGCAGGCACACGGGGCGCGATTCGGGCAGGGGCAAAGCGCGCTCCAGGCAAGATTTTTTTTTTTTTTTTTTTTTTTCCATTTTCGTGGTGGGCCCTAGGAAACGTTCCCACTAGGGAACCTGCTCTATACCATGTGAGAGAATGAAGAATGATGGACTAGGAAATGAGTTCGGTACAAATATGTAACCCTAGAAAACTGTACCCCATGTTGTTTACCCTACTACAGCCTAGAAAGACTAAAGCATAGATGTTTGACATAACATTCAAGCAATTGTGGTAGTGATTTGTGTGGTTGCATGAGTTCTTCGTATGGAAATTGTTCATTCCAAATATATGTGATACGCTATGCATTTGGTCCTAGTTTGCATAATATAAAATTGCTGATTATATACTTGCCAGTATGGTATTGTAAACTGATGGTGAAACAAATGCATACTAAAGAACATGTTTTTGTGATTGAAGTTCGTATCTTTTTGGTATGCATTGGTGCTCTACCGTTTACATGCTAAACACACCATACTATATACCTACGACGCATGCTACTTTATGGTACCCCTAATGACCCATACTATTTGTATACTTCAGGATATGTTTTAAGTATACGTACGTTATGCAAAACGATTCATGAAATTTGAGATGTAGTACAACCACTAGCGAGGCGATTCGTCAAGCCGAGGGAAAAAAGCTGCGTGCTGCACTCGTGCCAACTTGTTTACTAGAGGTTGGTTATTCCTGGCTAAAATATGGCGAGAAACCGCTCATGAACGAGCCCAATTGCCTGCGGTAAGTGCCACCTGCCGCGATGCTAAAATATGTTTATTATTTTATTCGCTGGAAAGTTACCAACAATCATCTCAGGTGTACTGAATGCTTCCCGTGCTCAATCCATCAGGTCGTACTTACGCAGCGCGGGTTCGGGCTGTCAAACTCATATGCCTTAGTCCGTATAGGCTATAGTGGGGTAGACACTATGGGATACAACAATTTTAAGTTTTCCTACTTGTACCCACCAGCTTGCTAGTTCATTCATTCCTCGTTTCTTCACATGGTATCAGAGCAAGTTCCCTACTGGGAACGCTTCCTGGGGCCCACCACTGAAAATCGATTTTTTTTTTCTGCCCGGGGCGCGAGTCGACCCTGCACGAGGCGCGCCCTGTGGGCCGCCCTCTCGTTGCGTCCCCTGCCCTTAGCGGCCCGTCGCGCCCTCCTAGAGGCCCCTCTCACGGCCCCCTCGCGCCACCCCTAGCGGCCCCGTCGCCACCCTTAGCGGCCCCGTCTTTGAGGGGTGTTCCCCCTCCCCCCTCTTGCCCTCTGTTGCTTCTGCTGCTGCAGCTAACCTCGTTGGCTTCGAGTCGGTCGGAGCTGCGTCTGCCCCTAGCGGGAGACGCCGCACCGGAAAGGGCAAGGGGGGCAAGGGCGCTGGAGGGGCTGGCGGGGGCGGTGGAGGTGGCGGTGGAGGCAGTGGAGGGGGTGGGGGTGGTGGTGGTAGTGGTGGCGAGGGTGGAGGTGGGAGCGGTGAAGGCGGAGGAGGCGGCGGCGATGGCGGTGGGAGCGGCGGCAGCGGAAGTGGCGGAGGCGACGGCGGCAGCAGTGGAGCTGGTCGTGGCTCTGCGCAGAGGAGTGGCTCCGGTGGTGGTCCGCGCCAGCTGCAGCACTTGTGAGACCGGGTCCCCCCAGCAGCTTCGTGAGTGGTACGTTGGGCGTCACCGAGGTGGGGGTACTGGTCCCTGTACCTACGTCCTTCGTACCGGCGAGCGCGCTGGTGAGCAGTGCGGGGGTTTGCACTCCACCCAGCGCTGCTTCAGCCGCCTGACGGACGCTTGGCGTCTCCAGTTCCCAGACGCCACTAAGATCCCTTGCTGGGGAGAACTGTCTAGGGCGGGGGTTGCTATCTTTGATCTTGACTATGATGCTATCCTTGCTGCCATGTATGCTGTGTCAACTAGTGATGAGGGCGACTGTTACTTGTGTGTTCCGCCTGACCCGGGCATTGAGGCTGCTGCTCTAGGTGCTGGTGAGGCTACTGCTCGCAAAGCTAGTGAGTCTGCTGCCCCAGGTGCTGGTGAGTCTGCTCTCTCAGGTACCACGTCAGCTCAGGCCTCCCACACCTTCACACTTGACTCGGGTGCTTCCCGCTCCTAGTTACAAGACCGCACCACACTCACGCCGCTTAGTCGGCCAGTGGCGGTCTCCTTGGCAGACCCCTCCGAGGGTCTTGTCCTTGCCTACTTCTCCAGTGTCTTGCCGTGTCCGACGGCCCCCTCTGGCACCCTGTCCGGTCTTAACCTCCCCTCGTTCTCTACAAACTTGGTGAGTGGTGCAGATCTAAAGGATGTGGGGGTTCACCAGTTCACTCCTGCGTGTCAGCGAGTGACCCACTGCACGTGTGCTCAGACAGGCCGACACTTGGCCATGTTTACCCGTCGACCAGGGTCGAGCATGTACACACTGACTACTGGTCCTCCTCTGTCTACCGCGTCTGGTCAGGTAGCTGCGTCGGGTCAGGTGTTTGGTGCAGCGTCCAATTCTGGTCCTGAGTCTGCTCCCTGCTCGTGTCGTCTCCTGTCCCACCAGACTCTCCTTTGGCACCACTGCCTTGGTCACCCCTCCCTGCCTTGTCTCCAAGGCATGGCCTCCAGTGTCCTTGTCTATGGTCTCCCCCGGTCCCTCCCTCCCCTCCCTCCGGGGCCTGCCCCTACCTGCGATCCCTGCGTCAAGGGGCGGCAGCGCGCCGCCCCTCACTCCTCCGAGTTTCCTCCGACAGAGGCTCCGCTGCAGACTCTTCACATGGACGTGTGGGGCCCCGCCCGCGTCCGTGGCCTTGCTCACGAGCGTTACTTCTTGTTGGTGGTTGACGACTACTCGCGTTACACCACGGTGTTCCCCTTGCGCAGCAAGGGTGACGTCACTGAGGTGTTGATCGACTGGATCCGCGCAGCTCGTCTCCAGCTCAAAGAGAGTTTCGGCTCGAACTTTCCTGTTCTGCGTCTACACTTGGACAGAGGCGGGGAGTTTTCCTCTACCCGTCTGGGAGCCTTTTATTGTGCACAGGGCATCCTCCAGACGCTCACGCTTCCGGCCTCTCCACAGCAAAATGGGATTGTTAAGCGCCGCATTGAGATGGTTATGGAAGTCGCTCGTACGTCCATGATCCATGTGGCTGCTCCCCATTCTCTGTGGGCGTTTGTGATCAGTATGCAGCGCATCAGCTCAACCTTCAGCCCCGGATCTCCTTGCCAGAGAACTCCCCCACCTTGCGGTGGACGGGAAAGGTTGGCTGCCCCAGGTGCTGGTGAGTCTGCTCTCTCAGGTACCACGTCCGCTCAGGCCTCCCACACCTTCACCCTTGACTCAGGTGCTTCCCGCTCCTTCTTTCGAGACCGCACCACACTCACGCCGCTTAGTCGGCCAGTTGCGATCTCCCTGGTAGACCCCTCTAGGGGTCCTGTCCTTGCCTACTTCTCCACTGTCTTACCGTGTCCGGCGGCCCCTCTCTGGCACCCTGTCAGGTCTTTACCTCCCCTTGTTCTCTACGAACTTGGTGAGTGGTGCTGATCTACAGGATGGGGGGGTTGACCAGTTCACTCCTGCGAGTCAGCGAGTGACCCACTGCACGTGTGCTCGGACGGGCCAACACTTGGCCTTGTTTACACGTCGCCCGGGGTCGAGCCTCTACACACTGACTACTGAGTCTCCTCTGGTTGCTGCGTCTAGTCAGGTAGATGCGTCAGGTCAGGTGTTTGTTGCAGCGTCCAGGTCTCGTCCTGAGTCTGCCCCATGCTCGTGTCGTCTCCTGTCTCACCAGACTCTCCTCTGACACCACCGCCTTGTTCTCCCCTCCCTGCCTCGTCTCCGAGGCATGGCCTCCCGTGTCCTAGTCTCTGGTCTCCCCCGGTCCCTCCCTCCTCTTCCTCCGGGGCCTGCCCCTACCTGCGTTCCCTGCGTCGAGGGGCGGCACCGCGCCGCTCCTCATTCCTCCGAGTTTCCTCCGAGTTTCCTCCGACAAAGGCTCCGCTGCAGACCCTTCATCTGGACGTGTGGGGCCCCACCCGCAACCGTGGACAGGGTCATGAGCGTTACTTTCTACTGGTCGTTGACGACTACTCGCGTTACACCACGGTGTTCCCCTTGCGCAGCAAGGGTGAGGTCACTGAGGTGTTGATTGACTGGATCCGCGCAGCTCGTCTCTAGCTCAGAGAGAGTTTCGGCTCGGACTTCCCTGTTCTGCGTTTGCACTCTGACAGAGGCGGAGAGTTTTCCTCTGACCTTCTGCGAGCCTTCTGTCGTGCACAGAGAATCTGCCAGACGTTTACGCTTCCGGCCTCTCCACAGCAAAATGGGATTGCTGAGCGCCGCATTGGCATGGTTATGGATGTCGCTCGTACGTCCATGATCCATGTGGCTTCTCCCCATTTTCTGTGGGCGTTTTTGATCAGTATGCAGTGCATTAGCTCAACCTTCAGCCCCGGGTCTCCTTGCCAGAGAACTCCCCCACCTTGCGGTGGATGGGGAAGGTTGGCGATGCATCTGCGTTTCGTGTCTGGGGATCTTGGGCGTTTGTCCGCGACTTGTCTGCGGACAAGCTGTCCCCCCGTGCTGTTCCCTGCGTCTTCCTTAGCTCCCCCCTGACGCGCCTGGTTGGCAGTTTTACCACCCCACCTAGCGCCGTGTTCTGTCCTCCCAAGACATCACGTTAGACGAGTCAGTCCCCTTCTACCGTCTCTTCCCCTACCGCACTGCGCCCCTCCCCACGCCGCCGCTCTTCCTCGTGCAAGGTCCCCCCCCGGTAGACCCTTTCCCCCCTCAGGGTCGTGCCCCGTCAGGTATGTCCCAGGTAGACGCAGTTGAGCCTGTCGAGGTAGCTGTTGACTCTGGTGCTGCTAGGGGTACTAAGTTTGGGGGTGCTGAGCTTGGGGGTGCGGAGCCTGTGGGTGCGGCGTCTCGGGGTGCAGAGCCTGGGGGTGCTGAGCCTCGGGGTGCGGAGCCTGGGGGTGCTGAGCCTGGGGGTGCGGAGCATGAGGGTGCTTGGTCTGCTCGTTTGGCCTCTGGGGTATTGGGTCTGGGGGCCCTTCGGGTGCTTCGTCTTGGCGGGAGCTACCCTCTCCACAGAAGCTGCGCGAGTGGTTTGCCTGGCGCTGGAGCCGTGCTGCTTGAGCTGGAGGTGCTACTGTTGTTGCTGACCCTGGGGTCAGCACTGGAGGTACTGGAGCCACTGGTCCTGGAGGTGCTTGTGCTGGCGGTACTGGAGCTGCTGGGACTGGGGGTGCTGCTGGGGCTGCTGGAGTTGGTCCTGCTAGAGGTGTTGCTGGTGCGGCTGGAGGTACTGGAGGTACTGGAGCAGCTAGGCCTGGCGGTGCTCCTGGTGCTGGAGCTGCTAGCGGTGCTGGAGCTGGCGGTCCTGCTGGAGTTGGTGGTGCTGGAGCTGCTGGAGGTGGAGCTGCTGGGGGTGTTGGCGCTGGTGCTTCTGAGGGTGCTGGAGTTGGCGCTGCTGGAGCTGGAGGTGCTGCTGGCGCTGGTGCTGCCGCTGGGGGTACTGGTGCTGTCCCTGCTGTTTCTAGAGGCGCCGCGCGGCCGCGGCCGTGCTTCGTTCCGCTTCTTGAGCAGGTTCTTGGTCTTCCCCCTTCTAGTGGTCGTGCTCCTTCCTTAGAGTGTCCACCGCTTGTCCAGTTTTGGACACAGTTATAGCCCGCCTCCCCCCTGCGTGCTCCTTCTCCCTACACTGGTCCTACTGCAGGTCTTGCTGAGCATCGTGAGCCTGCGTCTCGTCCTGCGTCGCCTGTTCGTGCTGCTCGCACTAGTAGTCGTGCTCCGCGTCCGCGTCCTTCTGCAATCCCTGACAGAGACCAGATGGCACTGCATCCTTCCACTGGTCCTTTGCGTGTCTCGTTGCTGTCTCCTCCAGAGTCCTCTCTTCCTGTCCTTGCTGACTCGGAGTCTGACTCTCTTTGTGCTGCCAGTCCTACTGTCACGCGTCTCCTGGCTACTGTTGTCACAGACCCTTCCTTTGAGTCGACTGCTGCGTCAGCCTTGGTTGCTGAGCTTGTCGACTTTGCTGCTCGCTGTTGTCTAGACTACGCTCCTAGTCTTGTTGCTGAGTCTAAGTCTGTCTGTCCTCCGTCCGTGGGGGGTTAGTGTGCTCTTAGCACGGACGTCCTTGAGGACAGGCAGGAGGAGTTCCAGTGTTTTGCTGCTGCTTTGCCTCATCTCGTGTCCACACTGATTGCCTCTGAGGGAGACCCAGATGCACCAGACATCCCGACTCCTCGATCGTACGCTGAGGCGATCGAGGGTCCCTACTCCTCACAGTGGCAGTCAGCCATGGACGCAGAGATGGCTTCTTGGAAGTCCACAGGCACCTACGTCGACGAGGTTCCCCCATCTTGGGCGAAAATCGTCAGTGGCATGTGGATCTTCAGGGTGAAGCGGCCGCCTGGTTCTCCGCTTGTCTTCAAGGCGCGTTATGTGGCTCGAGGCTTCAGTCATCGGTAGGGAGTTGACTACTTTTAGACCTTCTCTCCCACCCCAAAGATGACCACTCTTCGGGTGCTGCTGCACATAGCCGCTCAGCGCGACTACGAGCTTCACTCTCTTGACTTCAGCACAGCTTTTTTGCAGGGCATCCTGCACGAGGAGATCTGGCTGCGCCGCCCACCTGGCTTCACTGGGTCGTTTCCTCCTGGTACCCAGTGGAGCCTCCGGCGGCCAGTCTACGGTCTCTGCCAGGCGCCCCGTGAGTGGCACGACACACTGAGGACTACACTTGCGGCTCTTGGGTTTGCTCCTTCTACTGCCGACCCGTCGCTGTTTCTACGCACCGACACCTCTTTGCCGCCGTTCTACATCCTCGTGTACATCGACAACTTGGTCTTTGCCACAGGTGACACTGCTCGACTCGCCCACGTGAAGTCCAAGCTGCAGAAGAGACACACGTGCATAGACCTGGGTGAATGGCGCAGCTACCTTGGCTTGCAGATCACACGGGATAGAGCACAGCGCACCATTACCCTGACTCAGTCACACATGGTGCAGCAGGTCCTTCAGCGCTTCGACTTCACGTACTCCTCGCCTCAGGCCACTCTTTGTCTACTCGCCACTTGCTCTCAGCTTTGCCTTTGGATGAGTCCGTAGAGCCGAGTGGCGCGTATCCAGAGCTTGCTGGTTGCCTCATGTACCTGATGACTTGCACACGACCTGACCTTGCATACACTCTTAGCATCTTGGTACGCTATGTTGCTCCTGGGAGACCCCGACCAGAGCACATGGCTGCAGCGAAGAGGGTGTTGCGCTACTTGCGCAGTACGTTGGGCATGGGGCTAGTGCTTGGAGGGCGACGTTTAGTGGTCCTCACAGGTTACGCAGACGCCTCTTGGGCTGACGACCAGGCTACGCAGCGGTCGTCACAGGGTTACACCTTCAGCCTTGGCTCCGGCTCTGTTTTGTGGTGGTCTACCCGCTCGTCTTCTGTTCTCGGCTCCAGCTGTTAGAATAATATATAAATCTTTATATTGTTTTGTTATTGCTTGTAGTGTAGACTAGTGTAGTTATATAATGTTCTGTTTTGGTGGTGCACCTTTCATCTTGCCTATATGTACTGCTCGCTCTATAGTGAAACCACTCCTCTTCTCTTTTCAACTTTCTCGACTCTCCTAACTCAAACTCATTCGAACTTCTCACTAGCTATGGCTCCTTAGCCAAGCTAAGATTCTAACACCAGCTGTGAGGCCAAGATCTACGCAGGGGCCATGGATGCACAGGAGTTACGCTGGCTCACCTACCTGCTGACTGACCTAGGAGAGCCGCCTTGTTCTCCTCCAGTTCTGTACGTAGACAACAAGGCCATGCTGGCCTTGTGTCGGGAGCACAGACTGGAGCACAGAACAAAGCACATTGCTCTTCGCTACTTCCTTGCTCGTGAGTTGCAGCAGCGTGGTCAGCTGCGCCTTGCTTACGTTGCCTCTGAGGCCAACACTGCCGACATCTTTACCAAGGCACTTCCGCCTTGTTAAGGGCGAATGCGGCGACTGGTGTGTCGACAAGTTTTTTGGGGCACAACGATAATGGAGCGACCCCTGTTTCCCGTTGCAAGCTGAACCACGGGTTTCGGAAACTTCCGATGGTTACGATGGCGATCGCTAAAACTGTCGCAGCTGCGAATGTTTTGAGCACGAAGACAATATCTGTGGCTGGCGACACTCCTGGCGATAATTCTGATACCTCCAGAGCTGCTGGTTACCGGTGGAGCAACTACATTGACAACAAGCAAGATCCCTACACCTACATTTCCAACCAAAACCGTAAAATCGCTCCATCCAAAATAATTTCTATTTTTTCTAACTCCTTCGCTTCATTGGCATTTTCTGGTGTCCCTTTTACCAGACAGTATTGCATGAATAACAATGGACAGCAGCAGCTGTATACTACATCAAGCCAGCAATCTCAGCACCAGACTAAGCCTGAGCAACAGCAATTCAGCCAATGCATACAGACTCAAAACTAATTGGAGCCACACCATCGTTCAAGCTCTCACTCTCCTGCTGCGCCATCCGAGTCCGAATCACCGGGTTTCGAAGCTAAGCCTTTTCCAGCAGCTCATCGGTGTTTCGAAGCTGCCACGCCAGTAGAATTTCCACCACCAGCACCAACAGCAGCCTACATTCATGTTCAAGCAAAGATTCTTATTCTTCCTATCCCAAAGCCTGCTTCTCCTCAGCAGCTTGCTGCTTTAGCATCTACTGTCTTCTCATCTCCCCCGTCATCCCCTATACAAGCAACCTCTAAATTGCCTCATCCTCACGACCATTCTCATCTTCACTCTCCTCTTCTTCACTCACCCACTGCTGCTGTTCCCCTTGATCTAACCACCTTTGCAGTTTGTTCCTGCACCTCCCAATGTTTGGAATCAGGGTTGCATCAGTACCAGCCAGCTTACCAAGCTCAGTACCCTTCCCTGCAACAGCTGCAGCAGCAGCATCCGTTCAAGCCACCTTACCATGCTCAGCAGCAGTAGCAACTTCAACCACATTACCAGGCCTATCAGCAGCATCAACATCAGCACCAGCATGAGCACTTGCAACAAAGGTTCCAACCACCTTACCAGGCTCATCTACCATCCCAGCAATAGCAGGAGCAACAGCAACAGCAACAGCAACACCAGCAACAGCAGCAGACCCTTCCCTTACCTCCCCTTCCTCCAGTTTCTGAGACGCGTCAGATGCCCCAACCACCATAGCAGCAGCATCTCTCCTTTCAATCCTCCCCTCCACCTCTCCCACTACAGCCACCACCAGCACCACCAGCTCTCTCACCTTTGTCTCAACCATGCCTCCAGCCACCACCACTTCAGCCACCACTTCCTCGTTCTTGCGATGCAGCTACCCTGCCATATTCACCCCCTGCATATGTATCTGCTGCATATCCACCTGCACCATATGCACCTTCCCTGTACGCGCCCGCACCGAGCTAGCCAGTGTCCGTGCCTGCAACAAAGCCCGCCCACTGCTGCTGCAGCTGCAGCTGTGTTGAAGCAAGTCCCGGAGTGCCCACCGATGCAACGCAAGAAACGGTGGAACGTTTTGAGACATTTCAAATCACAGCCTCAGCAGCAGTTGTGGCGTCAGCACCTGCAGCGGTGGCAGCGGCGGAATCGGCAGCACCAGACTGCTTGCTCACAGCAGCGGCTCAGCACATGAGCCTGCCTCCGCCCTCCTGTTCTCAACCACTGCTTATGGCATCTCTGCGTTCAACAAGGGAGCCTGCTTTCGAGAACTCTCAAGGAGAACCAGTATTGCCGAAGCTCGCCTATTGTCAAAGCGCTTCTCTGGCTTTTTCAGCGAGTCAATCTTTCGAGAATTCTTGGAGACCAGCAAACCTGAAACCGCCCACCTGCTTTCAACCTTCATCTGTTCCCTTAGCAACAGGCCATGCCTTTCAGTTTTCTCATAAATTTCACGCTCTGCCAAATGTTACGGCTGAGATTCCTGGTAACCATTATGAGCAAGGCCGTCACCACCTGGACAGCAGCAGTTATAATGTGGGTTCGGCTGTTAATATGGTTTTAGAGTTACCACCAATGGAGGCTCCTGCACCTTTTCCGCAGGTTTGTCAAGTGATGCAGCGGGATTTTCAGTGAGCATGCTCGGCTTGCTTGCACCACCATTCCTACTAACAAATTAGCTACACGATTCAATGCTATGGCTGATCTGTCCCCGCTTCAGAGCGATTCAGTTGAAGCTGCAAGAGGACCTGGTCTTCCAGCTGCTCAAGGTGGCATTTTTGCCTCAGCTAATGAAATGCTAGAAGGCGACAAGTAGGAGGTAGGGAATATTAGTGAGTAATCTCCTGTGGGGAGCAACGTTACAGAAGATGCCAACGGATCTTTGTTTGACATAGACATAACAAATGACGAGGGGCCCTGGTTTGATCCTTCAGCTGATCTTGGTTGTCATGCCAATGACAAAGTACCGTAGCAAATTTGCGAGCATTGCTTTTGTTTTCATTTTAACTTGATATTTCTGTTTGCTAGTACCGGTATGTATATCATGACTTACTTTTTCTGAACCATTAACCCTTGTTTTTGCAAGGTGGTAGTATTACCTTTCTTGGCTGAGATATTTGTTTGCTATATGTACATTTATATCCGCAGTGTACGTTAGTCCCAAGAATCCTTCTGTAAAGATATTTTCGGCATTCCTTACTGCGTTCATCGACATCGCGTACAACATCAGCCATTGTTTGCCCGTTACTGCTAACGGGGCTTTGCCAATTTTGCGCGCACTGTTATACCAAACCATGCACCGCTGGCCGGCCGAGTCGGCCTACGCTTCGGGACTATCTCAAACCTCGACGCTAGCCTAGCACCAGCTAGCTCGCACGCGCCGCGTTACCGTTTGCATGTTTCACGTAACAAGCACAATCACAGACACAAGGCACGCAGGGAGAAGGAGCACGTTAAGCATCACAACACGGAAGTGTGGGGCAACCCCCGAGCATGGCTAGCATACGATCTTGTCAAAACATATGTTTATGTGGTGTTCGTTATGCTAGGCTATAGTGGGGCACTCATCAGAGAGTAGAATAACTTTTGGTTTTCCCTCTTTTACTTCTCGGCATTTTCATCAATGCCACCTCCTCTCTACTCTAGTTAGCTATGGCCACTAGTTAAGGCTAGATTCTAACATGGTATTTTGAGCAGGTCCCGTAGGACCTAAATGTTTTTCAAGGGCCCACCATCAGCTTGTATCCTGCCCGTTTGTTCTTCCGCGCCCCACGAAATCGCGACCGTCTGTCCACTAGCGCCGCCCCGCCTAGCGCAATCGCCCTGACCTGCCCTATACGTGGCCCGTACGCGCCCGGCTGCACGCACGCACGTGCCCCGCCCACCCCATCCGCACGCGCGCTGCCCGAGCCCTATGCGCAATCGATCCGCACGCTCCCTGTGCTGTCCACGCGCTGCTTGCACAACTCGCACGCTGCTTGCACTGCCGCCGCGCTACCTTCGCACGGCTTGCACTCGCGCTCTGCCCGCACGGCCCGCGCTCTGCCCTGCACGCGCTGCAGCTACTGCTGCTTGCTGCCCCTGGCTCTAGCAGTTGCGCCTTCAGCCACTGCTACGCCTACTACTACAGCGGCTACAGCCACTGTAGCATCTCCATCCAAAGCCACTGCTGCAGCCACTACAGCCATAGCTGCTGCTGCGCTTGCTGCTACGTCAGCTGCTGTTTCTGCCCGCTGCCGTTACAGCCGCTACCTCTGCAGCTACAGTCGTTGCTGTACATGCTGCAGGCGCTGCCTACTGCCTAGCGTTGCAGCTGCTACAGCTGCCTAGCGCTGCCCTGCCATGCCTGGCCGCCGCCAGCACTGCCCCACACGCTGCCCAGCGCTGCCCTGCCAAGCTGCAGCTGTTGCCTGCTGCTGTCGCCACTGCTACTGGCCAATGCCGCTACTGCTGCCGGCCGCTGCCACTACTGCCCTGCCTGCACGCGCTGCCGAGTGCTACCCTGCCCTGCCTGGATGCTGCCAGCACTGCCCTACACGCCGCCCAGTGCTGCCCTGCCCTACCTGGCCACCGCCAGTGCTGCCCCACACGCTGCCTAGCGCTGTCCTGCCAAGCTGCAGCTATTGCATGCTGCTGTCGCCACTGCTGCCGGCCACTGCTGCTACTGGTGTTGGCCGCTGCCACTGCTGCCTTGCCTGCACGTGCTACCGAGTGCTGCCCTGCCCTGCCTGGCCGCTGCCAATGTCAACGAGAGTTGTGTGTTGGCCCCGTCCTCGCTTGGGCGGAGCCGACTTCGTGGTCGGGTGAGAGGGGAGCAGCCGACCTGAAGCAGTGGGCGAGTTGGTTGACAAGGAGGTCGACCTGCACGGGGGGCACTGCACGGGCGCCGGCTTCAGGGTGGCGCCGAATTCAGGGAGGTCGACCTGGGAAGTCGACCCGCGGAGGGCGTCGGCTTGGTGACGCCAACTTGGGGCAGCCGACTTGGGTGGTTGGCTGACAGGATTGCTGGTCGACCTGGTGGTCGGTCAATCAGGCCAGCTGGTCGAATTGGTGGTTGGTCGACCAGGCATGATGTTGACCTGGTGGTCGACCAAGCATGGTGGTCAACGTCGACCACGACAAGGGAGACTCAACAGACCAAGCAGCTGGGAGTCGAGGAGCAGGGCGTCAACTTGGTGACGCCGACTTCGGGTAGCCGAATTGGGTGGTTGGCTGACAACTGTGCTGGTCGACGTGGAGCTGGCCAACCAGGAGTGATGTTGACCTGGAGCTAGTCGGCCCGGGGCGTGGTCGGCCTGGTGAGGTCGACTAGAGGTGGCCATCGACTTGGAAGGTCGACGGGCACATACGTGAGCAGCTGGTCGACGTGGTTGCCCGGTCGACCAGGTTACCTGGGTGACGAGGTTTTGCGGAGGAGTGCGACGGTCGCCCAGGTGGTTTTGGCGAGACCGACATCGGTGGTGGTATCCCGAGGTCGATGTGGCTGATCAGATGCAGTCGTCAGCGCCAGGTTGATTTGGTGTGTGCGCTGTGCAGGTGACAAGGCTCAGCACGCCAATCATCTGCAAGCACATGCAAAATAGGTGCGCTGCTGTTCTGCAAAAGCAACGCTGGCACGCCGTCTACCTGCAGTGTTGGCACGCCGTTAACTTTGCACTGCTGGAGCGCGGTCGACCAAGTCGTGCTGGAACGCGCTCGACCATGCTGCGCTGGCAGTCGACCGACCTAAATGCTAGCTTTGATGTAGTCTTGTCTTGCCAACCTAATTGTACCATTGTTGTCAACTTTCTCTATTGAAACTCTTGCCAAATCGCTCTGTGAACTAGCAAGTAGTGTGTGCACTAAGAAAACGACTAAGGAACAACGAACGCAGAGATCACACAAGCATCCATGCATAGGCCGTAGTCTAGCTCCCGTTGTAGTAGTTATCTCCACAAGCAACGCTGCCCTGCCCTTCTTGGCCGCACCTAGCGCTGCCCTGCACGCTGCGCAGCGCTGCCTTGCACGCTTTTCAGCGTTGCCCTGCCCTGCCTAGCTGCGGCCCGCGCGCGCCTTTTGCTAGCATGCCTTGCTGCCAGCACTGCCCATACTAGCAATGCACCCTGCTCCTAGCGCGCGCCCTGCTGCCCACGCACCATACTGCCTGCGCGCCCTACTGCTAGTGCGCGCCCTGCTGCCCGCGCGCGCTGTGCTGCCCACGCACCCTACTGCCCAATGCACAACCACTCCAATAGTCGCTACTGCTGTTGCAGCCACAACACCTGCACTACATGCGACTACTGCTACTGCTACACCTGCACCAGTCGCTACTGACGCCCTTGCGCTGCTGCTACTGTCTGCCACTGCTTGTTATAACCAATGTCATGGTCGTAGCATCGTTTGGGGGTGGACAACAGCAGCAGCAACGTCAGCCGGAGAATCTATCGCCGCAGCAGCTTCGCGAGTGGGCTACTTGGGTGAGGCCGCTCTGGCTGGGGTATTGGTGCTGGAGGTGCTGGAGATGCTGGACAGCAGCGGCAGTCTTGTCGCTAGGAGACTCTCTCGCTGCAGCAGCTTCGTGAGTGGGCTATTCGGCGAGGCTGCTCTGGTTGGGGTACTGGTACTGGAGGTACTGGACAGAAGCAGCAGTCTCGTCGACAGGAGACTCTCTCGCCGCAGCAGCTTCGGGAGGGGGTTTATCAGCGATGCGGCCCTGGTGGTTTAGAGGCTACTAGTCTAGGTGCTATTGAGCATGCTAGCACAGATGCATCCCCTGCAGAGGCTTTGCACACCTTCACACTTGACTCAGGCACGTCTCGCTGCTTCTTCCACGACTGCACCACAGTCACACCGCTCACTACACCTGTGCAAGTCACTCTGCTGACCCCTCTAGGGGCCCAGTAGTAACACGTGCCTTCACCGTTTCCCCGTATCGGCAGCCCCTTCCAGCTCGCTTCCATGTCTCCACCTCCCCTCATTCACTACAAACTTGGTGAGTAACGACGTCCTCCTAGACCAGTTTGCCACTGTCACTACTCTTGGGGGTGAGCTTGTCACTACTTTGGCGCCCACCTCACCACGTTCATTCGGAGACCTGGGTCTGGCCTGTATAAACTGACCACTGAGTCCGCACAGGTAGCTGTGTCTGGTCAGGTGGCTGCGTCGGGTGAGTTAGATACGTCTTGCCCGTGTCAAGTTCTCACGCACTAGATTCTCCTCTGGCACCACCGTCTTGGTCACCCCTCCCTTCCACATCTGCATAACATGCACTTTCGTCTCCTTATCTTTGGCCTCCCCAGGTCCCTGCCCCCGCTTCCGCATTCGCCTGCACCGCCGTGCCTTCCATGCGTTGAGGGGCGGCAGCGCACCGCTCCTCATTCCTCCTCGTTTCCTTGAACCCCTGTTCCTCTACAGACTCTCCACATGGACGTGTGAGGCCAGCCCGCGTGAGTGGACCGAAACGCGAGCGCTACCTTCTGCTGGTTGTTGACAACTACACGCTCCACACTACGGTCTTCCCCGTACGAAGCAAGGCAGATGTCCCCAGTGTCTTGATCCCCTGGATCCGCACTGTTTGTCTCCAGCTCCCCGTACGGTTCCGGCAGGACCTTCCGGTCCTGTGTTTGCACTCTGTCAGAGGCGGTGAGTTTTTGTGCCTACCTCCTTGAGGCTTTTTGTCGTGAGGAAGGCATAACCTAGCCGTTTACACTTCCAGCCTCTCCGCAGCAGAATGGGGTTGCTGAGCGCCGCATTGGCTTGATCATGGAGGTTGCTCGCACCTCCATGATCCATGCAGTTGCTCCCCAAATTCTGTAGCCGTTTGCGATCGTATACACCGTGCATCAGCTCAACCTCTGGCCCCGTGTCTCAGTGCCAGAGACCTCGCCTACTCTGTATTAGACGAGGGAGGTTGGCGATGCATCGGCATTTTGGGTCTGAATTTCGCATGCCCTTGTCCGCGATACCACGGCAGACAAGCTCTTTTCTCGCACCATTTGCTGTGTCTTCCTTGGTTCCACCCCTGACACGCCTGGCTGGCACTTTTACCACCCAGTGTTGCATCGCGTCCTGCCCTCCCAGGACGTCACCTTCGACTAGTCGGTTTGGTAATACCGTCTCTACCCCCACCGCCATACCCCCATCCCCTCCGCCCGCCTCTCATCCTGGTCCCAGGTCCTCCCACGGTAGACCCCCTCCCCCCATAGGGTCCTGCTCCCTCGGGTGTGTCACAAGTAGACCCACTTCCTTTGGTTGAGCCTTTGGAGATCATCTCTAACACTTTTGGCCCAGCTGAGGGGGGTGACACTGTTGCTGACAACATAGCGACCACTTGCCACTTACTGGGCTTGGAGAACCCTCTTGGTTTTCCACCTCGGCCGTCTTCGCCGCCTCTGCAGCCTGCTGCTGTAGACTCTGGTGCTGCTGGAAGTCGTGACGCTGGGGGTGCGGACTCTACGGGTGGTGACACTGGAGGTGCTGGTTCGGGGGGTGCTAGTGGTTCTGAGTGTCCTAGTGGTGGTGGAGTCGCTGGTGCTCCTGCTGGAGGTTCCGGGGGTCGACAGCAGTAGTAGTCTCGTCGGCAGGAGTCTCTCTTGCAACAGCAGCTTTGTGAGTAGGTTATTCGGCGTTCGCACTAGTCGCGGAGCTGGAAGTGTTGGAGGCGCTGAGACTTGAGGTAATGGCGCTGGAGGTGCTGGAGGCGCTGGAGCTGTAGGTCTTGGAGCTGGCGGTGCTGGTGCTGGAGGCGCTGGAGCTGGAGGTCCTAGTGCAGGCGGTATTGGTGCTGGAGTTGTTGTACCTGGAGGTACTCGTGCTAGAGGCACCAGAGCTGGAGGTACTGGAGGTGCTGGAGGCGATGGGCTTGGAGGTCCTGGTGCTGGAGGTACTGGAGGCACTGGTGCTGTAGGTACTGGTGCTGGTAGTGCTGGAGATACTGGAGGTACTGGAGTTGGAGGTGTTTGTGATGGAGGTACTAGAGCTGGAGGCTCTGGTAATGTGTGTTAATATGAGAGTAGTAGCCATGTCTTAGCAAGATAGGTTGAAGAGATGCACTAACAAGAGTGTCGAGATACAAATGTAGGAAACCCTAGTTGAACTTAGGGTGTGTTTAGTTTGTGCTAGAAACAAAGAAATGAACTTAAACTAAACCAAAGGTGAAACTCGCTTTAAGCATGGCAAAATAATAAACGAACACCATAATAAATGCCAGAGCCAGCTCTAGCTTACTCCAACACACCCCCAGGCTAGGTGAAGCTCTAGAAAAAAACACGTAGCGAATATGAACACCCCCAGAAGTGGCGAGACGAGTGAGCCCAAGTGCGCACATGTAGAAACGGTGTGGTGCACAAAGGAGAGCCTTGGTGAAACTATCAGCAAGGTTGGCAGTAGCGGCCACCTTGCGAAGGCAGAGGAAGCCAGGCTGTACCAGCTCGTACACGAAGAAGTAGCGGACCTCGACGTGTTTGCTGCGAGCGTGTTAGATAGGATTTTCAGTGAGGTGAATCATGCTCGCACTGTCACAGGAGAGCGTCACAGAGGGCTGAGAGTGATCAAGCTCAGCAAGGAGAAACGAGAGCCAGTAAGCCTCCTGAGCCGCCAATATGCTTGCATACAACTTAGCCTTGCAGGTGGAAAGACAGACAGAGGATGAACGAGTGGAGCGCCAGCTGATGAGGCCACTGCCAAGTGTAAAACCATAACCCTGAGAGGAGCGGCGATTAGGGCGAGAATCAGCGTAGGAGGAATCACTGTAACCAGAAAGAACGGGGGGAGAAGAGCCACCAAGAGTGAGTGCAAGATCAGAGGTAGCGTGGAGATAGTAGAGAACGCGTCTGGCAGCCGCCTAGTGCACATCAGTGTGGTAACCAAGGCCAAAAAAACGAGAGAGGACACTGAGGGGGTAAGCAAGATCGGGACGAGTGCACATCATAGCATACATGAGTGACCCAACAAGCTCAGGATAGGGTCGCAATTCTGAGGAGGGAGCGGGAACAGAATGGGCAGTAAGCTGATGGTTAGTGGGAAGTGGCGTGGAAACAAGCTTGGCATGTGACATTTCAAAGTGCTCAAGAATGGAGTGGATGTAGAAGGATTGAGAGAGAGAGATGGTGCGGGCAGCACGATTACGACGGATCACCATGCCGTGGTAATGAAGAAGCTTGCCAAGATCCTTGCACAGGAGGCGCGCCTAGAGGGCCTGCTTGATAGCGGCAAGGTCGGCAGATTTTTCAGCGAGGAGCACCATGTCATCGACGTAGGCAAGAATGTAAAGTATGTGGGGGGAGGTGCGAATGAAGAGACTGGGGTTGGAAGAAGAGGTAGAGAAGCCAAGAGAGTAAAGAGTAGAGGCGAGCTTAGCATGCCACTCGCGCGGGGCCTGCTTAAGACCATACACTGGGCGCCTCAGCTCCAAGACAGATCGTGGAGGGAACGGACAAGGAAAGTCAGCGGGGCGCTCAACGAAAATGCGTTCATGAAGCTCGCCCTGGAGAAATGCATTGGAGACATCCATAAAGTCAATCTCCCAATGCCAGCGAGCGCCTAGATAAAAAAGGAGGCAAAGAGTGGGGAGACGGGAAGTGGGGGAGTAAGTGGCAAAGTAATCAACGCCTTCACATAGGGTGAAACGTTTGGCGCAGTAACAGGCTTTGAAGATAGGTAGCTCCCCAGGCAGCTGTTGAACACGAAAGACCCATTTGCCCTTGACAATGGTGGCGCCAGGGGGGGAGATAGAGTCAACATAAGATTGAGTTTTGGTGAATGCCTCATACTCGGCAATAACGGCAGCCATCCACTTAGTTGCATGAAAGCCAAACACTACCTTATAATTGGTATGAGGGGTGGGAATAGAGGCACTGTCGACGGAGAGAAGAGTGGGAGAATTGGAGACTTCGCCAATGGTGAGACAGATGAGGGGTGAAATGGGATGAATAGAGAATAGCGCTTCAAATTGATCCTCAAGAAGATCGACGTTTTGAGAGGGAGAGAGACAAGTTAAGACAGCAGAGTGATGAAAATTGGACATTGCATGGGTCATGGAGCGGGTGAGATGTGGATAAGGTGGAGGAACAGGAGCGGAAGGAAGAGTAGTAGAAGGAGGTGGTGAGGGAGAGGGCGGGGGAGTAAGAGCAGAGGGAGGGAGAGGAGAAGGATGTTGTGAAGAAGAGGGCATGGGAGTAGAAGAGGAAGACGGAGGAGGAGAGGTGCCGGAGATGACAGCAGAGGGGGTAGTGGAGGGGGCAGGGAGGGGAGGCGGAGCAGGGGGAGGAGGAAGTGGAGAAGGAGAGGGTGCAGCAGAGGGCAGCGGATCAAAGTCAGACAAATGAAGAGAGGGAGGAGGAGGGGTGGGAGGGGGGGTGAGGAATGGAGGTCGAGTCTCATCAAAGATAACATCCTGGCTGCGAATGAGCTGCTGAGAAGAGGGAGCGTAGAAAAGATAGCCAGGACAGTCAGCGTTGATGCCAATGAACGCACAGAGCTGCGTCTTGGGAGCGAGCTTACCACCCTGATGTGCTCGATCAGTGGGATTGATAAGGACATAAGCTACACAGCCCCACACCCGAAGATGGCAGGCAGAGGGCTGGCGGCCAGTCCAGAGCTAGAAGGGTGTAAAGGAAGGGCAAAGGGGATGGGGCGAAGGTTGGAAAGAAGAGTGGCATGAACAAGAGCGTAGCTCCAAAGAGAGTGTGGAGCAGAGGCATGAGTAAGAAGACATCAGGTGATCTTCATGAGAGTGCAAATATGAAGCTCAGCAACACCATTCTGTTTGGGAGAATGCGAAAGGGTGGAGGTTTGGCGAATGCCATGAGAGGAGCAGTAAGAAAAGAGAGAGCGGTTAATGAACTCGCCACCACCATCAGAGTGGAAGCGTGCGACAGGACGGCCAAAGCGAAGGCGCGCCTGTTTAGCCCAGCGAATGATGAGGGAGGGGGCGTCACATTTGGCACGAAGGGGATAGGCAGTGGCAAAGCGAGAGTGGTCATCGACAAGAAGAAGAAAGTAACGATGACGATGACGGGAGGCAATGGGAGAGGGACCGTAGAAGTCCATATGCACAAGATCAAGGGGTTTGGGAAAGGCACAAGGGGAAGAAGGATGAGGAGATTGAGAGAGCTTGGCTTGAACACAAGGGGTGCACGGAGGAGCGGGAGAGGGTGGAAGGGGTGGGAGAGAGGGAGGGAGATCATGAAGCAGCTTCAAAGTGACCATGCTACAAAGGAGAGGGAAGTTGGGGTGGCCAAGGCGATGATGAAGAAGGGTAGGTTGGGTGAGAGAGCGACACTCGCAAGAGGACACGGGAGGGGAAGAAGAAGAGGAAGTGTGATGGACAGATGAGGGGATGGGAACACGAAGGGTGTAGAGGTGAGTAGTAAGAGAAATGGTGAAACGAGCAAGGTGCCGGTCGTGGTAATGAAGATCACAATATAGTTCACCTGCAAGGAAGAGTGCTCGCACTCCCAGGCGTTGGAGGGCAGGGAGGGATAGGAGGTTATGATGGCAAGAGGGAATATAAAGGCCAGTAATAGCACCAGAGGGAGAGGCAGGATAGGGAGGAGAGGAAGTGCCAGTACAAATCATGGACATGGTCTCCCCAGCCCCATCAATAGTGAGGGGACGAGAAAAATTGTGAAGGACACCAGCATCACGAAAGTCAGAGTCAGTAGCAGCACTGTGAAGGACAAAATCCAAGGTGCGAGGAAGTGAGAGAGCGGCAACCATAGGGCTGGGAGAGTGAGAAGCAGTGCTTTGAAAGGGTGGAGAAAGTGGAACGTCAAAGTGTGAGTCCATAAGAGGAGAAGCACCAAGGATGCTATCCGGAGATGGCATGGTCATACTGAAGACAGAGACCAGAGAACCAATACCAGAGGTTAATGTGGCAGAAGAGCGGCGATGCTAATGGGACAGCGGAATCTAGGCAGAGGGGCGGAGAAGAGGAGAGGTCCAGCGGCAAGTAGGAGAGGTGCAAAGGGAGGAAGGGGCAGTGAAGGGAGCGGAGAGTAGGGAAGGCAAGGGTAGGAGAGGAGGTACGGTGGAAAGAGGATGCGGGGAGAAAAAAGAGGAGGGACAACGGTGGAGTAGTCTGCTGCTGCGCCGCTGAGGGGAGAAACAAGAGGAGGAGGGACAGCGGTGTTGTAGTCTGCTGCTGCGCCGCTGAGGGGAGAAACAAGAGGAGGGATAACGGTGGAGTACTCTGCTGGTGCGCCGCTGAGGGGAGAAACAAGAGGAGGAGGGACAACGGTGTTGTAGTATGCTGCTGCGCCGCTGAGGGGAGAAACAAGAGGAGGAGGGACAACGATGGAGTACTCTCCTGCTGCGCCGCTGTGGGGAGAAACAAGAGGAGGAGGGACAACAGTGGAGTAGTCTGATAGTGCGCCGGTGGGGGGAGAAATGAGAGGAGGAGGAAAGGTTGTCGACAATACACAGTCGGATACCAGCTGTAGCAGATAGGGAGAGAAGAGAGGTGGAGGAAGAGGTGAGAAGGTGAGGGGAAGTGGAGGGAGAGAGGTAAGAGGAGGAGGAGGGTGAAAGAGTGGAATGTGAGGATATAGGAGCACGATCCCCAAGTGACAGGCAACGACAGCAGCTAGTTGCAGGAGAGGCGGAGAGGAAGGAGGTGGAGGAAGGGAGGAGGAGCACGAAGGATAGGGAGGAGAGAAGAGAGGGGAAGGAGTGTAAGAGGCGGATGTGATGAGCGGAGAGGGAGGAGGTGGTGCGAAAGAGGCAGGAGAAGGGGGGGGGAGGAGGGGTTCAGCGCACCACAAAGGGAGGGGAGAACGCCGGCGAAAGGGGGGGTGGTGCGCCGTTTGACGCGGCGTGTGGGCAGGGCAGGGCGCTCTGCGGTAAGCGGTGACGCGGCCGCGGAAAGGAGAAAATGGGCGGTGGGGAGAGTGATGGCGGCAGGCAGATCGTGCGCGCGCGACGGCGGTGGACAAGGCGCGCGTGCGTGCGTGCGATGTTGGCGGACAGGACGCGTGGGCGACGGCATAGGCAGGGCGCTTGCGCGCGACGGGAGTGTAGGATGCATGACGGAAGGGCAAGGGACACGACGAGGCAGAGCAGGGCGCGCACGACGAGGGGAAGTGGCATGCAACTAGGCAACAAGGCGCGCGGCGTGGTGGAAAGGCCACAGGGGATGGATAAGGGGGTTCACGAGTTGAAAATAAAGGGGAAAAAAAACGACGAGATCGTGTTAGGGTTGCACAGCAACTTCGTGTTTGAAGTGAAATAAAAGCATTGGAAAAAATGCATCATTTTCATGCAGTATGATAAACTGTACATGTTTTACAAGACTCGATAAACATCACTAAAATTCATCATCAAGACTCGACACACGACTGCACTACGATTGACGGTGTTTGTCAAAGTACATGTAATTTCTTACCAATCTCTAGTGAGGATTTCTAAAAATTTCTCTCTTCTTTCTGCCATCGCGCTGCTCCAGCTCCTCACGCTACTCCAGTTGCTCGCGCAACTTCCGCCTCTCCTGCGACTCCTGTCAAACTTATATGCTTCTTATTTTGTAGGCTATAGTAGGGTAGCCCATATGGGGTACAACCCAATTAGGGTTAGCACTTGTACCCATCCTGCTATTAGTTAATTGATTCCTCGTTCGTACTTCTGACATGGTTTCAGAGCAAGTCCTAGCCTAGGACCGTTTCCTTATGGCCCACCGAGTAGCGCTACCTCACCCATCGCGCCACCGTGATCGCACCACCCTGCCCTGCCCTGCCCTGCGTCGCGCTGCCTATGCACGCCCTACCCTGCCCGCGCACTGCTCGCCGCAGCGCGCCCTGTTTGACCCGCGCGCCCTGCCCTGCCCGCGCGCCGCGTCACCGCTTACCGCAGAGCGCCCTGCCCTGCCCACGCGCCGCGCCGCTGCGTCACCCTGCCCGCGCGTCGCCCGCTGTCGTGTGCCTTGCTTTGCCCGTGCGCTGCCTGCAGCTACGCGCCCTGCCCTGCCCGCGCGCCGTTCGCTGCAACGCGCCTTGCCCTGCCTGCGCGCCGCCCGCCGCCTAGCGCCCTGCCCTGCCCGCGCACCTTGCCCTGCCCGCACGCTGCGCCGCTGCGTGCCCTGCCCTGCCCGTGCGCTGCTTTGCCGCGCACCCTGCCCTGCCCGCTGTTATAGTTACAGTAGGCTCCAGTGTGCCTAAAACGAAAGATAGAGTGCATTGTCGGATTTCTACACAGCGGCTTTAAACGTTCATAGCGTTCTAGTCACAGCTTTAAATTACCCGATTCAAATTGGATCTGGAGCGTCTTAGTGTCGCCTACAATAGGCAGTTTAGATTGTACAATTTCATCATGTATTGACGACACAGCGTTGGTTTGAATGAATAGCACTATGGTAGCCACTAAAGTATTAGAACACAAGATTAGGAAGAGTTATGAGTTGGGAATGACTCCCAGCTCCTACAAACCCCAAGAGCCGAGATACAATGATGTGGAATAGTGTTACACTATCCTCAACCAAGAAGGGTCTCGAAACTACCCTACACAAGGGTCTACACCGACAGATATGTTACACTACACATTGTAAGGTAACTATCTTTAACATCCTGAAGTGTACCCTTTTGGTGAGCTTCGAAATCACTTGAGGCTTGACACCAAGGCTCAGGTTTTTCATCACAAACTCATCCTTGAGTTCTTGATAGGTCTGCTGCAGACACCTGCGACACGGCGACGTTTGACACACGACAAAATAGAAACCGCGCACGAGACACACGACAAAATAGAAACCGTGTGTGAGACACAAATGACCGTGTGACACGCGACTAGCGATAACTCGCTATGGACTCGACACACACACACACTCGACATCATGAATTTTCATGCACACACTATTATAAGCATGAAATAGATATATTATATCATGCCCTCATTCCATTCCATGCACACACACATGCACGCACACGGGCAACAAGCCAAGTGCAAACTGTAGGTTGCACCAACAAACTCACCCTAGGATTGTTGGCCTTAGGATCTGCTCCTCTTAGTTCAGGGCCATTCCAGCCAGCTTGCAACACTTCCAATGCTACTGCTCCACCAGCCTCTTGGTCATCATGTCTGCCGGCTGTCCCGTCGTCTTCACGTAGTGCAACTCAACTTCACCCGCGGCCACCATGCTCCTCGTCCAATGCCACTTCACCCTCATGTGGTTCGTAAGGCCATGCAACACAGGATTCTTAGCAAGAGCAATGGCACCTTGGCTATCACAGTAGAGAGGGGTAGGTCCTTGCTGCTCCTCCCCCAATTCAGCCAACAAACGCCGCTGCCATACAATCTCCCGTACCGCACGGAAGAGTGCCATGTACTCGGACATCACCGAGCCCAAAGCATGGTCCACCTGCTTCTTGCTCTCCCAAGCAGTTGGGCCTCCACAAACACAGCAAATGAACCCTCCAACACTTGTCATGTCCTCTGGTGCCGATGCATATGAAGCATCCAATTAGGCAGTGAGGAACAAACGCCCGAGTTCAACACCATCCGCGCCCTTTTGGCGCCTTTGCGCCGCCGCCGAGTATTGCAGCCCAACGGTCAGTGTCTGGCCAAGGTACTTGGCCACCCTCATTCCAGCTGCTACCTACTCCTTATTAGGGCATTGCACAACCCTAGCCAGCTACCCGGTGGCGAAGGCAACGTCCGGTCGAGTGTTTACCGCGGCATACATGAGGCTGCCCACCACAAGTGAAAACGACACCTCTCCTCTTCACCAATGCTCTCCTCCTCTGGTCCCTTCACACATTTGAGCCCACAAGGAAGGGGAGTAGCTACATGGCCTCCACTGAGACCAAAGTTGGCAGCCAACGCCTCCAGGTACTTGCGTTGGTGCACCCGCATGCACCGCTTCTCCACATCGCGTTCGATGTGAAGCCCGAGGTAGAAGTTCACATCACCAAGGGCCTTACACTTGAATATATCCTGAAGCTTCAGCATCACCTCCTTCACAAGGTCAGAGGAGGGTGAGAAGATGAGGATGTTATCCACGTACAGGACCATGAAGCTCCTCTGCTCCCCCTCGCCAAGCATGAACAAGGAGTGGTTGGCCGTTGAGGGTGTGAAGTTGATCCCCTCCAACACTTCACGCAGCTTCATGTACCATTGCCTAGGGGCCTGCTTCAGCCCATAGAGGGCCTTCTTCAGCTTCCAAACTCTGCCGCTACCATCATCAAACCCCTCTGGCTGCGCCATAAATATCTCCTCCCCAAGGATGCCGTTAAGGAATGCCGTTGTAATATCCATCTGCTTCACCACCCATCCTTTGATTGCGGCTCCCGCAAGTAGGGTCCGCAGCTTTGTCGGCTTCACCATAGGAGCAAACAGCTCATTGAAGTCCACCTTCTCCTTCTACTGGTACCCTTTGGCCACAAGCCTAGACTTGTAGCGCTTGATCATGCCGTCGGCATTGGACTTGATCTTGAAAAACCACTTGGACGTAATATCCTTACGCCCCTCCGGTAGCTCCACAAATTCAAATGTGTCGTTCTCCTCAATGCTCTTCAACTCACTCTCCATTGCCTTTTTCCACTCCTCAGCATCACTAATCTCCAAGGCTTCCTTGAGAGTTGCTGGTCCTCCCGGCATCCCCACCGGAGGGAAGAACACGAACGCACACTCCTCGTAGTCACTCTCCTCGTCGTCTCTGACCATCATTGCCGCTCCGACCAAGGCTGTCTTGCCTTGCTTTCAAGGTGCATCATAGGTCAGCCTATTAGGGGCTTGGACTCTTCTCTTGCCCCTTCCTTCCTTCTCAGCTGCAGGGACTTGAAGGCCTTGGCGTTGCTGCGGTGTGGCTCGGATCCGTGGAGCACTCGTAGCGCGTGAAGGAAGTGCCGGTGCACGCTCGCTCACTTGCTGCACTTCCTCCTCTTCTTCCTCTGCATCCTTGGCCTCCCCTTCCCCATTCTCGAAGATTTCCTTGTGGTAGTGCTGCCGCTGCTCAGCTCCAAAGTCAGCTCCACACGCTCCAATTCGGAACTCTTCACCTCCCCAAACCGCACACCTATCTTCGCCTCATTCTTAGCCTTCCAATCCTTGTACATGAGATTCTCCATGAACTTGCAGTCCCTGCTCACCAAGAACTTCTTGGTGAATGGGTCCCAAAAAAGCCAACCCTTGCTGTTTTGAGCCATGCCCAAGTGCACCGCCCATATCGCCTTGGCACGGAGCTTGTTGTGCTGAAGATGGTTGGGCACGAGCGCCATGCACATGCACCCAAACACCCGAAGCATATCTGTTGTGTGATGCAATCATATGCATTCACGTCTGTATGCCTCCCATCATATGTCCGTGCGTTGCATGCGTGGTGTGAGCGTGTGCAAGAATTTGTGTTTGATGTGGTTGGGTTGATCTGAGTGTGTGTGAATGTTATTTTGCTTGAGCAGATATCTGAAGTGACTCCTCTGCTCAAGAGCTTTCCGTCGAGCCAAGTATCGCTTCAATCGGAGCATGAACAAGAAAGTTACGAACATTTGAAGTTCGTATGCTTTTCATATTTGGTTGTGGTGACTATGGGAAGTTGTGGGGTTGACTCCATAAAGGGTATAGACTTTTGGGGGTTGGGAAATTCGTCCCCATCACTGTAGATGCTGCCAAGTGGTTGGGAGAAACCAAACCAGGTTGGCAAGTGTGGCCAAGTTGGGTAAGGTGGATGGCATGGGTTGGGAAAGTGACAAAAGTAAAAGCGAGAGGGGATTTGATGTGCTCATGGGGTTTCCCTGGTTGGGGATTCCTTGGGGACCTTCCCTCCCGTCCTCCTCTTCAACCCCCTCCTACCTGATTTCTACCTACTCTAACTTTCTTGTGAGGAACTTATGAGAACAATTCTGAGTGAGTTTAGTTTAATGGCAGCAAACCCCCTAGTGCGCCAAAATTCATAACTCAAGAGTTACTTCACCTTTTCGTACGATTCAAATTGGGAATTGTAACCAGGGACTAGAGCTAAAACATATTCGAAATTGGTGAAGTTTCAACTGTGAAAGTTTGTGGAAGGCGTTTCTTGTGAAGTCGACAATCCTGTCCACATTTCTCGGCCAACGATTTTGAGAAATTTAGGCCCCTAATCTTCGTAGACTCCGTCCTTATAGTTTCTAACAATATCCACCTTAGGCTTCCTTACTAGCGACTCCACATAGGGCATCCATTTATCTTCTCCCACATGATTCAAAGCTCTGTTCTCGGCCACACACGCACTCCGCACTGCATCAGGCCAGAAATAGTCGAGTAGCCCGGATTCAATGAGCAGCACGCATGCTGTCTCCGTGAATGTGCGGTTCGCTCGCTCGGCGATACCGTTCATTGCAGGGGAGTATGGCATGGTAAGGGAGTGCCTTATCCCATTCTTCTTCAGCCACAATCCGAACTCCTTGCTCAGGAACTCTTCCCCACGATCAGTGCAGGTCGAATTCACAAGCCGGTCTTGTTGCCGCTCCACCATCGGCAACCAATCGGTCTTCACCGTTTCAACAACCTCGATCTTCTTGGACAGCACATGCACCCAAGTCATGCAGGTGTAGACATCCACAATGGTGAGGAAATATTCAGCTCCAGCAGCTCCAAGCTTCAGGGGGGCCACCCGTCCATCACCACCTTATCAAGTGGTGCCTTTGCCGTTGCCTCCGAACTAGGGAACGGAAACCGAGTGAACTTGGATTGAATGCACGTCGGGCAGCCAAGCACTCCATCAGGCTCCCCCTTCACACGTATGCCAGCACATTCTTCACTAGCTGCAAGATAGGCAGGGCCACATGCCCCATTCGCCGATGCAAGGTGAGCCAATCACACTCCCCCGTAGCCGAAGCTGGATTGGAGAATGCCGCGCTCGCAATAGCGCCCCACATGCTCTCTCCGTACTCCTCTGCTGCTGCCTTAGGGTTCTCCTCACCCTTGTGCTGCTTCTTGGCTGCTGCACCACTCTCCTCGTGTTCACCAATCTTGCTGGTCCCTCCAAGATTGCTCTTCTTGGACTCAATCTCCTTAGCGCGACCGTTTGCGCCATTGCCGCTACCAACCGCTTCACCCTTGGTGCTGACGCTTGCTGCCACTTGCTGCCACTTGCCTCTCCTTAGGCATGGGGACCAAAGGGATCTGCCACATCTCGTTGTAGACATCCCTGTCTTTGTGAAGGTCCCATAGAATCCACTCGCCAAGCCTCGCAGTGTAGGTCTTGGCTCCCTTCGAGTTCGTGTCCATGCCGGCCTTTGCCAATTGCCGCACAAAAATCAGGTTTGCAGCAAGGCTGGGCACCCAAAGCACGTTCTTGAGGCCCACCATCTTCCCATCAACACCCTTGAATATGGCCCTGCCCATGCCTTTCACCTCTGCTCGCTGGCCCAAAGCCGATTCGACATGCTTCACCTGTGACAGTTCAAGTTCGGTCAGCAAGTCCGCGCAAGGTGTCATGGTGTAGGTAGCACCACTATCGATCACCCAAAAGTCCAGAGGGTGTAGGGTGACCTGTCCCACAGCTGTTGGCTCCTCAAAGACTTCGTCATTTTCTGGTGCAGCCGGTGCTTGCATAGACACGAAGTAGAATTGACCCAGGTACCGATCGCCACTCGGATTCTTGTCGTTATCTTTGCTCTTCATGTTTGCAGCATACATGAGGCTGCCCACTGAGTAATAACGGTGCCTCTCCTCTTTACCAACGCTCTCCTCCTCTGGTCCCATCACACACTTGAGCCCAGACTAAAAGGGATTAGCCACATGGCCTTCACTCTGCCCAAAGTTTGCAGCCAAGGCCTCCAGGTACTTCCGTTGGTGCAATCGCATGCACCGCTTCTCCATGTGACGCTCGATGTGGAGCCCAAGGTAGAAGTTCATGTCACCAAGGGACTTGCACTTGAACTTGTCTTGAAGTTTCAGCATCACCTCCTTCACAAGGCCAGAGGAGGGTGAGAAGATGAGGATGTCATCCACGTACACCACCATGAAGCTCCTGTGCTCCCCCTCGCCAAGCATGAACAAGGAGTGATCGGCCGTTGAGGGTGGGTTGGGGTTGGGTGACATGAGGTAGGTGCATTAGGGCAGCCAGAATGACCGGGCTGTAACAGGGTGCTTTTGAGAATTCTCAAAAACACCCTGCAGCATCTGTAACACATGGTATGGTGCATGCACCCATGCTTATGGTTGGTCCTGCCTGCCTACCACCCATCCCCACAAGGTATTGGTATGCCATGGCATCAGCAATGTTGTGTTACATACTCCGTTGCATGGTTTTTGAGAATTCTCAAAAACCAGCTCGACACACACTCCGATACATGCACACATGCATGCAATTATCATCCATGCTTATGGTTGTTCTCCCTTGCCTCTTGCAATGGGTGATTCTCCCCCTCTGCCCCCCATCCCACAGGTTCGGTTATGACATAGCATCAGCCATGTTGGGGCACACGCACCCATGCACCCATGCACCCATGCATTCACCAGTCACCCATGCTTCTATTGTTTCCTCCTCCTCCTCTCTCCCCCCCCCCCCCCCCCCCCCCCCCCCCGCTTGCCCCCCATCCCACAGGTACGGCTATGCGACAGCATCAGCCATGCTGGGGTACACGCAGCATGGCCACATGTATTCCTGTCGTGTGCCATAGTAACGAGGTGACTTTTGAATCGCCTCGAAAGTCACTGCGTCAGCCATGCTGGGGTACACGCAGCATGGCCACATGTATTCCTACCCTCCTCTCTCTCTCTCTCTGTTATCCCCTGCCGCCTCACCTTTCCACTCAGGTACGAATATGCAACAGCATTGGCCATGCTGGGGTACACGCAGCATGGCCACATGTATTCCTATCGTGTGCCATAGTAACGAGGTGACTTTTGAGTCGACTCGAAAGTCACAGCGTCAGCCATGCTGGGGTACACGCAGCATGGCCACATGTATTCATATCCTCCTCTCTCTCTGTTATCCCCTGCCGCCTCACCCCCCCACTCAGGTACAGCTATGCGACAGCATCGACCATGCTGGGGTACACGCACATCCTCCGAAAAGACTAAATGATACAAGTGAGCTAACTGTTGAGGCGCCTCAAGAATGATCGAGGCAAGTAAGTGAGGTGGGGAGCTGTTGACGCTGATGATGGCTGCTGGCTGGCTCACACCCCCCACCAGCGCCACGCTAGTGATGACTGCTAGCTTAGGATAGGTGGAACACACCCCATCTGCCAGTACTGTATCAGCCATGCTGGGGTACACGTACTACACGCACATCCTAAGAAAGGACTGGGGTGAGCAGCTTGGGTGGTTTGGTGGTGGTGACTGTTTGTGGCTAGCGGCAGAAGGAGCTGGGGTGGGGTTTACAGGCACACTGCATGCGCTACAGGCACACTGCATGCACTAAAGGCAGACTGCATGGGCTACAGGCACACTGCATGTGCTCCAGCTGCTGTGCTGTGCCACAGCATCGCCCATACAGGGGCACACACACATACACGCACACACACGCACATACATGCCGAACAGTCAGAGGAAGGAATGGATGATCCAAGTGAGCCTGTGTAGCCACGTGTAGAGAGGGTATTTTTGAGACGTCTCAAAAATACCCTCTCTACATTTGAGACGTCTCAAAAATCGTCCATACAAGGGCGCAAACACATACACGCCACACAGTTTGAGGAAGGAATGGAATGGATGATCCAGGTGATCCTGTGATTGCCCCTCTCGCCGCGTGTGTGCCCCTCCTTCCCTTCCATGCCCCTCTCTCCCTCCCATGCTCTTCTCTCCCCTCTATGCCCCTCTCTCCCCTCCATGCCCCTCCCTCCCCTCCATATGCCTCACTTTCACCCATGCGCCTCTCACCTCCCACGCCCCTCTCTCCCCTTCCTCACCCCGCGTTCCCCTCCCACTCCCCTCGTTCCCTCTGTGTAGTCTCCTTGGGACAAAGCAGTAGGCGATGCATACATGATTCACTACACCTACGGCTGTGGCTACAACCTCAATGCCCCTTTCATCTCCCATCCCATCCCATTACCCTCTCCCATCCCATGCCTTCCTCCATGCAGCCTCCTTGGGACAGATCAGTAGGCGACGCATACATGATTTTCTACACCTATGGCTGTGACTACGACCTCAATGTAAGCACATATGGGTAGAATAACAAACTTTCCGAGCAGGTAAGGGAGTGTTATGCTACTTTGCATGACCTCCCAACTGCCAGAATTCAAGACACTAAGGTGTGTGACTATGACCTCAATGTAAGCACACATGGGTGTACCGTGTAAGAACACACATGGGTATAGGAACACACATGGGTATAAGAACACACATGGGTATAAGAACACGCATAGGTATAGGAACACACATGGGAATAGGAACACACATGGGTATAAGAACACACATGGGTATAAGAACACACATGGGTATAAGAACACACGTGGGTATAAGAACACACATACAGAGTAGGTAAGAAAGGTTTCCGTTGATGGCATGCAAGGCATTGTGGGAGGGGGAGGTGAAGTATTTTGTGTGGACAAGTGCCCTTGTTCGAGACGTCTCAAAACATCACTTTTATCACGTTATGACACGCTAAGCATAGGGAGTAGGGGGGAGGGGCGGGAAGTGAAGTGTGCTATGTGGACAAATGCCCTCATTCCCATCTCATTTTACTGGCCTTTTGAGATGTCTCAAAACATCACTTATATCACGTTATGAGACGCTAAGTGTAGGGGGTAGGGGGCCGGGGCGGGGGGTGAGGTATTCTATGTGGACAAGCGCCCTCCTTCCCATCTCGTTTTTCTACCTTCCGTATCCTCCCACACATTCTAATTCCAAGGAAATCACCTGCCTGGCAAGGTGGGGCCATGGCACTTTGACAAGAGAGACCACCAAACAGCCATTCCTCCCAACATCTCCTACCCACCCGCCGGCTCTGCTCCCTCTGTGGTACGTGCAAATGGTAATCTCCTCCAGTAACGTGAGTAGATGGTTATAGATGGTTACTCGGTTACCTACAATGCAAGGTGGGGCCATGGCACTTTGACAAGAGGGACCACCAGAGAGCCATCCCCCGAAACATCTCCTACCCACCAGCCAACTCTGCTCCCTCTGTGGTACGTTGTACGCGCCATAAGTAGTGGGGGAGAACAAGGGGTCACAAGACCAGTCAAGAAAAGCAAAGCAAGCTCAGGGTGGATCACAATGTCACCACACAGTCCGACCACAAGAGTAAGGCCACAAGGCCAGTTCACATACAAGATCATATATAAAGGTAAACAAGCAAGTGCAGGTATAGAAATATCACAGTACAAGCAAGGTCAAGAAGTGAGCAAGTAAGGCCAAGTAGGCATAAGACCTAGCATAGTACAGAAGCGCTGATGATCAATAGGTAGAAGTGCCTTGGTAAAGATATCAGCAGTGTTGGCCTCAGAGGCCACGTAGGTAAGGCGTAGCTGACCACGCTGCTGCAGCTCACGAGCCAGGAAGTACCGAAGAGCAATGTGCTTCGTTCTGTGCTCCAGTCTGTGCTCCCGACACAATGCCAGCATGGCCTTGTTGTCTACGTACAGAACTGGAGGAGAACAAGGCGGCTCTCCTAGGTCAGTCAGCAGGTAGGTGAGTAAGCGTAGCTCCTGTGCAGCCATGGCCCCCGCGTAGATCTCAACCTCACAGCTGGAGGAGAGAACAGAAGACGAGCGGGTAGACAGCCACGAAACAGAGCCGGAGCCAAGGCTGAAGGTGTAACCCTGTGACGACCGCTGCGTAGCCAGGTCGTCAGCCCAAGAAGCCTCAGCGTAGCCTGTGAGGACCACTCAACGTCGCCCTCCAAGCACTAGCCCCATGCCTGACGTACTGCACAAGTAGCGCAACACCCTCTTTGCTGCAGCCATGTGCTCTGGTCGGTGTCTCCCAAGAGCAACATAGCGTGCCAGGATGCTAAAAGGGTATGCAAGGTCAGGTCGTGTGCAGGTCATCAGGTACATGAGGCAGCCAACAAGCTCTGGGTACGGGCCACTCGGCTTTACGGACTCATTCGAAGGCAGAGCTGAGAGCGAGTGGCGAGTAGACAGAGGAGTGGCCTGAGGAGAGGGTGTACAGGCTCGACCCCAGCCGACGGGTGAATGTGGCCAAGTGTCGGCCTGTTTGAGCACACGTGCAGTGGGTCACCCGCTGACTCGCAGGAGTGAACTGGTCAACCCCCCTATCCTGTAGATCAGCTCCACTCACCAAGTTTGTAGAGAACGAGGGGAGGTAGTGACCTGACAGGGTGCCAGAGGGGGCTGCCAGACACAGTAAGACAGTGGAGAAGCAAGCAAGGATAGGGCCCCCAGAGGGGTCCGCTTGGGAGACCGCAACCGGCCGACTAAGCGGCGTAAGCGTGGTGCGGTCTCGAAAGAAGGAGCGGGAAGCACCCGAGTCAAGGGTGAAGGTGTGTAAGGCCTGAGCCGACGTAGTACTTGAGAGAGCAGACTCACCAGCACCTGGGGCAGCAGACGCACTAGCACCTAGAGCAGCAGCCTCACCAGTACCTAGAGCAGCAGCCCCTATGCCCGGGTCAGGCGAAACACACAGGTAACAGTCACCCTCAACATTATCAGTCACAGCATACATGGCAGCGAGAATAGTGTCAAAATCAAGATCAAAGATAGCAACCCCCGCCCTAGACAGCTCTCCCCGGCGAGGGATCTCAGAAGCCTCATGGAACTGGTGACGCCACGCGTCCGTTAGGCGGCCGAAGCAGCGATAGGTGGAGTGCGGGCACCCGCACTGCTTACCAGCGCGGTCGCCGGTACGGAGAACGTAGGTGCAGGGACCAGTACCCCCACCGCGCTAACGCGTAGCGTACCACTCACGAAGCTGCTGAGGGGACAGGGTCTCACGACTGCGCTACTGCTGCTGACGGTGACCACCACCGGAGCCACTCCTCTGCGCAGAGCCGCGACCAGGTCCACCGCTGCCGCCGCCGCCTCCTCCACCTCCGCTGCCTCCGCCACCTCCGCCGCCTCCGCCAGCTCCGCCACCTCCACCACCTCCGCCACCTCCGCTCCCTCGGCCACCGCCGCCGCCTCCTCCGCCTCCACTGCTGCCACCAACACCTCCACCCCCACCACCACTCCCACCACCACCCCCACCCCCTCCACTGCCTCCACCACCACCTTCACCGCCCCCGCCAGCCCCTCCAGCGCCCTTGCCCTCCTTGCCCTTGCCGGTGCAGCGCCTCCTGCTTGGGGCAGACGCAGCGCCGACCGACTCGAAACCAACGAGGTCGGCCGCAGTAGCAGAAGCAACAAAGCGCAAGAGGGGGGAGGGGGAACACCCCTCAAAGACGGGGGTGCAAGGTTCACCACGAGAGGCTCCTACAGCAAGTATGCTCTTCTTTGCTGCTAGGAGGCGCTCCTCGAGGAGGTTGACGGTCAGTGTGGTGGGGCAAACTGAGAGGAAGTGGTCTCTGACTAAGCGAAGGGAGTCAGGGAGGCGGGTGACTATGTAGTAGAGGGTGATGTACATGGGGGAAGGGTTCTTGGCACAGAACTCAGCACGAAGCGCAGCGCGGTAGCGAATGTCACTAGTGCGAAGGTGAGTAATGAGGTCAGTGACTGTGGGAAAGGCAGCAAGGTCAGGGAACAGGTACGGCAGCATGAGGCAGCTAAGAGCAGCAGTGGCAGGGGAGGAGTAGCGGGCAACTACAGCGTCGTACAAGGTCTTAGCACTCTTGTACTGGCTAAAGTGCACACGCTCAGTGGTCGGTAAGTGGCGACGCATAGCAAGGCGAGCAGCAGCATCGCGTGTGGCCCACTGTGAGCGAACAGTGCTGTCAGCAGTACCAGACAGGGGGGTAGAGACACTGGAGGTGAGATAGAACAGAGAGAGATCGTCTGCCGTATCGCACTGGAGAAACAGCTGGAGGTCATCGACCCAGACCTCAAAGTCAACGACACGGCCCTCAGCATCAAAGGTAAGGACACTAGGGGTAGCCATGACTGCAGTGGCCTAGTAGGGAGTTATCTCACGAGTCCGAGTAAGTAGAGCCGGGGCGCGCCGGTAGGAACAGTAGCGGCTCGACAGTAGGGCGGCTCGGCGGCTCGGCTGGTGGGCGGTTCGGCGGCTCGGCGGCTCGGGTGCTCGGCGGCTCGGCTGCTGGGCGGGTCGGCTGTTGGGCGGCTCGGCTGCTGGGTGGCTCGGCAGCTCGGCTGCTAGGCGGCTTGGTGGCTCTGGTGCTGGGCGGCTCGGCGGCTTGGGTGCTGGGCGGCTCGGCTGCTGGGCGGCTCGGCGGCTCGGTCGCTGGGCGGCTGAGCGGTGACAGGGCCGGTAGAGGCGGCAACGTGGCCGCTGGGGGAGGTGACGGGGCCGCTAAGGGCGGCGAGGCGGTTGCAAAGGGCGGCAACGGATCCTCCAGGGGAGGGTGACGGGGCCGCAGGCGACGGCGGCGGGGCCATAGGTGGCGGCGACGGGGCCGCAGGTGACGGCGACGGGGCCGTAGGTGGCGGCAACGGGGTCGCAGGTGGCGGCGGCGGGGCCGTAGGTGTCAGCGACGGGGCCGCAGAGGGGCTGCAGAGGGGCCGCAAGGGGCCTAGATGGGGCCTTAGAGGGGCCGCAAGCGGCCTAGACGGGGCGGGGACGAGGCCGTAAGGGGACGTAAGGGCGCCGCGAGGGGGCCGACGTGCGGCGCGAGAGGCCTTAAGGGGCCGTAAGGGCGGCGCGAGGGGCCGTAAGGGCGGCGTAAGGGGCCGTGAGAGGGGCCGCTAAGGGCGACGCGAAGGGGCCGTGAGAGGGCGCGACAGTAGGGAGGGCACACAGAGCACGACTCGGGCAGGAGCGAAGCGCGTAGGAAAAAAAAATGGTGGTGGGCCCTAGGAAGCGTTCCCACTAGGGAACCTGCTTTGATACCATGATAAGAAACGAGGAAATGATTGCATTGAGCAAGATGAGGAGTACAAGTAGGAAACCCTAAAGTGTTGTACCCCATATGAACTACCCCACTACAGCCTACACAGACTATAGCATATAAGCGTGACACCCTGCTGCCCGCGCGCCCAGGCCGAGCCGTGCCACCCGACACGATCCGCCCTTCTGCTTGTGCTACTGCTGTTTCTGGTGGAGGTGCTGCTAGGAGTGCTAGAGGTGCTGTAGCCTAGCCTCACGAGCCGCACTACTGTTCGTCTTTTTGCTATTGCTACTCGTACTACTGCCTTTACTCCGTACTGCCCTAGAGGTCGCGATCCTCCTATCTTGCTAGCCATGACTTCACTTTGTAGTCGCGGTGGGAGAGGTGACGGCGGTGGTGGCAGGAGTGGGAGTCGTGGCGGCCGTATTAGTAGTCACTGTGGAGCTGTGTGCTGTCGAGTCTCTGGCGGTGGCCAGATGCAGCTACGGCGGCGTTCAAACCTTACGCCCCAGCCGCTTCGTGAGTGGCTTTACCAGCGTGGGACGTCTCCGAGTCCTGGTCGCTCTCCGTACGTCATTCGCACAGGTCGTCAAGCTGGCCAGACCTGTGGGACACCTGGTCACGCACAGTCCCGCTGCTTCGCCTATTTGACTGACGCATGGCACGCAGAGTTTGGCAACGAGGCTGAGACCCCCCACTGGCTTGAGCTGCTTAGGTCGGGCGTTGATGTCTTTGCTTTAGACTATGACGCCATCCTTACTGCCATGTCCGCTTTGCCTAATGGTGCTGAGAGTGACTGTAACCTGTGTGTGCAATACGACCCCGGTACAGAGGTTGCTGCTCTAGGTGCTAGTGAGGCTGCTGCCTTAGGTGCTACTGAGTCTGCTCTCTAAGGTACTGCACCTGCTGAGGCCTTGCACACCTTCACGCTTGACTCAGGTGCTTCCCGCTGCTTCTTCCGTGACTATAGCGCACTCACACCACTTCCTGCACCTGTTGCAGTTTCTCTGTGCTTCCGTGCTCGGCGGTTCCGTCTGGCTCACTGTCAGGTCTCCACCTCCCTTCGTTCTTGACGAATTTGGTGAGCAACGCTGTCCTCCAAGTTCATTGGGTTGACACCTTTACCCCTGGAGGACAGCGTGTGGCAATCTGTACATGCTCCAGGACTTGCCGTCACCTGGCCAAATTGACCCGTCGACCAGGGTCGGGTCTTTACACACTAACGAATGTGTCTCCTCAAGTAGTTGTTGTCGGTCAGGTGTCTGCATCAGGTCTGGCAGCCTCCCCCTGTGAGTGTCGCTCCCTGTCGCACCAGACTCTTCTCTGGCACCACGCATGGGTCACCCCTCCTTGCCACGTCTCCATGGCATGCACCGTTGCCTCCTTGTGTCTGGTCTTCCCAAGTCTCTCCCTCTCCTCCCTACCTCGCATGCGCCGCCCTGCCTTCCTTGCGTCGAGGGGCGGCAGCGCGCTGCTCCTCACTCTTCGTTTCCCCTGATAGAGGCTCCTCTCTAGACCCTCCACCTTGACGAGTGGGGCCCACCCCCCTTTGGGGACAGGGCGGTGAGCGGTACTTTCTGCTGGTTGTCGACGACTACTCGCGTTACACCACGGTCTTCCCCTTGTGCACCAAGGGTGAGGTCCCTGCTGTATTGATCCCTTGGATCCGAGCAGTTCGTCTCCAGCTCCGCCGCAGATTCCGCCAGGACCTTCTCGTCCTCCGTCTGCACTTTGACAGAGGTGGTGAGTTCACCTTCGACCTCTTGTGAGCCTTCTGTCAGGGGGAGGGCATCGAGCAGCTGTTCACGCTTCTGGGCTCACCGCAGAAAAATAGGGTTGCTGAGCACCGCATTGGCTTAGTCATGGAGGTCGCTCGTACCTCCTTAATTCATGCGGTGGCTCCCCATTTTCTGTGGTCGTTTGCGGTCCAGTACGCCGCGCAGCAGCTCAACCTCTGGCCCCGTATCTCCTTGACGGAGACCTCGCCCACACTGCGTTGGACGGGGGAGGTTGGCGATGCGTCGCGTTTCCGGGTCTGGGGTGCTCGTGCCCTTGTCCGCAATACGCCTGCGGACAAGCTCTCTTCTCGAACCATTCCTTGTGTCTTCCTTGGCTTTGTCCGTGACGCGCCTGGCTGGCAGTTTTACCACCCCACATCGCCCCGTGTCTTCCCCTCTCAGGACGTCACCTTTGACGAGTCGGTTCCTTTCTACCGTCTCTTCCCCTACCGCACTGCCCCTCTCCCTCCGCCGCCGCTTTTCCTCGCTCCAGGTCCCAATCCGGTAGACCCGCTCCCCCCTCAGGGTCCTGCTACTTCAGGTGTGACTCAGGTAGACCCGCCCCCCATGGTTGAGCGTGTAGAGGTAACTAGCAACTCAAGTACTGCTGGGGGTGCTGCATCTAGGGGTGCTGAGCCTGCAGCTGCGGAGTCTGGGGGTGCTGAGCCGGAGGGTGCCGGGTTGGGGGGTGCTGAGTCTGCTGGCGTTCCTCTGGGTCTCGTTTCACGACGCGGGCCTGTCTCACCACAGTAGGCACGAGAGTGGCTTGCGTCGTGTACACGCCTGAGGAGTCGTGCTGTTGGAGCTGCTTGTCGTGGAGGCGCTAGGATAGCTAGTGTCTCTGACCCTGGAGGTGCTCGTATTGGAGGTACTAGAGCTTGTCCGTGAGGTGCTGGGGTGTGCGGAGCCTAGGGGTGTTGAGCCTACGAGTGCGAAGTGTTGTGTGATGCAACCATATGCATTCACGTCTGTCTACCTCCCATCATGTGTTTGTGCGTTGCATGCGTGGTGTGAGTATGTGCAAGAAATTTGTGTCTTGTGTGGTTTGGATTTTCTGTGTGTGTGTGTGTGTGTGTGTGTGTATGTTATTTGGCTTGAGCAGATATCTGAAGTGATTCCTCTTCTCAAGTGCTTTCCGACGAACCATGAATCGTTGCGATCGGAGCACAACCAAGAAAGTTACGAACATTGGAGTTCGTATGCTTATATATTTTGGTTGCAGCTACTTTGGGAAGTTGTGGCATTGACTCAATATGGGGTACAGACTTGTGGGGGTTGGGAAATTCGAACCCATCACTGTAGATGCTGCCAAGAGGTTGGGTGAAGCCAAACCAGGTTGGTAAGTGTGGCCAAGTTGTGGTGAGGTGGATGGCATGGGTTGGAAAGTGACAAAGGTCAAAGTTTGTTGCCTATGGGGAAGGGAATTGTGTGGCATGGGGTTTCTTTGGTTGGGGACTCTCTCTTGGGACCTTCCCTCTCGTCCTCCTCTTCCCCTCCTACCAGGTTTAGTGTTACTCTAATGTTCTTTTGTGGGACTTGTGAGTTAATTGTGATTGAGTTAAATTTCTGTGGCAGCATACCCTCTAGTGCGCCGAAAGACATAACTCAAGATATGCTTCATATTTTGATACAATTCAAATTGGGAAATGTAGCCACGGTCTAGGGCTACAACATATTTGAATTTCGTGGGATTCTAACAATGCACCTTTCGTCGACAACGTTTCTTGTGAAGTCGACGTTTCTGTCCAGAAATTGAGACCAACGATTTTGAGAAATTTGGGCACCTAATCTTCATAGACTCCGTCCTTAGTCTCTAACACGAAGCATGGGGGTGCTGAGCTGGAGGGCGCCGGGTCGGGGGGTGCTGAGTCTGCTGGCGTTCCTCTGGGTCTCGTTTCACGATGCGGGCCTGTCTCACCACAGCATGCTCGAGAGTGGCTTGCGTCGCGTACCCGCCTAAAGAGTCGTGCTGCTAGAGCTGCTTGTCGTGGAGGCGCTGGGAGTGCTGGAGTCTCTGGTCCTGGAGGTGCTCGTACTGGAGGTACTAGAGCTGTCGGGACTGGTACTGCTCCTGGAGTGGTAGGTGACGGCTCTGGGGGGGCTGCTGCTGGAGGTACTGGGGCTGGAGGCCCTGTAGCTGGTGCTCTCGACCCTGGCGTTGGAGACCCTAAAGCTGGAGGTGCCGGTTCTGGGGGTGCTGCTCCTGGAGGCCCTGGAGCTAGTACTGTTGACTCTGGAGTTGGGGACCCTGGGGCTGGAGGTGCCGGTTTTGGGGGTGCTACTACTAGTGGCCCTAGAGCTGGAGGTTCTGGAGCTGTTGGAGGAGCTGGAGCTGCAGGTGCTGCTGTTGGAGTGACTGGAGCTGGAGGTGCTGCTGCTGGAGGCGCTAGAGCTGAAGAATCTTGAGCTGCTGGAGGCGCTGGAGCTGGAGGTACTGCTGCTGGAGTCACTAGAGTTGGAGGTGCTGCTGCTGGAGGTTCTGGAGCTATTCCCGCACGTTGCACTTGTAGTCGTGTTCCTCGTGAGCGTCCGCCTCCTGTCCCTGGCACGCCCACTATGGCACTTCGTCCTTCCTCTGTTCCACAGCGTATTCCCCTGCCGTCCCTTTTTGCGTCTTCTCTGCCTGACGTTCAGGACCCTGAGTCTGACATGGTTCGTGCTGCTCACTCTACTGTCACGCATCTGCTAGCCACTGTTGTCACTGACCCGCCGTTTAAGTCTGCTGCTGCGTTTGCCTTAGTCTCTGAGCTTGTTGACTTTGCTACTGTCTGTCGTCTCGACTTCGCTGCTAGTCTTGTTGCTGTGTCAGAGTCTGTGTGTCCTCTGTCCATCGGGGAGGAGTGTCCTCTTAGCACAGACGTCCTTGAGGACAGGCAGGAGGACTTTGAGTGTCTTGCAGCCGCTGCGCCTCATCTCGTGGCCATGCTGCTTGCCCTTGAAGGAGACCCGAATGCACCAGACATCCAGACCCGGCACTCTTATGCTAAGGCAATCGCAGTCGACGGCATGTGGATTTCTAGGGTGAAGCGACCGCCGGGTTCTCCGCCTATCTTCAAGTCTTGTTACGTTGCACGAGGCTTCAGTCAGCGACAAGAAGTTGACTACTCTCAGACTTTCTCTCCCACTCCAAAGATGACCACTCTTTGGGTGCTGCTGCACGTCGCCACTCAGCGTGACTATGAGCAACACTCTCTCGACTTCAGCATAGCCTTCCTATAGGGCAGCCTGCACGAGGAGATCTGGCTGCACCGCCCACCTGGCTTCACTAGGTCGTTTCCTCTTGGTACCCAGTAGAGCCTCCGCCGCCCAGTCTACAATCTCCGTCAGGCGCCTCGTGAGTGGCACGACACACTAAGGATGACACTTGGGTTTGCAGCTTCCACTACTGACCCGTCGCTGTTCTATGTACTAACACTTCGTTGCCGCCGTTCTACATCCTCGTGTACGTCGACGACTTGGTCTTTGCCATTGCTGACACTGAGGCTCTCGCCCTTGTGAAGTCGGAGTTGCAAAAGAGACACACGTGCACAGACCTAGGTGAGCTCCGTAGCTACCTTGGCTTGCAAATCACTCGGGACAGAGCACGACACACCATCACACTGACTCAGTCACACATGGTGCAGTAGGTCCTTTAGCGCTTCGGCTTCACTTGGTCCTTGCCACAGTCCACTCCTCTGGCTACAGGCCACTCGCTCTGAGCTCCACCTTCAGGCGAGTCCGTAGAGCCGAGTGGTCTGTACCCAGAGCCCGTGGGCTGACTCATGTACCTGATGACCTACACTCGTCCTGACCTTGCGTACCCTCTTGGCCTTTTGGCACGCTACGAGGCTCCTAGTAGGCACCGAAAGGTGCACTGGGATGCTGTAAAGAGGATACTACACTACTTGTGCAGTACATCGGGCATGGGGCTCGTGCTTGGAGGGCGGAGCTCAGTTGTCTCCACTCGGCACTCAAACGCTTCTTGGGTTGACGACCTGGCTACGCAGCCGCTGTCACAGGGTTACACGTTCAACCTTAGCTCTGGCTCTGTTTCTTGGCGGTCTATACGTTCGTCTTCTATTCTTAGCTCCAGTTCTAAGGCTAAGATCTACGCCACACTGTGAAGGAATGATGGATGAATGAACTAGGGAAGAGGTGGGTACAAGTAGGAAAACCTAGAAATGTTGTACCCCATATTGTCTACCCCACTACAGCCTACTCAGACTATAGCATATGAGTTTGACACACCCCCATAGGCAAAGTGGGGGAGAACAAGAGGTCACAAGACAAGTCAAGCAAAGCAAAGCAAGCTCAGGGTGGATCACAACATCACCACACATTCCGAGCAAAAGAGCAAGGCCAAAAGGCCAGTTCACATGCAAGATCATATATAAAGGTAAACAAGCAAGTGCAGGTATAGAAAGATCACAGTACAAGCAAGGTCAAGAAGTGAGCAAGTGAGGCCAAGTAGGCACAAGACCTAGCATCGTATAGAAGCGCTGATGATCACCTGGCGGAAGTGCCTTGGTAAAGATATTAGCAATGTTGGCCTCAGAGGCCACGTAAGCAAGGCGCAGCTGACCACGCTGCTACAGCTCACGAGCAAGGAAGTAGCAAAGAGCAATGTGCGTTGTTCTGTGCTCCAGTCTGTGCTCCCGATACAAGGCCAGCATGGCCTTGTTGTCTACGTACAGAACTGGAGGAGAACGAGGCGGCTCTCCTAGGTCAGTCAGCAGGTAGGTGAGCCAGCGTAGCTCCTGTGCAGCCATGGCCCCCGCGTAGATCTCAGCCTCACAGCTGGAGCCGAGAACAGAAGACGAGCGGGTAGACCGCCACGAAACAGAGCCGGAACCAAGGCTGAAGGTGTAACCCTGTGACGACCGCTGCGTAGCCTGGTCGTTAGCCCAAGAAGCGTCTGCGTGATCTGTGAGGACCACTCGACGTCGCCCTCCAAGCACTAGCCCCATGGCCGACGTACTGCACAAGTAGCACAAGTGACTCAGACTGGACAGGTGGTGGACACTCTAAGGAAGGAGCAGGACCAGTAGAGGGCGGGAGACCAAGAACCTGCTCAAGGAGCGGAATGAAGTACGGCCGCGGCCGCGCAGCGCCTTGAGAACCAGCACGGACAGCACCAGTACCTCCAGTGGCAGCACCAGTGCCAGCAGCACCTCCAGCTCCAACAGCGCTAACTCCAGCACCCTCAGAAGCACCAGCGCGAGCATCACCTCGAGCTCCAACAGCGCCAACTCCAGCACCCTCAGAAGCACCAGCGTCAGCAGTACCTCAAGCGCCAACACCCCTAGCTGCTCCAGCTCCAGTTCCAACAGGACCGTCAGCTCCAGTACCGCCAGCAGCTCCAGCAGTACCTCCAGCAGGACCAACTCCATTTGCCCCAGCAGCTCCAGTACCGCCAGTTCGAGCACCTCCAGGACCAGCAACAACAGTAGCACCTCCAGCTCCAGCAGCACGGCTCCAGCGCCGGGCAAACCACTCGCGCAGCTCCTGCAGAAAGGGTAGCTCCCACCTCGACGAAACATCGCCAGAGGCCACACGAGCAGACCCAGCACCCCCAGGCTCCGCACCCCCAGGCTCCGTACCCCCAGGCTCAGCACCCCCAAGCTCTGCACCCCCAGGCTCAGCACCCCCAGACTCGGCACCCGCATTCTCAGCACCCCTAGACTCAGCACCTCTAGGCTCCGCACCCCAAGGCTTAGAAACCCTAGATCTGGCACCCACAGGTTCAGTACCCCTAGCAGCACCAGAGTCAACAGCTACCTCGATAGGCTCGACTGCGTCTACCTGGAACACACCTGATGGGGCAGGACCCTGAGGGGGGAGGGGCTCTACCGGGGGAGGACCTGGCGCAAGGAATAGCGGCGCCGGAGGGAGAGGCGCAGTGCGGTAGGTGTACTGACGGTAGTAAGGCACCAACTCGTCAAAGGTGACGTCCTGGGAGGACAGAACACGGTTTGAGGTGGGGTGGCGAAATTGCCAACGAAGCGCGTTAGGAGGGAAGCTAAGGAAGACGCAGGGAACAGCATGGGGGAACAGCTTGTCAGCAGACAAGTTGCGGACAAACGCCCGAGATCCCAAGACACGAAACGCAGACGCATTGCCAACCTTCCCCGTCCACCGCAAGGTGAGGGAGGTCTCTCGCAAGGAGACCCGGGGCTGAAGGTTGAGCTGATGCGCTGTGTACTGAACCGCAAACGGCCACGGAAAATGGGGAGCAGCCGCATGGATCATGGACGTACGAGCGACGTCCATGACCATGCCAATGCGGCGCTCAGCAATCACATTTTGTTGTGGAGAGGCTGGAAGCGTGAAGGTCTAGCGGATGCCCTGTGCACGACAGAAGGCTCCCTGACGGGCGGAGGAAAACTCCCCGCCTCTGTGAGAGTGCAGACGCAGAACAGGAAAGTCCGAGCCAAAACTCTCTCTGAGCTGGAGACGAGCTGCGCGGATCCAGACGATCAACACCTCAGTGACGTCACCCTTGCTGCGCAAGGGGAAGACCGTGGTGTAACGCGAGTAGTCGTCAACCACCAACACGAAGTAACACTCGTGACCCTGGCCACAGACGCGGGCAGGGCCCCACACGTCCATGTGAAGAGTCTGCAGCGGAGCCTTAGTCGGAGGAAACTCGGAGGAGTGAGGGGCGGCGCGCTGCTGCCCCTCAACGCTGGGAATGTATGTGGGGGCAGGCCCGGGAGGGAGGGGAGGGAGGGACCGGGGGAGACCAGAGACAAGGACACGAGAGGCCATACCTCAAAGACGAGGCAGGGAGGGGTGACCAAGGCGGTGGTGCCAGAGGAGAGTTTGGTGGGAGAGGAGACGACACGAGCAGGGAGCACACTCAGGACCAGACGTGGACGCTGCAGCAAACACCTGACTCAACGCAGCTACCTGACCAGACTCAGCATCCGGAGGAGACTCAGTAGTCAGTGTGTATAGGCTCGACCCCGACCGACGGGTAAACGTGGCCAAGTGTCGGCCCGTACGACCACACGTACAGTGGGTCACCCACTGACCCGAGGGAGTGAACTGGTCAACCCCCCCATCCTGTAGGTCAGCACCACTCACCAAGTTTGTAGAGAACGAGGGAAGGTAGAGATCTTACAGGGTGCCAGAGGGGGCTGCCGGACACGATAAGATAGTGTAGAAGCTAGGGAGACCGCAACCGGCCGACTAAGCGGCGTAAGCGTGGTGCTGTCTGAAAAGAAAGAGCGGGAAGCACCCCAGTCAAGGGTGAAGGTGTGTAAGGCCTGAGCTGACGTGGTACCTGAGAGAGCGGACTCACCAGGACCTGGGGCAGCAGACGCACCAGCACCTAGAGCAGCAGCCTCACCAGCACCTAGAGCAGCAGCCTTAATGCCTGGGTCAGGCGGAACACACAGGTAACACTCACCCTCATCACTAGTAGACACAGCAAGAATAGCATCATAGTCAAGATCAAAGATAGCAACCCCTGCCCTAGACAGATCTCCTCAGCGAGGGATCTAAGTGACGTCAGGGAACTGGTGACGCCCAGCGTCCGTCAGGCGGCCGAAGGGGAGCTGGGTGGAGTGCGAGCCCCCACACTGCTCACCAGCGCGGTCGCCGGTACGGAGGATGTAGGTACAGGGACCAGTACCCCCACCTCGCTGAAGCGCAGCGTACCAATCACGAAGCTGCTGGGGGGACGGGGTCTCACGAGTGCTACAGCTGGCGCGGACCACCACCGGAGTCACTCCTCTGCGCAGAGCCGCGACCAGCTCCACTGCTGCCGCCGACGCCTCCGCCACTTCCGCCGCCGCCGCTCCCACTGCCACCACCGCCGCCTCCTCCGCCTCCACCGCTCCCACCTTCACCCCCGCCACCACTACCACCACCACCCCCACCCCCTCCACTGCCTCCACCGCCACCTCCACCGCCTGGGCCAGCCTCTCTAGCGCCCTTGCCCCCCTTGCCCTTACCGGTGCGGTGTTTCCTGCTAGGGGCAGACGCAGCTCCAACCGACTCAAAGCCAACAAGGTCGACAGCACAGCAAAGGCAACAGAGGGGAACAGAGGGGAGGGGGAGCACCCCTCAAAGACTGGGGCCCGTGGGTTACCAAGAGAGGCTCCTAAAGCGACTTTACTCTTCGGAGCTACGAGGAGGCGCTCCTCAAGGAGGTCAACGGTGAGTGTGGTGGGGCAAATAGAGAGGAAGTGGTCCCTGACCGAGCGAAGGGAGTCAGGGAGCCGGGTGACTATGTAGTAGAGGGTGATGTACATGGGGGGGGGGGGGGGGGTTCTTGGCGCAGAACTCAGCAGGAAGCGCAGCGCGGTAGCGGGTGTCACTAGTGCGAAGGTGCGTAATGAGGTTAGCAACAGTGGGAAAGGCAGCAAGGTTAGGGAACAGGTACGGTAGCATGAGGCGGCTAAGGGCAGTAGTGACAAGGGAAGAGTAGCGTGCAACTTCAGCGTCGTACAAGGTCTTAGCACTCTTGTACTGACTAAAGTGCGCACGCTCCATGGTCGGTAAGTGGCGACGCACAGCAAGACGGGCAGCACTGTGAGCGAACAGTGCTGTGAGCATCAGCAAGCGGGGCAGGAGAGGCACCAGAGGTGAGATCGAACAGGGAGAGTCCGTCTGCCCTATTGCACTGTAGATTGAGCTGTAGGTCCTTGACCCAGACCTCGAAGTCAACAGCACGACCCTCAGCATTAAAGGTAAGGACACTGGGGTTAGCCACGACAGCACTGGTCTAGCAAGGAGTGCTCTCACCAGTCCGGGTGGGTAGGGCCGGGGCGCGCTGGAAGGAATAGGGCAGCAACCGCAGTGGCAGCAGCTTGACAGTGGCTCGGTAGTGGCGGATCGACGGCAGCCTCGGCGGCTCGGCTGCTGGGCGGCTCGGCGGCTCGGCTGCTAGGCGGCTTGGAGGCTCGGCGGTTCGGCGGCTCAGCGGCTCGACGGCGACGACGGGGCCGGTAGGGGCGGCGACGGGGCCGCAAAGGGCGGCGACGGGGCCGCGAGGGGCGGCAACGGGGCCGCGAGGGGCGGCAACAGGGCCGCTAGGGGCGGCGACGGGGTCGCGAAGGGGCCGCGAGGGGCCTAGAAGGGCAGCGACGGGGCTGCTAGGGGCGGCGACGGGGCCGCGAAGGGGCCGCGAGGGGCCTGGAAGGGCGGGGACGGGGCCGCTAGGGGCGGCAACGAGGCCGCGAAGAGGCCTCAAGGGGGCCTAGAAGGGCGGCGACGGGGCCGCTAGGGGTGGTGACGGGGCCGCTAAGGGTGGCGCAAGGGGTCGTGAGAGGGGCCTCTAGGAGGGCTCGACAAGAGGGCGGCCAACGGGGCGCGCCACGGGCAGGGGCGACTCGCACTCCGGTCTGAAAAAGAAAATATAAATCGATTTCATTGGTGGGCCCTAGAAAGCGTTCCCACTAGGGAACCTGCTCTATACCATGTGTAGAAATGAGGAATGAATGAACTAGGGAAGAGGTGGGTACAAGTAGGAAAGCCTAGAAATGTTGTACCCCATATTGTTTACCCCACTACAGCCTACACAGACTATAGCATATGAGTTTGACACACACCCATGGCTGCACAGAAGTTACGCTAGCTCACCTACCTGCTGACCGACTTGGGAGAGAGGCCTCGTTCTCCTCCAGTTGTGTACGTCGACAACAAGGCTGCCATTGCCTTGTGTCACGACTACAAACTAGAGCACAGAACGAAGCATATCGCTCTGCGTTACTTCCTTGCTCGAGAATTGCAGCAGCATGGTCAGCTTTGTGTCGCTCACGTGCCCACCCAAGCCAACACGGCTGATGTGTTCACCAAGGGCCTTCCGGCTGGTGATCATCAGCGCTTCTGCTCTGCTCTAGGCCTAGTGCCTACGTTTCCTCACTTGCTGTAGACTCTGGTTGTACTGTGTTCCATATATTGTCAACGGGAGTTGTGTGCTGGCCCTGTCCTTGCTTGGCCGGAGCCGACTTCGTGGTCGGGTGTGAGGGGAGCAGCCGACCTGCAGCAGTGGGCAAGCTGGTTGACGAGGAGGTCAACCTGCACGGGAGCAACTGCACTGGCGCCGACTACAAGATGGCTCTGACTTCAGGGAGGTCGACCTGGGAAGTCGACTTGCGGAGGGCGTCGACTTGGTGATGCCAACTTGGGGCAGCTGACAGGCCTGCTCGTCGACTTGGTGGTTGGTCAACCGGGCGTCATGTTGACCTGACCTGGTGGTCGACGGAGGAGGGGCCGACGTCGACCACAACCTAGGATGCCGGGCAGCTGGGCGTCGAGTAGCAGGGCGTCAACTTGGTGACGCCGACTTCGGGTAGCCGACCTGGGTGGTCGGCCGACAACCGTGCTGGTCGACGTGGAGCTGGTCGACCAGGGGTGTGGTCGACCTGGTGAGGTCGACAAGAGGTGGCCGTCAACTTGGGAGGTCGATGGGCACATACAGGAGCAGCTGGTCGGCGTGGTCGCTCGGTCGACGAGGTTCTGCGGAGGAGTGCGACGATCGCCCAGGCAATGTTGGTGAGACCGACCTCGGTGGTGGTATCCCGAGGTCGACATGGCGGATCAGGTGAAGTCGTCAGCACGAGGATGACTTGGTGTGTGCATTGTGCAGGTGACAAGGCTCAGCACGCCAATCATCTGCGAGCACCTGCAAAGCTGGTGCGGTGCTGTACTACGGGAGCAATGCTGGCACGCCGTCAACCTGCAGCGTTGGCAAGCCGTCGACTTTGCACTGCTAGAGCGCGGTCGACCAAGTCGTGCTAGAACGCGGTCGACCATGCTGTGCTGGCAATCGACCGACCTGAATGCTAGCTCTGATGTAGTCTTGTCTTGCCAACCTCATTGTTCCCTTCGTTGTCAACTTTCTCTAGTTAAACTCTTGCCAAATTGCCTTGTGAACTAGCAAGCAGCGTGTGCACTAGGAAAACAACTAAGGACCAACGAACTCAGAGATCACACGAGCACCCGTGCCTAGCCCGTAGTCTAGCTCCCGTTGTAGTAGTTATCTCCGCATGGTGCGGTGAACGTAGACGCCACACGACTTATCTTTCAGTCAGGTCAACGTAGTGGCCACTTACCTAAGTTGCTTGTAGGCTGGCAGCCATACAGTCCCTAGCGTGCGCGTAGGTGACACAGAGGTGATGGACACCCTGGAGGGACGGCTGGAGGATGCAAGGAGACGCCATGAGGCCTAGGAGTACGAGGCGATACTATGATGTGGAAAAGTGAACGAGAAAAATGAGTGAGCTATGAATGAAGTGAGTACATATGGGAAACCCTAATTGGGTTGTACCCCCTATGGGATACCCCACTATAGCCTACACAAATATATAAGCTATAATGTTCTGACACACCCCCATAGGCAAAGTGGGGGAGAACAAGGGGTCACAAGACCAGTCAAGCAAAGCAAAGCAAAGCTCAAGGTGGATCACAAAGTCACCACACATTCCGAGCACAAGTTCAAAGGCCAGAAGGCCACTTCACATGCAAGATCATATATAAAGATATACAAGAGTCAAGTAAGCAAGAGCAAGAGTATATATAGGTGAAGGTACAAGCAAGGTCAAGAAGTGAGCAAGTGAGGCAAGACAGGCACAAGACCCAACTGCGTGCAACAACGCTGATGATCACAAGGCGCAAGTGCCTTGGTGAAGACATCAGCAGTGTTGGCCTCAGAGGCCACGTACGCAAGTCGCAACTGTCCACGCTGCTGCAGCTCACGAGCAAGAAAGTAGCGGAGAGCAATGTGCTTCGTCCTGTGCTCCAGTCGCTGCTCTCGACACAAGGCCAGCATGGCCTTGTTGTCTACGTACAGGACTGGAGGAGAACGAGGCTGCTCTCCAAGGTCGGTCAGCAGGTAGGTGAGCCAGCGTAACTCCTGTGCAGCCATAGCCCCAGCGTAGATCTCAGCCTCACAACTGGAGCCGAGAATAGAAGACGAGCGGGTAGCCCGCCAAAAGATAGAGCCGGAACCAAGGCTGAAGGTGTAACCCTGTAACGACCGCTGAGTAGCCTGGTCGTCAGCCCAAGAAGCGTCTGCGTGCCCAGTGAGGACCATTGGACTGCGCCCTCCAAGCACTAGCCCCATGCCCGACGTACTGCACAAGTAGCGCAACACCCTCTTCGCTGCAGCCATGTGCTCTGGTCGGTGTCTCCCAGGAGCAACATAGCGTGAGAGAATGCTAAGAGGGTATGCAAGGTCAGGTCGTGTGCAGGTCATCAGGTACATGAGGCAGCCAACAAGCTCTGCAAACGGGCCACTCGACTCTACGGACTCATCCGAAGGCAGAGCTGAGAGCGAGTGGCGAGTAGGCAGAGGAGTGGCCTGAGGCGAGGAGTACGTGAAGCCGAAGCGCTGAAGGACCTGCTGCACCATGTGTGACTGAGTCAGGGTAATGGTGCGGCGTGCTCTGTCCCGGGTGATCTGCAAGCCAAGGTAGCTACGCAGTTCACCCAGGTCAGTGCACGTGTGTCTCTTCTGCAGCTCGGACTTCACGTGGGCGAGTCCAGCAGTGTCAGCTGTGGCAAAGACCAAGTCGTCGACGTACACGAGGATGTAGAACGGCGGCAGAGAGGTGTCGGTGCGCAGAAACAGCGACGGGTCGGCAGTAGAAGGAGCAAACCCAAGTGCCGCGAGCGTAGTCCTCAGTGTGTCGTGCCACTCACGTGGCGCCTGGCGGAGACCGTAGACTGGACGCCGGAGACTCCACTGGGTACCAGGAGGGAAAGACCCAGTGAAGCCAGGTGGGCGGCGCAGCCAGATCTCCTCGTGCAGGCTGCCCTGCAAGAAAGCTGTGCTGAAGTCGAGAGAGTGCAGCTCGTAGTCACGGTGAGCAGCAACGTGCAGCAGAACCCGAAGAGTGGTCATCTTCGGGGTGGGGAAGAAGGTCTGAAAGTAGTCAACTCCCTGCCCCTGACTGAAGCCACGAGCCACGTAACGCGCCTTGAAGACTGGTGGAGAACCCGGCGGCCGCTTCACCCTGAAAATCCACATGCCACTGACGATGTTCGCCCCAGGAGGGGGAACAGCGTCGACGTAGGTGCCTGTGGACTTCCAGGAAGCCATCTCTGCATCCATAGCTGCCTGCCACTGAGAGGAGTAGGGACCCTCTATCGCCTCCGCGTAAGAGCGCGGAGTCGGGATGTCTGGTGCATCCGGGTCTCCCTCAGGGGCTAGCAGTACAGACGCGAGATGAGGTGAAGCGGCGGCCAGACACTGGAACTCCTCCTGCCTGTCCTCAAGGACGTCCGTGCCAAGGGCACACTCACCCCCGACGGACGGAGGACAGGCAGACTCAGACTCAGCGACAAGACTGGCAGCGTAGTCTAGACGACAGCGCGCAGCAAAGTCGACAAGCTCAGTGACAAGGGCAGACGCAGCAGACGACTCGAAGGAAGGGTCAGTGACAGCAGTAGCAAGGAGACGCGTTACAGTAGGACTGGCAGCACGAAGAGAGTCCGACTCCGGGTCGGCAAGAGCAGGAAGAGAGGAAGCAGGAGGAGAAGGCAAAGGGGCACGCAGAAGAGCAGTGGCCGGACGCAGAGACATCCGGTGCGTGCCAGGGACAGGAGGAGGACGTTGACGCGACCCGCGACCACTAGTGCGCTCAGTACGAACAGGCGACGCAGGACGAGACGCAGGCTCACGACGCTCAGTAAGACCTCCAGTCGGACCAGCGTAGGGAGAAGGAGCAGGCAAAGGGGAGGCAAGCTGTAGCTGTGGCTGTGACTGGACAGGCTGCGGACCCTCTAAGGGAGGAGGAGGAGTAAGACCAAGAACCTGCTGCAGGAGCGGAACGAAGTACGGTAGGGGCCGCGCGGCGACGCCAGAAACAGCAAGAACAGCTTCAGTACCCCCAGCAGGAGCACCCACTCCAGCAGCACCTCCAGCAGCACCTCCAGAAGCTCCAGAGCCTCCAGCAGCAGCACCAGGAGCACTGTCAGTCGGACCGCCAGCGGCAGGCTCAGCGCCAACACCCTCAGCAGCACCAGCTCCAGGGGAAACCTCAGACCCAGCAGCTCCAGCACCCACAGCACGAGCACCGCCTGGACGCAAGGCAGCAGTACCCTCTGCAGCCAAAGAACCACCTGCACCAGCAGCACGCCTCCAGCGCCTGGCAAACCACTCACGCAGCTCCTGAGGGGAGAGTGGCTCCCGGCGAGACGAAGCACCTCCAGGCAGAGCACCCCCAGGCACAGCACCCCAAGGCTCAGCACCCCCAGGCTCAGCACCCCCAGGCTCAGCACCCCCAGGCTCAGGACCCCCAGGCACAGCACCCCCAGGCTCAGAGCCCCTAGGCTCAGCACCCCCACGCTCAGCACCCCCAGGCTCAGCACCCCCAGGCTCAGCACCCCCAGGCGCAGCACCCCCAGACTCCGCACCCCCAGGCCTAGCTCCCGCAGCAGCACCAGAGTCACCAGTGACCTCGACAGGCTCGACAGCGTCTACCTGGGACACACCTGAAGGGGCAGGACCCTGAGGGGGGAGGGGGTCTACCGGGGGGGGACCTGGTACCAAGAACAGCGGGGGTGGGGGGAGGGACGGAGTGCGGTAGGGGAAGAGGCGGTAGTAGGGTACCGACTCGTCGAACGTGACGTCCTGGGAGGACAGAATACGTCAAGAGGTGGGGTGGTAGAACTGCCACCCAGGGGCGTCGGGGGGAAACCCCAGGAAGACGCAGGGAGCAGCGCGAGGGGACAGCTTGTCCGCAGACAAGTCGCGGACAAACGCCCGAGATCCCCAGACCCGGAACGCCGACGCATCGCCAACCTTCCCCGTCCACAGCAGGGCTGGGGAGGTCTCCGGCCTGGAGACCCTGGGGTGGAGGTTGATCTGATGCGCCGCGTACCTGACCGCAAACGGCCACAGAAAATGGGGGGCAGTCGCATGCATCATGGACGTACGGGCAACGTCCATGACCATGCCAATGCGGCGCTCAGCAATCCCATTTTGCTGCGGGGAGTCCGGAAGCGTGAAGGTCTGGCGGATGCCTCGCGCCCGACAGTAGGCACGCAGAAGGCCAGAGGAGAACTCTCCACCTCTGTCAGAGTGCAGACGCAACACAGGAAAGTCGGAGCCAAAGCTCTGCCTGAGCTGAAGACGAGCTGCGCGGATCCAGTCCATCAGCACTTCAGTAACCTCACCCTTGTTGCGCAAGGGGAAGACTGTGGTGTAACGCGAGTAGTCGTCAACCACCAGCAGGAAGTAGCGCTCCTGACCCTGTCCACAGACGCGGGCTGGGCCCCACACGTCCATGTGAAGCGTCTGCAACGGGGCCTCTATCGGAGGAAACTGGGAGGAGTGAGGGGCAGCACGCTGGCGCCCCTTGACACAGGGGACACAAGCAGGGCCAGGGCCCTGAGGAAGGGGAGGTAGAGACCGGGGGAGACCAGACACAAGAAGACGGGAGGCCATGCCTCTGAGCCAAAGCAGAGAGGGGTGGCCAAGGCGGTGGTGCCAGAGGAGGGTCTCGTGAGACAGACGACGACACGAACAGGGGGCAGACTCAGGACCAGACCTGGACGCTGCGGCAAACACCTGACCACACGAAGGGACTCTACCAGACTCAGCACCTGGAGGAGAAGCAGTGGTCAGTGTGTACAGGCTCGACCCTGGGCGGCGTGTAAACGTAGCCAGGTGGCGTCCCGTGCGAGCCTCCGTGCAGTGGGTCACCCGCTGACGAGCAGGAGTGAACTGGTGGACACCCGCATCCTGTAGGTCAGCACCACTCACCAGGTTTGTCGAAAACGAGGGGAGGTAGAGACCAGACAGGGTGCCAGAGGGGGCCGCCGGACACAGAAGGACCGTGGAGAAGCGAGACAGGACAGGCCCCCCAGAGGGGTCAGCCAGGGACACCGCTACCGGCCGACTCAGCGGCGTGAGAGTGGTGCGGTCCCGAAAGGAGCGAGACGCTCCAGAGTCAAGGGTGAAGGTGTGAGAGGCCGAAGCCGACACAGTACCTGAGAGGGCAGACTCACCAGTACCTGAGAGCACAGACGCACTGGCACCTAGAGCAGCAGCCTCACGAGTACCTGACGCAGCAGTACCAATGCCCGGGTCGGGCGGGAAACACCGGTAACAGTCATCCTCATCACTACCAGTCACAACATACATAGCAGAAAGAATAGCATCAAAGTCAAGATCATAAATAGCTACACCAGCCCTAGACAGCTCCCCCCAGCGGGGGATCTCAGAGGCCTCCGGAAACTGCTGACGCCAGGCGTCAGTCAGGCGGCCAAAGCAGCGGCGCGTTGTGTGGGTGCCTCCACACCTCTCCCCCGCACGGTTGCCGGTGCGAAGAACGTAGGGGCAGGGACCAAACGCACCACCACGCTGACGCTGCAAGTACCACTCACGGAGCTGCTGAGGGGCGGGGACGGTGCGAGAGCGCTGCTGCTGCTGTGGCTGCTGCTGCTGCTGGCGCTGACCACCCCCAGAGCTGCTCCGCTGAGACGAGCCACTCCGACCCCCGCCGCCACCGCCACCCCCGCCTCCATCACCACCCCCGTCTCCACCGCCACCGCCCCCACCAGCACCCTCAACCCCGCCTCCTCCGCTACCTCCTCCGCCGCCACCTCCGCCTCCACCGCCTCCACCAGTACCTCCACCCCCGCCACCACCTCCACCGCCACCCCCACTCCCCCCGCCACCCCCACCTCCCCCGCCACCGCCCCCTCTAGCTCCACCCGCTCCCTTGCCCCCCTTGCCCTTGCCAGGGCGGCGTCTACCGCTGGGGGCAGACGCCGCACCGACCGACTCAAAACCAGCGAGGTCGGCCGTAGCGGCAGAGGCGACAGTGGGCAGCAGGGGGGAAGGAGAACACCCCTCAAAAATGGGGGTGCGAGGGTCACCCCGAGAGGCTCCTACAGCGACGATGCTCTTCTCAGCCGCTAGCAGGGACTCCTCAAGGAGGTCGACAGTGAGGGTGGTGGGACAGACAGAGAGAAACTGGTCCCTAGCAGCACGAAGGGACTCAGGGAGATGGGTGACGAGAAAGTAGAGAGTGATGTACATGGGAGGAGGGTTTGCGGCGCGGAACTCAGCAGGAAGGGCAGCGCGGTAGCGAGCGTCACTAGCTCGGAGGTGGGTAACGAGGTCAGCGACAGTGGGAAAGGCAGCGAGGTCAGGGAAGAGGAACGGTAGCATGAGGCGGCTAAGCGTAGCGGAGGAAGGGGAGGAGTAGCGCGCAACTACAGCGTTGTACAAGGCCTGAGCGGTCTTGCACTGACTAAAGTGAGCACGCTCGGAGGAAGGGAGGTGGCGACGCACAGCAAGACGTGCAGCAGCATCGCGTGTGGCCCACTTGGAGCGAACAGCAGGGTCAGCATCAGCAGGAGGGGCAGGGACAGCTCCAGAGACAAAGTCAAAGAGAGAAACCTCATCGATCGCATCGCACAGTAAGTACAGCTGCAGGTCCTCAATCCAGACTGCAAAGTCAATGGCCCGACCCTCAGCGTCAAAAGCCAGGACACTGGGGGTGGCCATTGCAGCAGCTGATAGTCTCACCGGGCAGGAAGAGTCGGGTAGAACAGCGGCGCAGCAACGCGGCAGAACAGCAGCTGCGTAAGCCTCGGAGCAGCAGCAGCCCCGCAAGAGGAGGAGCTCGGCTCCTTAGGTTGCCCGGGCGGCTCGGGCTGCTCGGGCTGCTGGGGCGGCGCGGGCGGCTCGGGCGGCTCGGGAGGCTCGGGCGGGTCTGCTGCTCGGGCGGCTGGGGCGGCTCGGCTGCACGGGCGGCTGGGGCGGCTCGGCTGCACGGGCGGCTCGGGCGGCGCGACGGGCGGCTCGCTGGCTGTTCGCAGGCGGCTGCACCGGCGGCTTGCGGGCGGCTGCACAGGCGGCTCAGGGACGGCGGCACGGGCAGCTTAGGGACGGCGGCCTAGGCGGTCGTGGGCGGCTCACGCTGGGCGGGTGCACGGGCGGCTCGGCGGGCGGCGTACAGGCAGCTCACGGGCGGCTGCGACGGGCAGCTCGCGGGCGTCGGGCGCTAGGGCGCTGGGGCGACGACGGGCGGCGCTCAGGCGTCAGGGCGGGCGGCCGTCAGGGCGCTAGGGAGGGCGGCGCTCAGGCGTCAGGGCGGGCGGCCGTTAGGGCGCTAGGGCGGGCGGCGCTCAGGCGTCAGGGCGGGCGGCCGTCAGGGCGCTAGGGCGGGCGGCCGTCAGGGCGCTAGGGCGAGCGGCGCTCGGGCGCTAGGGCGGGCGGCCGTCAGGGCACTAGGGCGGGCGGCGCTCGGGCGCTAGGGCGGGCGGCGCTCGGGCGCTAGGGCGGGCGGCGCCGGGCGCTAGGACGGGCGGCCGTCAGGGCGTTAGGGCGGGCGGCCGTCAGGGCGCTAGGGCGGGCGGCGTTCGGGCGCTAGAGCGGGCGGCCGTCAGGGCGCTAGGGTGGCGGCGCTCGGGCGCTAGGGCGGGCGGCCGTCAGAGCGCTAGGGCAGATCGAAAAAAAGAAGTACTAGGGCCCGGAGCGCGCTCCGGGCAGAAAAAAAAAGTTACGAGGTAGCAGTGGTGGGCCCTACGAACAGTTCCCACAGGGGAACCTGCTCGATACCATGTGAAAAAGTGAACGAGAAAAATGAGTGAGCTATGAATGAAGTGAGTACATATGGGAAACCCTAATTGGGTTGTACCCCCTATGGGATACCCCACTATAGCCTACACAAATATATAAGCTATAATGTTCTGACATATGAGAGTACGACGGCTTATGCCAGATATGCTTGCTTGCCTTTACTTTATCATGCTATTTCTAGCATAGGATAATTATATGCATGCATGAATTCCTTGATTTCCTAGGCTAGGATCTGTTCGCGACGCTTTGCGACCCGCGGAACCTTCGCGTAACACCTGGTTACTAGGCCTTGTGTCGAGCCTATATATAGCCTCGTGTTGTACCCAGGTGATCATTCAATTACATTTCTCTTTTCTGAGCTCGATCCTAGATCCTCACACTTGGTAATCAGATCATGTTTAGACGCGAAGTTTTTCGACCGCTAAACCTAGCTTTTAAAACCGCGGGGGCGACGGCGGAAAGCGCCGATTTCGGGTACGTAAACCAGTTCCGCGCAATTTTCTAACGGCCCCCTCGAACCGGTTTTCGAACACTCCTCAGGTCCAGTGGCAAAAAAGTTGGAATTTCGACCATCGGATCGATTCGAATCTCAACGACCCTGAGAATTTCGCCCAAAAACGTTGGAATTTTGCACGTCATTTCTACAGCAGATTCGACTCACAGTAAGATGACCAACACCTAGAATTCAATTTGTTTTGTCGCATGTCTTCCTATAAATCACCAAATGGAGGAAAATGGTGATAATTCCGCACGAAAAAATACGGAGTTACTGAGAAAGTACGAACGAGAAGTGAGATGACTATGAACGAAGTGAGTACAAATAGGAAACCCTAATTGGGTTGTACCCCCTATGGGATACCCCACTATAGCCTACAGAAACAAGTAAGCTATGAGTTCTGACACACCCCCATAGGCAAAGTGGGGGAGAACAAGGGGTCACAAGACCGGTCAAGCAAAGCAAAGCAAAGCTCAGGGTGGATCACAAAGTCACCACGCATTCCGAGCACAAGTTCAAAGGCCACAAGGCCAGTTCACATGCAAGATCATATATAGAGATATACTAGAGCAAGAGTATATATATGCGAAAGTACAAGCAAGGTCAAGAGGAGAGCAAGTGAGGCAAGACAGGCACAAGACCCAACTGCGTGCAGCAACGCTGATGATCACAAGGCGCAAGTGCCTTGGTGAGGACATCAGCAGTGTTGGCCTCAGAGGCCACGTACGCAAGTCGCAGCTGTCCACGCTGCTGTAGCTCACGAGCAAGAAAGTAGCGAAGAGCAATGTGCTTCGTTCTGTGCTCCAGTCGCTGCTCTCGACACAAGGCCAGCATGGCCTTGTTGTCTACGTACAGGACTGGAGGAGAACAAGGCTGCTCTCCAAGGTCGGTCAGCAGGTAGGTGAGCCAGCGTAACTCCTGTGCAGCCATAGCCCCGGCGTAGATCTCAGCCTCACAACTGGAGCCGAGAACAGAAGACGAGCGGGTAGCCCGCCACGAGACAGAGCCGGAACCAAGGCTGAAGGTGTAACCCTGTGACGACCGCTGCGTAGCCTGGTCGTCAGCCCAAGAAGCGTCTGCGTGCCCAGTGAGGACCACTGGACTGCGCCCTCCAAGCACTAGCCCCATGCCCGACGTACTGCACAAGTAGCGCAACACCCTCTTCGCTGCAGCCATGTGCTCTGGTCGGTGTCTCCCAGGAGCAACAAAGCGTGCGAGAATGCTAAGAGGGTATGCGAGGTCAGGTCGTGTGCAGGTCATCAGGTACATGAGGCAGCCAACAAGCTCTGCAAACGGGCCACTCGACTCTACGGACTCATCCGAAGGCAGAGCTGAGAGCGAGTGGCGAGTAGGCAGAGGAGTGGCCTGAGGCGAGGAGTACGTGAAGCCGAAGCGCTGAAGGACCTGCTGCACCATGTGTGACTGAGTCAGGGTAATGGTGCGGCGTGCTCTCTCCCGGGTGATCTGCAAGCCAAGGTAGCTGCGCAGTTCACCCAGGTCAGTGCACGTGTGTCTCTTCTGCAGCTCGGACTTCACGTAGGCGAGTCCAGCAGTGTCAGTTGTGGCAAAGACCAAGTCGTCGACGTACACGAGGATGTAGAACGGCGGCAGAGAGGTGTCGGTGCGCAGAAACAGCGACGGGTCGGCAGTGGAAGGAGCAAACCCAAGTGCCGCGAGCGTAGTCCTCAGTGTGTCGTGCCACTCACGTGGCGCCTGGCGGAGACCGTAGACTGGACGCCGGAGACTCCACTGGGTACCAGGAGGGAAAGACCCAGTGAAGCCAGGTGGGCGACGCAGCCAGATCTCCTCGTGCAGGCTGCCCTGCAAGAAAGTTGTGCTGAAGTCGAGAGAGTGCAGCTCGTAGTCACGGTGAGCAGCAACGTGTAGCAGAACCCGAAGAGTGGTCATCTTCGGGGTGGGGGAGAAGGTCTGAAAGTAGTCAACCCCCTGCCGCTGACTGAAGCCACGAGCCACGTAACGCGCCTTGAAGACAGGCGGAGAACCCGGCGGCCGCTTCACCCTGAAAATCCACATGCCACTGACGATGTTTGCCCCAGGAGGGGGAACAGCGTCAACGTAGGTGCCTGTGGACTTCCAGGAAGCCATCTCTGCATCCATAGCTGCCTGCCACTGAGAGGAGTAGGGACCCTCTATCGCCTCCGCGTAAGAGCGCGGAGTCGGGATGTCTGGTGCATCCGGGTCTCCCTCAGGGGCTAGCAGTACAGACGCGAGACGAGGTGAAGCGGCGGCCAGACACTGGAACTCCTCCTGCCTGTCCTCAAGGACGTCCGTGCCAAGGGCACACTCACCCCCGACGGACGGAGGACAGGCGGACTCAGACTCAGTGACAAGACGAGCAGCGTAGTCTAGACGACAGCGCGCAGCAAAGTCGACAAGCTCAGTGACAAGGGCAGACGCAGCAGACGACTCGAAGGAGGGGTCAGTGACAGCAGTAGCCAGGAGACGCGTGACAGTAGGACTGGCAGCACGAAGAGCGTCCGACTCAGGGTCGGCAAGAGCAGGAAGAGAGGAAGCAGGAGGAGAAGGCAAAGGGGCACGCAGAGGAGCAGTGGACGGACGCAGTGACATCCGGTGCGTGCCAGGGACAGGAGGAGGACGCTGACGCGACCCGCGACCACTAGCGCGCTCAGTACGAACAGGCGACACAGGACGAGACGCAGGCTCACGACGCTCAGTAAGACCTCCAGTCGGACCAGCGTAGGGAGAAGGAGCAGGCAAAGGGGAGGCAGGCTGTAGCTGTGGCTGTGACCGGACAGGCTGCGGACCCTCGAAGGGAGGAGGAGGAGGTGTAAGACCAAGAACCTGCTGCAGGAGCGGAACGAAGTACGGTCGGGGCCGCGCGGCGACGCTAGAAACAGCAGGAACAGCACCAGCAGCCCCGGCAGGAGCACCCACTCCAGCAGCACCTCCAGCAGCACCACCAGAAGCTCCAGAACCTCCAGCCGCAGCACCAGGAGCACTGTCAGTCGGGCCGCCAACGGCAGGCTCAGCGCCAACACCCTCAGCAGGACCAGCTCCAGGAGAACTCTCAGACTCAGCAGCTCCAGCACCCACAGTACGAGCACCGGCGGGGCGCGCAGCAGCAGTGCCCTCTGCAGCCGAAGAACCACCAGCACCAGCAGCACACCTCCAGCGCCCGGCAAACCACTCACGCAGCTCCTGTGGGGAGAGTGGCTCCCGGCGAGACGAAGCACCCCCAGGCACAGCACCCCCGGGCTCAGCACCCCTAGACACAGCACCTCCAGGCACGGCACCCCCAGGTTCAGCACCCCCAGGCCCAGCACCCCCAGGCACAGTACCCCCAGACTCGGCACCTCCAGGCTCAGCACCCCCAGGCACAGCGCCCCCAGGCTTAGCACCCCCAGGCTCAGCACCCCCAGACTCGGCACCACCAGGCTCAGCACCCCCAGACTCCGCACCCCCAGGCTCAGCTCCCGCAGCAGCACCAGAGTCACCAGTGACCTCGACAGGCTCGACCGCGTCTACCTGGGACACACCTGAAGGGGCAGGACCCTGAGGGGGGAGGGGGACTACCGGGGGGGGACCTGGTACCAAGAAGAGCGGGGGTGGGGGGAGGGACGGAGTACGGTAGGGGAAGAGGCGGTAGTAGGGCACCGACTCGTCGAACGTGACGTCCTGGGAGGACAGAACACGTCGAGAGGTGGGGTGGTAAAACTGCCACCCAGGGGCGTTGGGGGGGAACCCCAGGAAGACGCAGGGAGAAGCACGAGGGGACAGCTTGTCCGCAGACAGGTCGCGAACAAACGCCCGAGATCCCCAGACCCGGAACGCCGACGCATCGCCAACCTTCCCCGTCCACAGCAGGGCTGGGGAGGTCTCCGGTCAAGAGACCCTGGGGTGGAGGTTGATCTGGTGCGCAGCGTACCTGACCGCAAACGGCCACAGAAAATGGGGAGCAGCCGCATGCATCATGGACGTACGAGCGACGTCCATGACCATGCCAATGCGGCGCTCAGCAATCCCATTTTGCTGCGGTGAGTCCGGAAGCGTGAAGGTCTGACGGATGCCTCGCACACGACAGTAGGCACTCAGGAGGCCGGAGGAGAACTCTCCACCTCTGTCCGAGTGCAGACGCAAAACAGGGAAGTCAGAGCCAAAGCTCCTCCGAAGCTGGAGACGAGCTGCGCGGATCCAGTCGATCAGCACCTCAGTGACCTCACCCTTGCTGCGTAAGGGGAAGACTGTGGTGTAACGCGAGTAGTCGTCAACCACCAGCAGGAAGTAGCGCTCCTGACCCTGTCCACGGACGCGGGCTGGGCCCCACACGTCCATGTGAAGCGTCTGCAACGGGGCCTCTGTGGGAGGAAACTGGGAGGAGTGAGGGGCAGCACGCTGGCGCCCCTCGACACAGGGGACACAGGTGGGGCCAGGGCCCGGAGGAAGGGGAGGGAGAGACCGGGGAAGACCAGACACAAGGACTCGCGAGGCCATGCCTCTGAGCCGAAGCAGAGAGGGGTGGCCAAGGCGGTGGTGCGAGAGGAGGGTCTCGTGAGACAGACGATGACACGAGCAGGGGGCAGACTCAGGACCAGACCTGGACGCTGCAGCAAACACCTGACCAGACGAAGGGACCCTACCAGACTCAGCACCTGGAGGAGAAGCAGTGGTCAGTGTGTACAGGCTCGACCCTGGCCGACGTGTAAACGTAGCCAGGTGGCGACCTGTATCCTCCTCCGTGCAGTGGGTCACCCGCTGACGAGCAGGGGTGAACTGGTGGACACCCGCATCCTGGAGGTCAGCACCACTCACCAAGTTCGTCGAGAACGAGGGGAGGTAGAGACCAGTCAGGGTGCCAGAGGGGGCCGCCGGACACGGGAGGACAGTGGAGAAGCGAGCCAGGACCGGCCCCCCAGAGGGGTCAGCCAGGGACACTGCAACCGGTCGACTCAGCGGCGTGAGAGTGGTGCGGTCCCTAAAGAAGGAGCGAGACGCTCCAGAGTCAAGGGTGAAGGTGTGAGAGGCCGAAGCCGACACAGTACCTGAGAGGGCAGACTCACCAGCACCTGAGAGCACAGACGCACTGGCACCTAGAGCAGCAGCCTCACTAGTACCTGACGCGGCAGTACCAATGCCCGGGTCGGGCGGGAAACACCGGTAACAGTCATCCTCATCACTACCAGTCACAGCATACATAGCAGAGAGAATAGCATCAAAGTCAAGATCATAAACAGCTACTCCAGCCCTAGACAGCTCTCCCCAGCGGGGGATCTCAGCGGCCTCCGGAAACTGCTGACGCCAGGCGTCGGTCAGGCGGCCAAAGCAGCGACGGGCTGTGTGGGCGCCTCCACACCTCTCCCCCGCACGGTCACCGGTGCGAAGAACGTAGGGGCAGGGACCAAGAGCACCACCGCGCTGACGCTGCAAGTACCACTCACGGAGCTGCTGAGGGCCGGGGACGGTGCGAGAGCGCTGCTGCTGCTGCGGCTGCTGCTGCTGCTGCTGCTGCTGCTGCTGGCGCTGACCACCCCCAGAGCTGCTCCGCTGGGACGAGCCACTCCGACCCCCGCCTCCACCACCACCCCCGCCTCCACCGCCACCCCCGTCTCCACCGCCACCTCCCCCACCAGGACCGTCGCTCCCACCGCTCCCACCGCCTCCTCCGCTACCACCTCCGCCGCCACCTCCGCCTCCACCGCCGCCACTAGTACCTCCACTCCCGCCACCACCTCCACCGCCACCCCCACTCCCCCCGCCACCCCCACCTCCTCCGCCACTGCCTCCTCTAGATCCACCCGCTCCCTTGCCCCCCTTGCCCTTGCCAGAGCGGCGTCTGCCGCTGGGGGCAGACGCCGCACCGACCGACTCAAAACCAGCGAGGTCGACCGTAGCAGCAGAGGCGATAGAGGGCAGCAGGGGGGAAGGAGAACACCCCTCAAAGATGGGGGTGCGAGGGTCACCCCTAGAGGCCCCAACAGCGACTATACTCTTCTCAGTCGCTAGCAGGGACTCCTCAAGGAGGTCGACAGTGAGGGTGGTGGGACAGACAGAGAGAAACTGGTCCCTAATGACACGAAGGGACTCAGGAAGACGGGTGACGAGAAAGTAGAGAGTGATATACATGGGAGGAGGGTTTGCGGCACGGAACTCAGCAGGAAGGGCAGCGCGGTAGCGAGCGTCACTAGCGCGGAGGTGGGTAACGAGGTCAGCGACAGTGGGAAAGGAAGCGAGGTCAGGGAAGAGAAACGGTAGCATGAGGCGGCTAAGGGTAGCGGAGGAAGGGGAGGAGTAGCGTGCAACTACAGCGTCGTACAAGGCCTGAGCGGTCTTGCACTGACTAAAGTGGGCACGCTCAGAGGAAGGGAGGTGGCGACGCACAGCAAGACGTGCAGCAGCATCGCGGGTCGCCCACTTGGAGCGAACGGCAGAGTCAGCATCAGCAGGCGGGGCAGGGACAGCTCCAGAGACAAAGTCAAAGAGAGAGACCTCATCTATCGCATCACACAGTAAGTACAGCTGCAGGTCTTCAATCCAGACGGCAAAGTCAATGGCCCTCCCCTCAGCGTCAAAAGTAAGAACATTGGGGGTGGCCATGGCAGCAGCTGAAAGTCTCACCGGGCTGGAAGAGTCGGGTAGGTCAGCAGCAGAGGAACACAGCTCAGGGACAGCAGCACGGCTCCTCAGGTGGCTCGCGTGGCTCAGGCGGCTCGGGCGGCTCGGGCGGCTCGGGCGGCTCGGGCGGCTCGGGCGTCTCGCGCGGCTCGGGTGGCGTAGGGGCTCACGGGCGGCGCGGGCTGCTGGGGCTGCTCACGTGCAGCACGGCGGGCTGCAGCAGGGCCGGTGGTGGGCTGTAGCAGGGCCGGTGGCGGGCTGTAGCAGGGCCGGCGGCGGGCTGTAGCAGGGCCGGCGGCGGGCTGTAGCAGGGGCCGGTGGCGGCTGTAGCAGGGCCGGTGGTGGGCTGTAGCAGGGCCGGTGGCGGGCTGTAGCAGGGGCCGGTGGCGGCTGTAGCAGGGCCGGTGGCGGGCTGTAGCAGGGCCGGCGGCGGGCTGTAGTAGGGGCCGGTGGCGGCTGTAGCAGGGCCGGTGGCGGGCTGTAGTAGGGGCCGGTGCGGGCTGTAGTGGGGCCGACGAGGGGCCGAAGTGGGGCCTAGGCGGGCCGGCGGGCTGTAGGCGGGGCCGACGCGGCGGGCTGTAGCAGGGGCCGGTGGCGGGCCTAAGCGGGGCCAGCGCGGGGCCGACAGGGCGTAGGTGGGGCCGGCGCGGGGCCGAAGAGGGGCCTAAGCGGGGCCGACGGAGCCTACGCGGGGCCGACACGGGGCCGAGACGGGGCCTGGGCGGGGCCTACGCGGGGCCGACGAGGGGTACGCGGGGTCGACGAGGGGTACGCGGGGCCTACGCGGGGCCGACGAGGGGTACGCGGGGCCTACGCGGGGCCTACGTGGGGCCGACGAGGGGTACGCGGGGCCTACGCGGGGCCGACGAGGGGTACGCGGGGCCGACGAGGGGTACGCGGGGCCGACGAGGGGTACGTGGGGCCTACGCGGGGCCGACGAGGGGTACGCGGGGCCGACGAGGGGCCTAAGCAGGGGCCGACGAGGGGCCTAAGCGGGGCCGACGAGGGGCCTAAGCGGGGCCGACGAGGGGCCTAAGCGGGGGCCGACGAGGGGCCTAAGCGGGAGCACGACGGGAGGGGCGACTCGGAGGCTCGCTAAAAAAAAAATGCGCGCCTCGGGGCGCGCTTCGGTGGGCCCTAGGAACAGGCCCTAGGAAGGGACCTGCTCTGATTCCATGAGAAAGTACGAACGAGAAGTGAGATGACTATGAACGAAGTGAGTACAAATAGGAAACCCTAATTGGGTTGTACCCCCTATGGGATACCCCACTATAGCCTACAGAAACAAGTAAGCTATGAGTTCTGACAGTTACACACCGGCTTGGACCACACGCGAGCGGCACTTAAGTGAATAGAGGCGCTTCTCGCGAACTGTCAAAGGTTCACTAGTGATCCCCGATTGATCCTAGGGAAGGGATACATGCTTGTTGGCCTGGGGGGTTATGGGCGCACTGACCCGCTACTTAATAAGCCCTTTTATCCCAATGGTCTAGTGGTTGTGATTTTGACATGGTATCAGAGCGAAGGTCTCGGGTTCGAATCCCAGTGTGTGCGCTTCGGGCATCCCTGTGCGGGGGGGTGTAAGAGGTCCACTGGTGATCCCCGATTGATCCTAGGGAAGGGATACAGGCATGTTGGCCTGGGGGGTTATGGGCGCACTGACCCGCTACTTAATAAGCCCTTTGATCCCAATGGTCTAGTGGTTGGGATTCTGACACGAACCAGTCGGCAGCCGCCATGGCAGCAGCGAACGCAGCGGCGAATGCAGCAGCGACATCAGCAGCAGCAGCGGCGACACCGACACTTCACCCAGCAGCAGCAGCTACAGTGAATCTTGAGGCGGCACGTCCGAGGCTACCAGAGACGTTCAATCCGAATGCGAGAGACACTGACGTTTGTCGATTTATTGCGACTCTCGAAATTTACTTCGAGGCCGTTGGCTATATGAGCCCGACACACGATGCAATGCGGATTCGGCTCGCAGCAACACCTGTCAGAATATTATTTTATGTTCTAGCCTGTAGTGGGGTGCTCTATAGCGAGTACAACCCTTCTAGGGTTTGCTATTTGTATCCTCATTCTTGCTAGTTCAATCCTCTCTTTCCTCTTTCTTTCTTCTAATTTTGTCAACACCAGTGAGGCCCAGCGCTCGAGTGGATTTACAACAGCAATAAGATCCGAGGCGAGGGGTCATGGACGCAGTTTCGGGAAGCTTTAATTCAAAGTTTCGAACCAATCAACTCCAGCTACATGGCGCGGCATCAGATTCATTGGCATAAACAGTTCGGCAGTGTAACACAGTACACGCAGTAGATGGAGAGCCTCTTCAACCGAATTACCGACCTGACCGAAGGGGAAAAAATCCAAGTGTATACTGAGGGGCTAAAAATGGAAGTCCGCCGACAGGTGATTGCCGCGAACTACAACAACTACCGCGACATGGTGTGTGCAGCAGAGAGATTCGATGTGCTGATGCGATGTGAACCCGAGACACGACGCCACGTGCCGAACCGATCATTTGGCACGAAGCGATTGGCACCACCCACGACCGCCGACCCGATGGATATCGACAAGATCGACGCGAAGCAGCGGCCGACAAAATATGAGAGCGGCGCATTTTGCGGAGCAGCAGGACATCGACTCTTGGCGTGTCGGAAAATGAAGAAGGCACGAGCGGAGCTGAAGGGCAACAACAGTGCGACATCCACGATGGCGAAAAAAGGAGGACTCGATGGCACGAGTTTAAAACGCCACAACCGGTCGGCAACAAGGGAAATCGCCGAGACAAATGGAGGCCCCGCGAAACAAGACTCTGCACCGACTGGGAAACTCCAGCGGAACACCCCCGAGAGTAAGAATATTCCCTCTCGAGGTTTTCAAGCCTTTAAAAAATACAAGGGAGATTTTGAGGCCAAGAAAAAGCCTTCAGACATTATTCAGGTACCTGAGAAGTTGGGCAAACCACTCCGGAGCAATGAAAAGGGTCATGCGTTCCAAGGAGTTCATATTCTCTCCATGCAGCACGGTATTAAGGCTCCGCATTGCCCACAGGTAAAGCCTACACAGCTGCAAAGGCTTAATGGAAGGTTCGAGGCCAAGACAAAGGTGAATCGGCCTCGGATAAATCCTTCTAACCCAACTCAGTTGAAAACTGATATGGAGTCACCAGCTTCGAGCGCAGGACCGAGGGATGATCTATTCGACGTACCCTACGATACTAGAAGCAAGACCATCTACAATTACTCGGAGCAGCAACAACCACTACTAGTCGAGGTGATCTGCAATGGGCAACACCTCCAGGCACTGGTGGATAGTGGTGTGTCCCACTCGGTGTGCGACCGCCGGACGCTGGAGAAAATTAGGGAATTTTCGGAGGAGACCAAGTTTTACGGCAACGATGGTGGACGGTACGAAACTTCCCATCCACAGCAAAGCATCACTGCAGCTGCACATAGGGGCGCTAAGGTGGAAGCCGACGTTGCCGATCACGAACATCAAGGGTTTAGATTTCCTCTTGGGGCGAGATTTCTTGAAGCGGTTCAACCCCGAGATCGTCTGGATTTGCAGGAAGGCGTGCATCTACAACAACGGGAAACGAGTGGAGCTGCGAAGCTGGACGGATATAGGAAACGTTCCTGAAATGACACAAGCACGGTTTGAACAGAAGGTGAACGAAAGTAACACGGGATACCTAGCACTGGTTATGGCAGCAGCAGAGGAGGAGAAGTCAAACGCAGAGCTACTTGTAGCAGTGAAGGAGGTCTTGGAGAAGTACAAGGATATAATGCCCGACAACCTACCTGTAGGCGTACCTCCAGCACGCACCCACGAGCACAAGATCGTGGAGGAACCAAGTGCGAAACCCGTCTCACGCGCACCATACCGACTGAGTCCGACCGAGCTGACAGACATGAAGAAACAGATAGAGTATCTACTCGACAGACAACTGATCCGCCCATCCACCTTTCCCTACGGTGCACCAGTCCTCTTCACTCCAAAACCAGACGGCAGTTTACGGATGTGCATCAACTACCGCGCACTGAAAAAACAGACAGTTAAAAACAAATACCCCATACCGCGCATCAACGACCTACTGGACCAACTACGTGGTGCAACAGTCATTTTGAAGCTAGACCTACGGTCGGGTTACTGGCAGATCAAGATGGCGTTCCGTACCACATACGGCTCCTACGAATACTTGGTGATGCCGTTCGGACTCTGCAACGCACCAGCAACGTTTCAGGCGAAGATGAATCAAAACCTACGGCCCCTATTGGACGAGTGCGTGGTGGTGTACCTGGACGACAATCTCATCTACTCCAAAAACATGAAGAAGCACATGGAGCATCTGCGGAAGGTGTTCGAGATCCTGCAGAAAAATAAGTTCTACGTGACGTTGTCAAAGAGTGACTTTGCCCTGAAGAAGGTGCAGTTTCTCAGGCACATGGTGTGTGCCAAGGGCGTACACGTGGACCCGCGAAAGATCGAAGCCGTTAAGAAGTGGAAAGTCCCAGAGAACGTGAAGGAGTTGCAGCAGTTCCTAGGCTTCGCCAACTACTACAACAGGTTTGTGCCACAGTACGCTAAGATGGCAGCACCACTGACCGACCTACTGAAAAAGGATACGCCCTACAAAAAAGATACTCCTCATCAGCAAGCCATGGAGGAGCTACAGACAGCAGTGACTACAGCGCCAGTACTCATCCTAACGGACCCAGACAAGGACTACGTGGTGGAAGAAGGCGCTAGTGACCAAGCGGTTGGAGCAGTACTGATGCAGGATCACGGACGCGGTTTGCAGCCCATCGCCTACCTCAGTAAGAAGCTACACGGAGCAAAATTGAATTACCCCATCCATGACAAGGAAGCCTTAGCGATAGTCATTGCCTTCAAGGCGTGGAGGTGTTACATAGAGGGAGCCAAGACTACAGTATTCACTGACCACTGCAGTCTCAAATACTTGAAGTCGCAGCCAACACTCTCTCGACGACAGGTGCCGTGGGTGGACTTCCTAGAAACTCACTTCCACTACGACATCGTCTACAAGCCCGGGCTACACAACAAAGCAGGCATGTTGAGCCGCCCCGGTCATGTAGCAAGCATCCAGCTCGACGGGATGAACCCTCTGCTCAAGGGTCTATTCCAACATGGGTACTCCGTAGACGCAGAGATTGCTACAGCACAGACCAAGAAGCTATTACAGTGGGAGAAAGACTTAGCCGTAAGGAAGGGTTCAGGAAAGATTTGGGTACCAGATTACGCCCCACTACGGCAGATCCTATTGGAGGAGTTTCACGACGTACCTTACACGGGATATTTCGGGAGCAACAAAACGTTAGCAGGGATAGTGAAGTATTACTACTCGCCCGGGATGGCAGCAGACGTGCACCAGTTCAACACCTCATGCGACACATGCCAGCGGATGAAGAGTAGCAAGCGGAAAAAGCAGGGTTACTTCAGCCTCTACCCGTACCGGAGTAGCCATGGCAGATCGTTAGCCTCGACTTCATCACAGGACTTCCTTCGACCTCACGGGGGCACGATTCCATCCTCGTAGTAGTCGATAAGTTCTCCAAAATGGGTCACTTCATACCGACCAACGCCACAGCTACAGCTGAAGCAACTGCTCGCCTCTTCTTCGACCGCATAATCACCATCCACGGCATCCCCGCTACACTCATCTCAGACAGAGACCCAAAATTCACCTGTAAAATCTGGAAGGAGCTCATGGGACTGTTGGGGACAAAGCTTGCAATGTCTTCAGCATACCACCCCCAGACTGACGGACAGACAGAGCGACTCAATCAAGTGGTTGAACAGTTACTGCGCTCAGCTTGCAAGGAAAACACAGCTACCGACCCTAGAGTTCGCTTACAACAACGCATCAGATGCGGCCGGGAACCACTCACACCACAGCAGCCAACCACACCGGCACACGTCCAAGCCGCACATGACTTTGTCACCACCATGCAGCAGCTATGGGAGAAGACTCAGCGACGACTCACCACGATGCAGACCTCCCAGAAGCAGTATGCCGATTGTCAGCGATGTGATCACTCAGTAGCAGTTGGAGATCAGGTGCTTCTTGACACGCGCAACTTGAACCTGTCTCACCTCCCATCCAAACTCTGGCTTCGCTTCTGTGGTCCTTTTCCCGTTGAGGCACAGGTGACACCAGTTACATTCCGCTTGCGCTTACCAGATACATGGAAGCTTCACAATGCTTTCCATGTCCAGCTACTGAAGCCCTACAAGGACCCCAACCAATAGTTCCAGGGACGGCAGCTACCGCCACCACCACCTGTTCTTATACAGGATGAACCCGAGTACGAAGTGGAACGTGTTCTCACTCATCGGCGCCGCGGTGGCAAGACCCTCGAGTTCCTGATATGCTGGAAGGGATACGACCCCACTGAGGACAGTTGGGTTGCAGAAGCTGATATGGGCAATGCACGCTGTGCTCTCAAGGACTATCTTGTCAAGCAGGGTGTATCTCACGCCACCCAGATTTGAGGGGGGGACGTGTGAGAGTACGACGGCTTATGCCAGCTATGCTTGCTTGCCTTTACTGTATCATTCTACTTCTAGCATACGATAATTATATGTATGCATGAATTGCTTGATTTCCTAGGCTAGGTGCTTTCCTATATTTTATTATAGTTATAGCACCGAGCTAGGTTGCGTGCACCGAATTCTGGCTTTTCGGTTGCCACCAAATTGCCTTCTACCAAATTCGGGAAGGATCTGTTCGGGACGCTTCGCGACCCGCGGAACCTTCGCGTAACACCTGGTTACGGGGCCTTGTGTCGAGCCTATATATAGCCTCGTGTTGTACCCAAGTGATCATTCAATTACATTTCTCTTTTCTGAGCTCGATCCTAGATCCTCACAGATACCCTGGGCGTTCGTCAAGGCTGGACTCCGCACCATGTGGGCGACGGAGCATCCCCCTTCTCGACCAGCTTCTTTTCGACCAGTGACCAACGAAGGCTACGTCGACGTGGGCGTCAACGTTGGAGGTGGCCAAGTCGGCAGCACTGCGGGAGGCACATCGAGGCAGCGTGGTGTGATTCACGTCGATAAAGTCGATGGGGTTCAAATGTAGGGAGTGCGGCTGTCGGAGGCTGTAGGCTCCGCGCAGGGTGACGTGAGAAGACGACGAAGCGGATTGTCGCCGATGTCGGTGACCCAGGTGACGGCGGGCGGGATTGCACCGAGCTACGGCTTCTTTAAGTTCACGCCGGACACGATCATGGTCACCCTGACGCTCGTTGGTCGACCTGACATACTCACCTGGAAGGAAGCCATCGAGCCCGAGCTGGAGATGGCCGCGCTGATCAGCTTTGCTCGAGGCACCGTGGCGACGCTGGACGACCCCGACTTGCGTGCGGAGTTTCGCGCTGTGCAGCTGTTAACCTTCACGATCATCTCGTGGTGCTGGGCGCTGGACGACGCTGGACGACCCCGACCACCTCTCCTTCGAGTGCCCGACTGCAGTGACTCCGAGGACGGCGACGCCAAGGGAGGCCGTGTGAGGTCTGGCAGCCACCATCCTTGTCGTGGAGGAAACAAGCCGCGCAAGGAGAAGCAGTCAACCATGTCGACCTCGGCGAAGTTCGTTGACTCCTCTACTGGCGGCAAGGCGCAGGACGACAAGACAGCGTCGTGCTCGCTGGTCGGCGTCGTGGAGCCGACCGTCTCGCTGGCACCGGAGGCGGGAGAGGAATTCTAGGCGGTGGCGGCAGCAATACAGGTGAACCCGGCGGTGGTCCTGTTCGACAGCGGCTGCTCCCACCACCTGATGGGGAGGAAGGAAGTCTTCGTCGACCTGCAGCCGAGCAGCTCTATCAAGTACGTGCGCGGCTTCAATGGGGCGCTGTAGGACGTCCAGGGCCACGGCACTGTCGCCCTGCAAGAGGAGGCAGGGAAGCAGATGCTCATCCCTGACGTGCTGTACGTCCCAGGTGTGCGGGCAAACCTGTTGTCGTCTGGCCAGTTGAAGGAGCACGGCGTGAAGCTGCAGGAGGACGGCGACGGGATGCTTTTCGTCTTGGCAGCGGGAGAGGTGCTCAGTCGGGCGACGTACTCCGGGCATGTCCTCTGCACCGACCTGCGTCCCTGCTCAACAAGGTCGACGTTGCCCACGCCGGAGGTTGTGGCCCTGGGGGCAATCGTCTCGAAGACGAAGTCGGCGCCGGACAGGATGCATGCGTGGCTTGCACACGTCGGCATGGACACCATACGGAGCTCGGCAAAGCACCGAGCTCTCCATCCGCTCCCATGAACTTGGCACATCCCATGCCCATGACCTTGGCCTTGGCGCCCGTCGCGGATGTGACCGTAGAGATAGGTGCGGGCTGAATCTCATCGAGTAGGTCCGCACGAGGAGTCATGTGCCAGAAGCTTTCCGAGTCAATCACCCAATGGGTGAGGGGGTGTAGGAGAACCTTGGCAGCCATAGCAAGGCCGGTTGCGCCTTCGTTCACGAAAAAGAAGAACCCAGCCTTCCGCTCCTCAGATTTGCCGCCTTTCTCCTCCTCCTTCTCCTCTCCACTAGCTCCCATGACTCCCCCACTCCTCTTGCCACCATGCAGGTTGCTCGATGAAGGCGGGGTCCAATCCTTGGGTCGTTGGTAGCACTTCCGCCAACGATGTCCGCGCTTCTTGCAGTAGAAGCACACCTCTCCTTGACCCCCGCCGCCATCCTCCTTAGGGTTGTCCTTGTTTTTGCCCTTCCACTTCTTCTTGAAGCCACTCTTTCCACCTCCAACTCCATAGCCAGCCCCCTCCTCCGAGCGCTCCACACTCCGCCGCTGCAAGTCCTCCTCTAGGATGCGCGCGCGAATGTAATCCACGCTCCATTGGGGTTGTTGGGAGTTGAGGTTGATCGCTTGGGCAGACCACGACTCCGGCAGCCGTATCACAATCTCCACGCATTGCACGAGCTCCGGGTACACCACATCGTCTCCTTGGAGCTTCGTGAAGATGTCCCGCATCTCATCCAACACCGGTTGCATCGGCTCTCCATCATCGAACTTGATGTCGCGCGGCCATCGCGCGAGTAGCACGATGCCGGTAGCATGTGTCGGTGAGTGCACATCCAGAAGCTTCCTCCAAGCCTTGGGGCCACACTCTAGATCACCCAAGAGGTCCTTGATGTGGTCAAGTTGTCGTCCGCCAACCGGTTGCACCATGAGCATGTACGCGTCGAACGATCGCTTCATCCACGCTCCTTTCAGCTCCGCGGCCTCCAGCATCTTCTCCTTCCCCTCCACCAGAACCAATAGCTTGTATTGGGTGTACATCAGCCTCATGCGGAAGCTGCAGTGCTCGTAGTCATCCCCCATGAATTTCTCAATAGAGAACGCCTTCACGGGATCCACGGTTGTTGGAGATGGTGTAGTAGACGTAGGTAGCGTAGGGCTGGCTGGTTGGTGAGTCCCCACTCCTCCACCAGCAACTCCCCCCTGCTCTCTAGCCTCTCTACTTCTATCTTTCTCGCCACTAGCACCTCCGGAGTTCGTACCAACCATATTGAGGCCTTATGAACGGTGGAAACTTGAGAAATCGTTTGGAGAGAATTCTGCCAAAAATTTTGATTCTACAAAAAAAACGTCGTCGCGGACTCGATACTTCGAATTAAAACGCGGTTTGACCACCAATCGAAATTTCGCGAGCAGAGCTACTAGAAAATGGTCTCACTTGACATCATTAGTTGAGAATTCACGACGATTCTTTGTCTCGAAGTCGACTACCCGCTCTGATACCACTTGTTGTTCAGGATCCATCTCTTTGAGAACTTACGACGAACTCATTACTCATCTAAACGCAAATCCGCTCAGTAGGATTGTGCGCCTTAGGCTTAGCTACCATCTCCAAGTTGAATCAGTCGTTAAGATGGTCTAGACAGTGAGAACCATGTAAAATCGTCCAGCAGCCGCATGACTAGAATGGTAGAGGAAGTACAAGCATGTAGGCATAGAAAGTTGGAGTTGGGAACCTCCAAGAGAACCATGAGAGGGAAGGGGTTCTCCAAGAGCTAGGGAAGGATGGTAGGAACCTTCCTAGCAGCAAGGATGCAACCCTCATCATGAGGTCCTTGAGGTGTCACATGCAAAATCCAATCTAGTTGGATTTTGCCTAGGTGTTGCAACATTTGCAACCCATGCTAGAAACTTCTAGCCACCCCAATCCAAAAGTCAAAGTTGCCTTCCCTAACCACCCAACCAAAGATCTCTTTATAGTCATGTCCCAAGTAATCACCCAAATTAGATATAACCCCAAAAGTTAATAAGAAATCCAAGTCTTGGAAATCTTGTAACTTGGGCGATCTTGGTCGGAATAAGGCGATCTTGGTATCGTTGGAAAGCTCTAGATTTCTCCTGCATGATCAAGCATTTAGACTTGGAGAAAAACACAGAGATGACATGCATAATGACATATGCTCATGCAAATCATGCAAGCACAAATAGCACGAGCACTCGTCAGGACGTTAGGATGACATGCACTCAGAATGACGTGCATCCAACAGAAACTACCCTTCACTAGGGCGTACACCAAGTGAAATGTTACACTACACAAAGTAATGTAACTACCTTCAATATCTTGAGGTGCACCCTTTTGGCGAGCTTCGAAATCACTTGAGGCTTGACACCAAGGCTCGGGCTCTTCATCACAAACTCATCCTTGAGTTCTTGATGGGTCTTCTGCACACACCAGCGACACGCTGAACGTTCGACACAGGACAAAATAGAAACCGCGCACAACAAAATAGAAACCGCGCGCGAGACACAAACGACCGCGTAACAAGCGTCTAGCGATAACTCGCTATTGACTCGACACACACACTCGACATCGTGACTATTCACACACAATTATAAGCATGAAATATATATTATCCCATGCCCTCATACCATTCCATACACACACACATGCACGCACACAGACAACAAGCCGAGTACAAACCGTAGGGTTGCACCAACAAACTCCCCCTCGGATTGTTGGCCTTAGGATATGTTGCTCTCTCTGTTCAGAGCCATCCCAGCCAGCTTGCAACACTTCCAATGCTGCTGCTCCACCAGCCTCTTAGTCATCATGTCAGCCGACTGCCCCGTGGTCTTCACGTACCGCAACTCAACTTCACCCGCGGTCACCATGCTCCTCGTCCAATGCCACTTCACCCTCATGTGCTTTGTGAGTCCATGCAACACATGGTTCTTATCAAGAATAATGGCACCCTGGCTGTCACAGTAGAGTGGGGTAGGTCCTTGCTGCTCCTCCCCCAATTCAGCCAACAAACGCCGCTGCCACACAATCTCCCGTACCGCACGGAAGAGTGCCATGTACTTGGACTCCACCGAGCTCAAAGCTTGGTCAACCTGCTTCTTGCTCTCCCAAGCAGTTGGACCTCCACCAACATAGCATATGAAGCCTCCCACACTTGTCATGTCCTCTGGATCTGATGCATATGAAGCATTCGAGTAGGCGGTGAGGAACAAACGCCCGGGTTCAACACCATCCGCGCCCTTTTGGCGCCTTTGTGCCGCCGCCGGGTATTGCAGCCCAACGGTCGGTGTTTGGCCAAGATACTTGGCCACCCTCATTCCAGCTGCTACCTGCTCCTCATTAGGGCATTGCACAACCCTAGCAAGTTGCCCGGTAGCAAATGCGGCGTCCAGTCGGGTGTTTACCACCGCATACATGAGGCTGCCCACCAACGAGTGAAAACGGCGCCTCTCCTCTTCTCCAACGCTCTCCTCCTCTGGCCCCTTCACACACTTGAACCCGGAGGGAAAGGGAGTAGCCAGATGACCTTCACTCTAGCCGAAGTTGGTGGCCAACGCCTCCAGGTACTTCCGTTGGTGCACTCGCATGCTCCGCTTCTCCACTTCTCGTTCGATGTGGAGCCCGAGGTAGAAGTTCACGTCACCAAGGGACTTGCACTTGAAATTTTCTTGCAGCTTCAGCATCACCTCCTTCACAAGGTCATAAGAGGGTGAGAAGATGAGGATGTCATCCACGTACACCACCATGAAGCTCCTCTGCTCCCCCTCGCCAAGCATGAACAAGGAGTGATCGGCCGTTGAGGGAGTGAAGCCGATCCCCTCCAACACTTCGCGCAACTTCATGTACCATTGCCTAGGGGCCTGCTTCAGCCCATAGAGGGCCTTCTTAAGCTTCCACACTCTGCCACTACCATCATCAAACCCCTCTGGCTGCGCCATAAAAATCTCCTCCTCAAGGATGCCGTTAAGGAATGCCGTTATGATGTCCATTTGTTTTACTACCCATCCATTGATGGCGGCTCCCGCGAATAGGGTTCGCAGCTTCATCGGCTTCACCACAGGGGCAAACAGCTCCTTGAAGTCCACCTTCTCCTTCTGCTGGTACCCCTTGGCTACAAGCCTAGACTTGTAGCGCTCGATCTTGCCGCCGGCATCCGACTTGATTTTGAAGAGCCACTTGGACGTTATCGCCGTACGCCCCTCCGGTAGCTCCACCAATTCAAACGTATCATTCTCCTTGATGCTCTTCAGCTCACTCTCCATGGCCTTCTTCCACTCCTCAGCATCACTACTTTCCAAAGCCTCCTTGAGAGCTGCAGGTTCTCCCGGCATCTCCACCGGAGAGAAGAACGCGAAGGCACACTCCTCGTAGTCACTCTCCTCGTCGTCTCCGACCATCATTGCCGCTCCGGCCAGGGCTGTCTTGCCCTGCTTTCCCGGCGCATCATAGGTCAGCCTATTAAGGGGTTGAACTCTTCTCTTCCCCCTTCCTTCCTTCTCAGCTGCAGGGACTTGAAGGCTTTGGCGTTGCTGCGGTGTGGCTCGAATCTATGGAGCACTCGTAGTACGGGAAGGGAGTGACGGTGAACGCTTGCTCACTTGCTGCACCTCCTCCTCTTCTTCCTCTGCATCATTGGCCTCCTCTCCCCCATTCACAAGGGAGGATTGCCTCGTGGTTGTGCTGCCGCTGCTCAGCTCCAAAGGCAGCTCCACATGCTCCAAGCTGGAACTCTTCACCTCTCCAAACCGCACGCCTATCTTCGCCTCATTCTCCGCCTTCTAATCCTTGTACATGAAGTTCTCCATGAACTTGCAGTCCCTGCTCACCAAGAACTTCTTGGTGAATGGGTCCCAAAGAAGCCATCCTTTGCTGTTTTGAGCCATGCCCAAGTGCACGGCCCACACCGCCTTGGCACCAAGCTTGTTGTGCCGAAGATGCTTAGGCACGAGCGCCATGCACATGCACCCGAACACCCGAAGCATATCCACCTTTGGCTTCCTTTCTAGCCACTCCACATAGGGCACCCATTTTTCTGCTCCCACATGAGTCAAGGCTCTGTTCTTGGCCACACACGCATTCCGCTCCGCATCAGGCCAGAAATAGTTGGGTAGCCCGGCTTCAATGAGCGGTGCCTTAGCCGTCGCCTCCGAACTAGAGAACGGGAATCGGGTGAACTTGGCTTGCATGCACGTCGGGCAGCCAAGTACCTCATTGGGCTCCCCCTTCACACGTATGCCAGCAACCATCTCATTCTTTACTAGCTGCTGCAAGATGGGCAGGGCCACATGCCCCATGCGCCGATGCAAGGTGAGCCAATCACACTCCCCCGTAGCCGAAGCTAGATTGGAGAATGCCGCGCTCGCAATAGCGCCCCACATACTCTCTCCGTAGTCCTCCTCCACTGCAACCTCGGGGTTCTCCTCACCCTTTTGCTGCTCCTTGGTTGCTGCACCACTCTCCTTAGGTTCACTGAACTTTCTGGTCCCTCCAGGTTTACTCTTCTTGAGCTCATTCTCCTTAGCGCGACCGTTCGCACCATCTTCGCTACCAACCGCTCCATCCTTGGTGCTGATGCTTGCTGCCACTTGCCTCTTGTTAGGCATTGGGACCACTGGGATATGCCACATCTTGTTGTAGACATCCCTGTCCTCATGAAGGTCCCAAAGAATTCGATCGCCAAGCCTTGCGGTGTAGGTCTTGGCTCCCTTCGAGTTCGTGTCCATGCCGGCCTTTGCCAACCGCCGCACGGAAATCAGGTTTGCAGCAAGGCTGGGCACCCAAAGCACGTTCTTGAGGCCCACCATCCTCCCATCAGCTCCCTTGAACATGGCCTTCCCCATGCCTTTCACCTCTGCTCGCTGCCCCAAAGCCGATGTGACATACTTCACCGGTGACGGCTCGAGTTCAATGAGCAAGTCCGGGCGAGGTGTCATGCTATAGGTAGCGCCACTATCAATCACCCAAGAGTCCACGAGGTGTAGGGTCACCTTCCCCACAGCTGCTGGCTCCTCAAAGCCTTCATCCTTCTCTGGACCAGCCGGTACTTGCGTCAACACGAAGTAGAATAGACCCGGGTATCGATCGTCGCTCGGGTCCTTGTTGTTGTCTCCGCTCTTCATGTTTGCAGCTCCGCCACCGCAACCGCCACGGCCTCCACGGCCTCGTCCTCTCCCTCCTTCTGCTCCTCTACCCTCTTGGCCTTGAGCAAGGGTCCAACCATCAGGGCATTTGTAGCAGTCGCGCCACATGTGTTCGCTCTTGTGGCAATAGTGACATTCGTCGTCGAATCGGCCGCGACCGCGTCAGTAGCTCTTGTCGTCACTACCGTAACCACCGCTCTCGCGGCCTCCGCCAAAGTTCCTGCCACCAAACCTTCCTCCCCCTCGTCCTCTACCTCTTCCTTGACCATATCCTTGGCCGATGCTCGCTGCCCCAGCGCCATCCGCACTCGCCAACTGACGGCGGCAGAAATCCTCTTGAAGGATAGCTCGCTTCACGTCTTCAAGCGAGAGGCGGGGCAAGTCGCGATTAAGGTTGATGATGAGCAAGGACCATGACTTAGGGAGTAGGGCCAGCAACTTGGTCTTCTTTTGGAGCTCACTATAGTTCAAATCAGCTCCCTTAAGCCGCATCAACAAGTCAAAGAATTTTTGCACCCCTTCTTCAACCACTTCATCCTCTTCAATTCGTAGTGTTGCCATTTGCCGTTCCAACACCACAGCTACCGCCGCTGTTGCAGGAGCGTGTACACCCTTGAGAGCAGCCCATGCCTTTGGTCCCTTCTCTAGTTCACGCTGGAAAGGCTTGATGTGACGGATCTGGCTGCTCCCCAACGCTTGCCCTAGTAGAAGGTAGCCTTGTGCGCTCTTCCGCACCCACGGGCTCTTCTCCGAGTCGTTCTCGTGGTGCTTCTCCGTTCCTTCCATCACCTCCAGCAGGTCATAGTGATCAAACACGTTCTGCATTCTGAAGGACCACTCAGCAAAGTTGTCACCCTTGAACTTGTCAAGGCCAAACACTCTAGGCATGTCCCTAGATGGGCCAACACTTGGTTGCACGGGCGCCATGGCTGAGTCACGGGGTTGGCCTTAAGCTTGGGCTTCTCCACTGCCACCAGCACCTCTGCCACCCCTTTCCTCAGGTCCAGCCATTGTCGAAACTGCTCCAAGGGGTTCTGATACCACTTGTTATAGTCACAGTAGGCTCCAATGTGCCTAAAACGAAAGATAGAGTGCACAGTCGGATTTCTGCATAGCGGCTTCAAACGTTCATAGCGATCTGCTCACAACTTCAAATGACTTCATTCAACTTGGATCTGGAGCGCCTTAACGTCGCCTACAATAGGCAATTTAGATCGCACGCTTTCATTAAGAACTGACGACACAGCGCCGGTTTGAACGAACGGCACTATGGCAGCAACATAGTCTTAGAACACAAGATAGGAAGAGTTAGGAAGAGTTACGAGTTGGGAATGACTCCCAGCTCCTACAAACCCCAAGAGCCGAGGTACAGTGATGTGGAACAGTGCCACACTGTCCCCAACCACGAAGGGTCTCGAAACTACCCTTCATTAGGGCCTACACCAAGTGAAATGTTACACTACACAAACTAATTTAACTACCTTCAATATCTTGAGGTGCACCCTTTTGGCGAGCTTCGGAATCACTTGAGGCTTGACACCAAGGCTCGGGCTCTTCATCACAAACTCATCCTTGAGTTCTTGATGGGTCTTCTGCACACACCTGCGACACGCCGAACGTTCGACACAAACGACCGCATAACATGCGTCTAGCGATAACTCGCTATTGACTCGACACACACACTCGACATCGTAACTCAACATTCACACACAATTATAAGCATGAAATATATATTATCCCATGCCCTCATACCATTCCATACACACACACACATGCACGCACACGGACAACAAGCCGAGTGCAAACCGTAGGGTTGCACCAACAAGGTGGTTGACGAGGAGGTCGACTTGCACTGGGGCCATTGCACGGGCACCGACTACAAGATGGCGCCGAATTGAGGGAGGTCAGCCTGGGAAGTCGACCTGCGGAGGGCGTCGACTTGGTGATGCCAACTTTGGGCAGCCGACTTGGGTGGTCGGCTGACAGGCCTGCTGGTCAACTTGGTGGTAGGTCGACCGGGCATGATGTCGACCTGGTGGTCGCCCTGACCTGGTGGTTGACGGAGGAGGAGCGTCAATCAGCTGGGCGTCAAGTAGCAGGGCGACCAACTTCGGGTAGCTGACCTGGGTGGTCGGCCAACAGACGTGCTGGTCGACCAGAGGTGTGGTTGACCTGGTGAGGTTGACTGGAGGTGGTCGTTGGCTTGGGAGGTCGACGACCGCATTCAAGAGCATCTAGTCGACGTGGTTGCCTGGTTGACCAGGTTACCTGGGTGACGAGGTTTTGCGGAAGAGTACGACAGTCGGCCAGGTGATGTTGGTGAGACCGACCTCGGTGGTGGTATCCCGAGGTCGACATGGCGGATCAGGTGAAGTCATCAGCACGAGGATAACTTAGTGTGTGCGTTGTGTGGGTGACAAGGCTCAGCACGCCAATCATCTGCGAGCACCTGCGAAGCTGGTGCGGTGCTGTAGTGCAGGAGCAACGCTGGCACGCCGTCAACCTGCTGAGTTAGCAAGCCGTCAACTTTGCACTGCTGGAGCGCGGTCGACCAAGTCGTGCTGGAACGCGGTCGACCATGCTGCGCTGGCAGTCGACCGACCTGAATGCTACCTCTTATATAGTCTTGTCTTGCCAATCTCATTGTACCATTGTTGTCAACTTTCTCTAGTGAAACTCTTGCGAAATTGCCTTGTGAACTAGCAAGCAGTGTGTGCACTAGGAAAACGACTAAGGACCAACGAACGCAGAGATCACACTGTCCAACTTATATGCTATAGTCTGTGTAGGCTGTAGTGGGGTAGACTATATGGGGTACATCATTTCTAGGTTTTCCTACTTGTACCCACGTGCTTGCAAGTTCATTCATTCCTCATTCTTCACATGGTATAGAGCACATTCCCTCGTGGGAACGCTTCTCAGGGCCCACCACCTAACTCGATCTTTTTTTTTCCTGCCCAAGGCGCGCCCCGTAGGCCGCCCTCACGTCGCGCCCTCCTAGAGGCCCCTCGCGCCACCCTTAGCGGCCCCGTCGCCGTCCTTTTCGGCCCCGTCGCTGCCCCTCTAGGCCCCTCGCGGCACCTTCACGGCCCCGTCGCCGCCGCTCTAGGCCCCGTCGCCGCCCCTCTAGGCCCCTCGCGGCCCCTTCGCGGCCCCGTCGCCGCCACTTGCGGAACCCGTCGCAGCCCCCTCTAGGCCCCTTACGGCCCCTTCGTGGCCTCGTCGCCGCCCCTCTAGGCCCCTTGCAGCCCCTCTGTGGCCCCGTCGCCGCCCCTAGCGGCACCGTCGCCGCCGATGGAGGCCCCGTCGCCGCCCTTTGCGGCCACCTCGCCGCCCTTAGCGGCCCCGTCGCCGCCCCTAGCGGCCCCATCGCCGCCTCTACCGGCCCCGTCGCCGCCTCTACCGGCCCCATCGCCGCCTCTACCGGCTGTTATGTGATGCTATCGTCTGCATTCACGTCTGTCTACCTCCCATCATATGTTCGTGCGTTGCATGCGTGGTTGAAGCGTGTGCAAGAATTTGTGTTTTCTGTGGTTTGGATTCTCTGAGTATATGTGAATGTCATTTGGCTTGAGCAGATATCTGAAGTGACTCCTGTGCTCAAGAGCTTTCCGTCGAGCCAAGTATCGCTTCAATCGGAGCACGAACAAGAAAGTTACGAACGTTGGAGTTCGTATGCTTTTCATATTTGATTGTGGCAACTGTGGGAAGTTGTGGGGTTGATTCAATATGGGGTACAGACTTTTGGGGGTTGGGAAATTCCTCTTTTCTACTGTAGTTGCTGCCAAATGGTTGGGAGAAACCAAACCAGGTTGGCAAATGTGGTCAACTTGGGTAAGGTGGATTGTGGAGGTTGGGAAAGTGACAAAAGTAAAAGTGGGGTTGCTATAGAGAGGGAAAGTGTGTGGCATGGGGTTTCCTTGGTTGGGGACTCTCTTAGGACCTTCTCTCTCATCCCTTCTACCTGGTTTAGTGCTACTCTCTTGTGTAGTAATTGTGAACTTGTGTGAGAACTTTGTGATTGAGTTAAGATTCCATGGCAGCATACCCCCTAGTGCACCGAACTTGATAACTCATAAAATACTTTTTGTCTTTTTCGTATGTATCAGAGTTTGATGAAGTTCTGACCGTGAACTTTTTGTCGACGGCGTTTCTTGTGAACTCGACTTTTCTGTCCAGAAATAGAGACCAACGATTTTGAGAAATTTAGGCCCATAATCTTTATAGACCCCGTCCTTAGTCTATAACACCGGCCCAGTCGCCGCCTCTACCGGCCCCTTCACCGCTAAGCCGCCCAGCAGCTGAGAAACCGAGCCACCAAGCCACCGAGCCGCCCAGCAGCCAAGCCGCCGAGCCGCCCAGCAACCGAGCCGCCGAGCCGCCGAGCAGCCGAGCCGCCAAGCCGCCCTGCCGTCGAGCTGCTATTGTTCCTACCGGCGCGCCCCGGCCCTACTTACTCGGACTGGTGAGATCACTCCCTACTAGGCCTCTGCAGTCATGGCTACCCCCAGTGTCCTTACCTTTGATGCTGAGGGTCGTGCTGTTGACTTTGAGGTCTGGGTCGATGACCTCCAGCTGTTCCTACAGTGCGATAGGGCAGACGGACTCTCTCTGTTCGTTCTCACCTCTGGTGCCTCTCCTGCCCCACCTGCTACTGCTGACAGCACTGTTTGCTCACAGTGGGCCACACGTGATGCTGCTGCCCATCTTGCTGTGCGTCGCCACTTACCGACAACTGAGCGTGCGCACATTAGCCAGTACAAGAGTGCTAAGACCTTGTACGACACTGTAGTTGCTCGCTACTCTTCCCCTGCCACTGCTGCGCTTAGCGGCCTCATGCTGCCGTACCTGTTCCCTGACCTTGCTGCTTTTCCCACAATCGCTGACCTCATTACGCACCTTTGCACTAGTGACCTTCGCTACCGCGCTGCGCTTCGTGCTGAGTTCTGTGCATCACCCTCTACTACATAGTCACCCGGCTCCCTGACTCCCTTCGCTTAGTCAGGGACCACTTCCTCTCAGTTTGCCCCACCACACTCACCGTTGACCTCCTCGAGGAGCGTCTCATAGCAGCAGAGAAGAGCATAGTCGCTGTAGGAGCCTCTCGTGGTGACCCTCGCACACCCGTCTTTGAGGGGTGTTCCCCCTCCCCCCTCTTTCCCTCTGATGCTTATGTTGCCGCGGCCGACCTCGTTGGTTTTGAGTCAGTCGGCGCTGCGTCTGCCCCAGGCGGGAGACGCCGCACCGGCAAGGGCAAGGGGGGCAAGGGCGTTGGAGGGGCTCGCGTGGGCGGTGGAGGTGGTGGTGGAGGCAGTGGAGGGGGTGGGGGTGGTGGTGGGAGTGGTGGCGTGGGTGGAGGTGTCGGTGGCAGCAGTAGGGGCGGAGGAGGCGGCGGCGGTGGCAGAGGGAGTGGAGGCGACGGAGGTGGTAAAGGCGGCGGAGGTGGCGGAGGCGGCGGAGGCAGCGGTGGAGCTGGTCGCAACTCTGCGCAGAGGAGTGGCTATGGTGGTGGTCTGCGCCAGCAGCAGCGGCGCAGTCGTGAGACCCCGTCCCCCCAGCAGCTTCGTGAGTGGTATGCTGGGCGTCAGCAAGGTGGGGGTACAAGTCCCTGCACCTACATCCTCCGTACCGGCGACCGCGCTGGTGAGCAATGCGGGGGCCCGCACTCCACCTAGCGCTGCTTCGGCCGCCTGACGGACGCGTGGCATCACCAGTTTCCTGACGCCATTGAGATCCCTCGCTGGGGAGAGCTTTCTATGGCGGGGGATGCTATCTTTGATCTTGATTGTGATGCTATTCTTGCTACCATGTATGGTGTGTCTACTAGTAATGAGGGTGACTGTTACCTGTGTGTTCCGCCTGACCCGGGAATTAAGGCTGCAGCTCTAGGTGCTGGTGAGGCTGCTGCTCTAGGTACTAGTGCGTCTGCTGCCCCAGGTGCTGGTGAGTCTGCTCTCTCAGGTACCACGTCGGCTCAGGCCTTACATACCTTCACCCTTGACTCAGGTGCTTCCCGCTCCTTCTTTCGAGACCGCACCACGCTTACGCCACTTAGTCGGCCGGTTGCGGTCTCCCTAGCGGACCCCTCTAGGGGTCCTCTCCTTGCTAGCTTCTCAACTGTCTTACCGTGCACGGCAGCCCCCTCTGGCACCATGTCAGGTCTCTACCTCCCCTCGTTCTCTACGAACTTGGTGAGTGGAGCTGACCTACAGGATAGTGAGGTTGACTAGTTCATTCCTACGAGTCAGCGGGTGACCCACTGCACGTGTGCTCGGACGGGCCGACACTTGGCCACGTTTACCCGTCGGCTGGGGTTGAGCCTGTACACACTGACAACTGAGTCTCCTTCGCTTGCTGAGTCTGGTCAGGTAGCTGCATTGAGTCAGGTGTTTGCTGCAGCGTCCAGGTCTGGTCCTGAGTCTGCGCCCTGCTCGTGTCGTCTCCTGTCCCACTAGACTCTCCTTTGGCACCACCGCCTTGGTCACCACTCAGACAAAGGCGGGGAGTTTTCCTCTGCCCGTCTGGGAGCCTTCTGTTGTGCACAGGGCATCCGCAAGACCTTCACGCTTCCGGCCTCTCCACAGCAAAATGGGATTGCTGAGCGCCGCATTGGCATGGTCATGGACGTCGCTCGTACGTCCATGATCCATGCGGCTACTCCCCATTTTCTGTGGCCATTTGCGGTTTAGTACGCAGTGCATCAGCTCAACCTTATCCACGGGTCTCCTTGCCAAAGACTTCCCCCACCTTGCGGTGGATGGGGAAGGTTGGCGATGCGTCTGCGTTTCGGGTCTGGGGATCTCAGGCTTTTGTCCGCGACTTGTCTGCGGACAAGCTATCCACCCGTGCTGTTCCCTACGTCTTCCTTGGCTTCCCCCCTGACGCTCCTGGGTGGCAATTTTCCCACCCCACCTCGCGCCGTGTTCTATTTTCCCAGGAGGTCACCTTTGACGAGTCGGTGCCTTACTACCGTCTCTTCCCCTACTGCACTGCGCCCCTCACCCCGCGGCCGCTCTTCCTTGCGCCAGGTCCTCCCACGGTAGACCCCCTCCCCACTCAGGGTTCTGCCCCGTCAGGTGTGTCCCATGTAGACCTAGTCGAGCCTGTCGAGGTAGCTGTTGACTCTGGTGCTGCTAGAGGTGCTGAGCCTACGAGTGTCGGGACTGGAGGTGCTGAGCCTGGGGGTGCGGAGTCAAGGGGTGCTGAGCCTGGGGCTGCGGAGCCTAGGGGTGCTGAGTCTAGGGGTGCTAAGCCTGGGGGTGCTGAGTCTAGGGGTGTTGAGCCTAGGGGTGCTGAGTCTGGGGTTGCTGAGCCTGGGAGCGCTGAGCTTGGGGGTGCGGAGCCTGGGGGTGCTGGGTCTGCTCGTGTGGCCTCTCACCGTGCTTCGTTGAGGCGGGAGCTACTCTCTCCGCAGGAGCTGCGCGAGTGGTTTGCTCGGTGCTGGAGCCGTGCTGCTGGAGCTGGAGGTACTGCTGTTGCTGCTGGTCTCGGAGGTACTCGTACTGGCGGTGCTGGAGCTGCTGGGACTAGGGCTGCTGGAGTTGGTCCTGCTGGAGGTACTGCTAGAGGTACTGCTAGAGCTGCTGGCGGTACTAGAGCTGCCGGTCCTGCTGGAGCTAGAGCTGCTGGAGCTGGAGCTGCAGGGGGTGTTGGCGCGGGTGTTTCTGCTGGCGGTGGTGCGTCTGAGGGTGCTGGAGTTGGCTCTGTTGGAGGGTCACAGTTACAGCCCGCCTCCCCCGTACCTGCTCCTTCTCCCTACACTAGTCCTACTGGAGGTCTTGCTGAGCGTCGTGAGCCTGCGTCTCGTCCTGCGTCGCTTGTTTGTGCTACTCGCACTAGTGGCCGTGATCCGCACCCGCGTCCGCGTCCTCCTGCGGTCCCACGCACACACTAGATGGCACTGCGTCCTTCCACTGCTCCTCTGCGTGTCCCGTTGCCGTCTCCTCCAGAGTCCTCTCATCGTGTTCTTGCTTACTCTCTTGGTGATGCAAGTCCTACTGTCACGCGTCTCCTGGCTACTGTTGTCACTGACCCTTCCTTTGAGTCCACTACTGCGTCGGCCCTAGTTGCTGAGCTTGTCGACTTTGCTGCTCGCTGTCGTCTGGACTACGCTACTAGTCTTGTTGCTGAGTCTTAGTCTGTCTGTCCTCCGTCCGTCAGGGGTGGGTGTGCTCTTAGTGCTTCGGCTTCACGTACTCCTCACCTCAGGCCACTCCTCTGTCTACTCGCCACTCGCTCTCAGCTCTGCCTTCGGATGAGTCCGTAGAGCCAAGTGGCCTGTACCCAGAGCTTGTTGGCTGCCACATGTACCTGATGACCTGCACACGACCTGACCTTGCATACCCTCTTAGCATCTTGGCACGCTATGTTGCTCCTAGGAGACACCGACCAGAGCAAATAGCTGCAGCGAAGAGGGTGTTGCACTACTTGTGCAGTACGTCGGGCATGGGGCTAGTGCTTGGAGGGCGACGTCGAGTGGTCCTCACAGCTCACGCAGACGCTTCTTAGGCTGACGACCAGGCTACGCAGCGGTCGTCACAGGGTTACACCTTTAGCCTTGGCTCCGGCTCTGTTTCGTGGCGGTCTACCTGCTCGTCTTCTGTTCTCACCTCCAGCTGTGAGGCTGAGATCTACGCAGGGGCCATGGCTGCACAAGAGCTACGCTGGCTCACCTACCAGCTGACTGACCTAGGAGAGCCGCCTCGTTCTCCTCCAGTTCTGTACGTAGACAACAAGACCATGCTGGCCTTGTGTCGGGAGCACAGAACGAAGCACATTGCTCTTTGCTACTTCCTTGCTCGTGAGTTGCAGCAGCATGGTCAGCTGCGCCTTGCTTACGTGGCCTCTGAGGCCAACACTGCTGATATCTTTACCAAGGCACTTCCACCTAGTGATCATCAGCGCTTCTGTACGATGCTAGGTCTTGTGCCTACTTGGCCTCACTTGCTCACTTCTTGACCTTGCTTGTACTGTGTTCTTTCTATACCTGCACTTGCCTGTTTACCTTTATATATGATCTTGCATATGAACTGGCCTTTTGGCCTTGCTCTTGTGCTCGGACTGTGTGGTGACGTTGTGATCCACCCTGAGCTTGCTTTGCTTTGCTTGACTGGTCTTGTGACCACTTTTTCTCCCCCACTTTGCCTATGGGGGTGTGTCAAACTTATATGCTATAGTCTGTGTAGGCTGTAGTGGGGTCGACTATATGGGGTACAACATTTCTAGGTTTTCCTACTTGTACCCACCTGCTTGCTTGTTCATTCATTCCTCATTCTTCACACACACGAGCACCCGTGCCTAGCCCGTAGTCTAGCTCTTATTGTAGTAGTTATCTCCGCATGCATATAAATATACTTGTCAGAATAAGAAGTGGTTGCACTAGGAAAAGTGTGGGGTAGAAGTAGGAAACCCTAAAGTTATCATACCCCATAGTATCTTCCCCCCTACAGCCTAACAAACTGGTGTCGATATAACATTTGACACACCCCCATAAAGTGGGGGAGAGCAAGGGGTCATAAGACAAGTCAAGAAAGGCAAAGGAAGCTCAGGGTGGATCACAACGTCACCACACTCACTAAGCACAAGTAAGAGGCCACAAGGCCAGTTCACATGCAGAGGCATATATGTAACACAAGCAGCACAGTGATTGCTACCTAGCAAAGCAAGCATGCAGGTAAAAAAAAGTGGGCACAAGCCCTGGCAAAGTGCAGAAACGCTGATGATTACCAGACTGAAGTGCCTTGGTGAATATATCAGCAATGTTGGCCTGAGTGGCCACGTAATGCAGACAAAGCTGGCCACACAGTTGCAACTCTTGAGCCAAGAAGTAACGTAGAGCGATGTGCTTCGTTCTGTGCTCCAGTTTGTGCTCCTCACACAAGGCAATAGCAGCCTTGTTGTTGACGTACAACACTAGAGGAGAACGAAGCCGCTCTCCTAGGTCAGTCAGCAGGTAGGTGAGCCAGCGTAACTCCTATGCAGCCATGGCTGTGGCGTAGATCTCAGCCTCACAACTGGAGCTGAGAATTGAAGACAAACGCGTAGAATGCCACGAAAATGAACCTGAGCCAAGGCTGAAGGTGTAACCCTATGACGACCGCTGAGTAGCCTGGTCATCAACTCAAGAAGCGTCAGAGTTCCCAGTGAGAACAATTGAGCTCCTCCCTCCAAGCACAAGCCCGATGCTTGATGTACAGCACAAGTAGCGCAATACCCTCTTTGCAGCTTCTCAGTGCACCTTTCGGTGCCTACCAGGAGCCACGTAGCAAGCTAGAAGGCCAAGAGGGTACGCTAGGTTAGGACGAGTGCAAGTCATCAGGTACATGAGGCAGCCAACTAGCTCTGGGTAAGGACCACTCGGCTCTATGGACTCGTCCGAAGGTGGAGCTGAGAGCGAGTGACCTGTAGCCAGAGAAGTAGCCTGTGCCGAGGACCAGGTGAAGCCGAAGCGCTGAAGGACCTGTTGCACCATGTGTGACTAAGTTTGTGTGATGGTGCGGCGTGCTCTGTCCCGGGTGATCTGCAAGCCAAGGTAGCTGCGCAGTTCACCCAAGTCTGTGCACGTGTGTCTCTTCTGCAGCTCCGACTTCACGTGGGCGAGAGCCTTAGTGTCATCAGTGGCAAAGACCAAGTCGTCGACGTACACAAGGATGTAGAACGGCGGCAGCGAAGTGTTGGTGCGCAGAAACTGCGACGGGTCAGCAGTAGAAGGCGCAAACCCAAGAGCCGCAAGTGTAGTCCTCAGTGTGTTTCCTAGCGGAGACCGTAGACCGGCCGCAAGGGCGGCGCAGCCAGATCTCCTCGTGCAAGCTGCCCTGCAGAAAAGCTGTGCTGGAGTCAAGAGAGTGAAGGTCGTAGTCACACTGAGCGGCAACATGCAGTAGCACCCAAAGAGTGGTCATCTTCGGGGTGGGGGAGAAGGTCTGGAAGAAGTCTACTCCCTCTCGCTGACTGAAGCCTCGAGCAACGTAACGTGCCTTGAAGACAGGCGGAGAACTTGGCGGCTGCTTCACCCTGAAAATCCAGATGCCACTGACGATGTTCGCCCCAGGAGGGGGAACCTCGTCGACGTAAGTGACAGTGGACTTCTAGGATGCCATCTCTGCGTCCATGGCTGACTGCCACTGAGAGGAGTACTCACCCTCGATCCCCTCAGCGTAAGAGCGCGGGGTCGGGATGTCTGGTGCATCCGGGTCTCCCTCAGGTGCAATCAGCATGGACACGAGATGAGGTACAGCAGCCGCAAAGCACTCAAACTCCTCCTGCCTGTCCTCAAGGACGTCTGTGCCTAGAGCACACTAACCCCCGACGTACGGAGGACAAACAGACTCAGAATCAACAACAAGACTCGCGGTGTAGTCTAAATGACAGCGAGCAGCAAAGTCGACAAGCTCAGCAACAAAGGCAGACGCAGCACCAGACTCAAAGGAAGGGTCAGTGACAGCCGTGGCCAGGAGACTCGTGACAGTAGGACTAGCAACACGAAGAGAGTCAGACTCCGGGTCAGCAAGGGCAGGAAGGGAGGACGCAGGAGGAGAAGGCAGAGGGACACGTTGTGGAGCGGTGAAAGGACGAAGCGTCATCTGGTGAGTGCCTAGGATAGCAGGAGGACGCTGACTTGGGACACAACGACCAGTGCGAGCAGCACAAACAGGTGACGCAGAACGAGACTCAGGCAACATAGGACGAGACTCAAGCTCACGATGCTCCGTAAGACCTCCTGTCCGACCAGTGTAGGGAGGAGGACCAGGGAGTGGGGAGGCAGGCTGTAATTGTGATTGCAGCTGGACAGGCTGAGGACACTCCAGGGAGGGAGCAGGACAAGGAGGAGTAGGCTGACCAAGAACCTGCTGAAGGAGCGGAACAAGGTACGGCCGCGGCCTTGAAGCGCCCCCAGAACCAGCAGAGACAGCACCATAACCCCCAGCAGCAGCTCCAACTCCTGTAGCACTACCAGCAGCTCCAGTAGTGCCAACTCCAGTACCCCGAGTAGTACCAGCTCCAGCCGCACCGCCGGCTCCAGCACCTTCAGAACCAACCCCAGGGTCAGCAGCTACACCAACTCCAGTAGGCCCAGCGTCCTCAGCTCCACCTGCAGTTCCAGCAGCTCCAGCACCTGCAGCTCCAACTCCAGCACCAGCAGCACCTCCAATAGCACCAGCTCCAGCAGCTCTAGCTCCAGCAGAACCCCCAGTCCCAGCTGCTCCAGTATCGCCTGTACGAGCACCTCCAGGACCAGAGGCTCCAGTATCTCCAGCCGCACCAGGGCCTCCAACGGGCAGCACCCCAGTGCTAGGAGCGCCGCTCTGGAGGCTGTAGCGCCGAGCGTACCACTCACGCAGTCGCTATGAGGAGGGAGGCACCGGCTGCGACACATCACCCGTAGTACCACGAGCTCCAACTCCGGCAGAACCCCCAGCTCCAACAGCCCCACGCCGGAGGCTGTAACGCTGAGAGTACCACTTACGCAGTTGCTGTGAAGAGGGAGCATCACCAGGTGCAGTACGGTCAGTCTCAGCTCCCCCAAGCTCAGCACCCCAAGGCTCAGCACCCCCAGGCTTAGCACCCCCAGCCTCAGCACCCCCAGCCTCAGCACCCCAAGGCTCAGCACCCCCAGGCTCAGCACCCCCAGGCTCATCACCCTCAGTCTCAGCACCCCCAAGCTCAGAACCCCCAGTCTCAGCACACGAGGCTCAGCACCCTTAGTCTCAGCATCCCCAGACGCAGTACCCCTCGCAGGACCAGAGTCGACAGCTACCTCGACAGGCTCGACCGGGTCTACCTGGGAAACACTTGAGGGAGCAAGACCCTTGGGAGGGAGGGGGTCTACCGAAGCAGCACCTGGCGTGGGGAAGAGAAGCGAGGGGGGAAGGGGCGCAGTGCAGTAGGGGAACAGACGATAAAAGGGTACCGACTCGTCAAAAGTGACGTCCTGAGAGGGGAAGACACGGCGCGAGGTGGGGTGGTAAAACTGCCAGCCAGGCGGGTCAGGGACAAAGCCAAGAAAGACGCAAGGAATGGCACGGGAGGAGAGCTTGTCCGCAGATGTATCGCAGACAAAGGCTCGACATTCCCAGACTCGGAACACCGACGCATCCCCAACCTCCCCCGTCCAACGCACTGTGGGCGAGGTCTTCGGAGCAAAGATACGGGGCCAGAGGTTGGGCTGATGCGCAGCGTACTGCACTGCAAACGGCCACAGGAAATGGGGGGCAGCCGCATGGATCATTGAGGTACGAGCGACCTCCAGGACTAAGCCAAGACGGCACTCAGTTATCCCATTCTGTTGTGGAGAGGCCGAAAGTGTGAACGTCTGACGGATGCCATGCTCCCCACAGTAGGCTGCCAAGAGGTCGGAGGAAAACTCACCACCCCTGTCAGAGTGCAGACGCAGGACTGGAAAGTCCGACAGAAACCGGTCGCGGAGTTGGAGACGAGCAGCGCGGATCAAAGGGATCAAAACATCAGGGACCTCACCCTTGGTGCGCAAGGGGAAGACCGTGGTGTAGCGCGTGTAGTCGTCAACAACCAGCAGGAAGTACCGCTCGTGGCCCTGTCCACGGACGCGGGCTGGGCCCCACACGTCCAGGTGGAGAGTCTGCAGAGGAGCCTCTATGGGAGGGAACGAGGAGGAGTGAGGAGTGGTGCACTGCCACTTCTCAACACAGGGAAGACAGGGAGGAGCAGGCGAGGGTGGGAGAGGAGGGAGAACCCTGGGAAGACCAGAGACAAGGTACCGGGAGTGCATGCCACAAAGGCGCTGCACTGAAGGGTGACCAAGGTGGTGGTGCCAGAGGATGGTCTGGTGCGAGAGGGTGCGACACGAGTAGGGGGGTGACGGCTGACCTGACGCAGACACAGACGCAGCTACCTAAGGGGACTCAATGGTCAGTGTGTACAGGTCCGACCTCGGCTGCCGAGTAAAGGTAGCCAGGTGGCGACCCGTCCGAGCACACGTACAGTGGGTCACACGCTCATAGGCAGGGGTGAACTGGTGGACATCCCTGTCCTAGAGAGCAGAGCCCGCCACCAAGTTCGTAGAGAACGAGGGGAGGTAAAGACCCGTCAGGGTGCCGGCAGGAACCGCCGGACAAGGGAGGACAGTGGAGGAGGTCGCAAGGACCAGGCCCCCAGAGGGGTCAGCGAGAGAGACAGCAAAAGGCCGAGCTAGCTGCTCAAGGACAGTGCAGTCGCGAAAGAAGCAGCGGGAGGCACCTAAGTCCAGTGTGAAGGTGTGCAGTGCCTCAGTAGACGCAGTACCAACAGGTGCAGACGCACGAGCACCTGGAGCAGCAGACTCACAAGCACCTAGAGGAGCAGCCTCACCAGGACCTAGGGCAGCAGACGCACTAGCACCTAAAGCGGCAGTCTCACTGGTCCTAATACCCGGGTCGGGAGGTACACTCAGGTAGCAGTCTCTCTCAACACTAATAGTCAATGCATACATAGCACCAAGGATAGCATCGAAATCAAGAGCAAAGATATCAATGTTCTTTTTAAGCAGATCAGCCCAGCGGGGCAGCTCAGAGGCGTCAGGGAACTGCTCGCGCCAGGCGTCGTCGAGACAAAAGAAGCAGCGCTGCGCCGTGTGAAACCTCCCACAGGTCTAGCCAGTGCGGTCACCTGTGCAGATGACGTACGGGCAGGTACCTCTACCCCCAGACCCCCCACGCTGAGAGTACCACTCACGGAGCTGCTGGGGCGACGGGTGTCTCGCTGGGACGCTGCTGCTGCTGCCTCTGGCCACCGCCAAACCCCCCACGCTGCACCGCTCCACCGCGTCCACCACCAGCTCCACTGTCGCCACCATTGCCACCACCACCCCCGCCACCCCCACCACCGCCGCCTCCACCATCCCCGGCTCCGCCACTGACCCCCCCACCACTTGCACCACTCCCACCACCGCCACCACCCCTGCCCCCTCCACCACCGCCGCCCCTGCCGCCACCTTTGCCACCCCTGCCCCCCTTACCCCTACCGCCCTTGCGCCTCCCACTAGGAGCAGACGCAGCCCCGACCCCCTCAGCACCGAGGTAGTCGACAGCAGCAGCAGATGCAATGGATGGGAGGAGGGGGGTGGGGGAGCACCCCTCAAAGAAGGGGGCGCGAGGGTCGCCACGAGAGGCACCTACAGCTACAATGCTCTTCTCAGCTGCTAAGAGTTCCTTCTCGAGCAGGTCAACAGTGAGGTCGGTAGGGGAGAGGGCGAGAAAGTGGTCCCTGACAATGCGAAGGGAGTCAGGGAGGCGGGTGACTAGGTGACAGAGTGTGAGGTACATTGGGGGAGGGTTCTTGGCTAGGAAATCGGGGGGAAGCACGGCACGGTAGCGAAGATTACTAGTATGGAGGTGCGTGATGAGGTCAGCTACAGTGGCAAAAGCAGATCGATCGGGGAAGAGATAGGGCACTGAGAGACGGCCTATCGCAGCAATAGCAGGGGAGGAGTAGCGTGTAACTAGAGCATTGTACAGCTCCTTAGCGGTCTTATGCTGGCCAGAGTGCTCACGCTCATCTAACGGTAGGTGGCTGCGAACGGCTAGGCGAGCATGAGCGTCACGGGTCTGCCACTGTGAGCGAGCAGTGCTGTCAGCAGTAGCAGCAGGTGCGGGAGCGGCGCCGGACGTGTGGTCAAACAAGTAAACATAGTCCTTGGCAGTGATCTGGAGGAACAGGTGCAGGTCATCGAGCCAAACGTCAAACTTAATCGGACGGCCCTCAGAGTCAAAAGTGAGAACGGTAGGACTGGCCATAGTGGCAGTAGCAGCAGTAGCAGTGTCAGTAGCAGTAGTAGCAGTAAGAGCAGGAACAGGAACAGCAGTTGCTACAGGTGGGGCGGCGCGGCTCGGTCAGGGCGGCGCGACTCGGGCGGCGCGACTCGAGCGGCGCGGCTCGGGCAGGTAGGGCGGCGCGACGGCGGGCCTATGCACGGTGCGCGGCGGCGCCTAAGGTGTAGCTGCGCACGGGCCGCGGCTGCGTTCGTGCGGCGGCTAAGCGCGAGCTGCAGCAGCCGACGTGCGATCGCCGCTGCGCGCGGGCTGCGACCTGCGGGCAAGCGGCAGTGGGTCGAGCGACCTAGGGGCGAGCGGGGCCTACGGGCGACGGCCTACTGGCGCGCGTGAGAAAAAATCGGGCCGCCCTAGGCGGCTAACAGGCTACTCACGCTAAAAACGCGGGGCCGCGCTCGGGCTGCTAGCGGGCTACAAACGAGCAGCGTGAGAGGAGGGCGCACTAGGAGAGAGGCGCACGAGGGCGCTAAGACGGTAGGGCACACGAGGGCACCTCCAGCGGAACGGTGGGCCCTTAGGTAAGGGGTCCTAAGTCCCTAACCTAGGCTCTTAATACCATGTCAGAATGAGAAGTGGTTGCACTAGGAAAAGTGTGGGGTACAAGTTGGAAACCCTAAAGCTATCATACCCCATAGTATCTACCCCACTACAGCCTAAATAAACTAGAGAAGATATAACATTTTACAATACCTGCATGTTTATTCTTACTAGGTAGTGATCACTGTACTGTTGTTGTTGCATATACCCCTCTGCATGTGAACTAGCCTCATTGCCCCTTTGCTTTGCTTTTTCTTAACTGGTCTTGTGACCCCTTGTTCTCCCCCACTTTGCCTATGGGGGTGTGTCAAACCATATCTGTGCTAGTTGTGTGTAGGCTATAGTGGGGTAGCCCATGTGGGGTACAACCCAATATTAGGGCTGGTACTTGTACCCACAATTCATTCAATGCAATCATTCCTTCTTGTTAATTCTTAATAGTTAGTGTTCACAGAAACATTTTGTTATGGTGCAATGAAACGAGATAGCGAGGATTGTACAAGAGTGTCAAAAGAGTACAAAGTGTGAGCGAAGTCATGAGCAAATATTTATACGCGAAACATGTAAACGGTAACGCTGTGCATGCGAGCTAGCTAGTGCTACGCTGGCAGCAAGGCTCGGGCTAGTCCCGAAGCGTAGGCCGACTTGGTTTGGCCAGCAGTGCGAGGTGTGGTGAAACAGTGCGCGCAAAGTTGGCGAAGCCCCGTTAGTAGTAACGGGCGAACAACGGCTGCTGCTGTTCGCGATGTTGCTGGTCGCGGTAAGGAATGTCGAGAAAACTCCTTACACTACCCCCCTCCCCCTCTCAAGAAGCCCCCTCCGCTACGCGAGTGCGTATATATCGCAGAAACTCCGGAGTTTCCGCGATATATATATATGCTTGCAGGGCACGGTGGTTTTTTATGTTGGCCAGAGGCACCCAGCTATCCTCAATTGACGTGCGGTCCTTCCAGCGAACGAGGAACTCTATCCTCTTAGTGCCTGTGGGGTGTCGAATCCGATGGCTCCGGATCTTCTCGGGCTCAATGATCAGCTCCGATGCAGGGCGAGTCGTGGATGGTGAGTGGTAACGAGGCAGTTGGCTTGTAGTTGAGATGTAAAGGTGAAGCAGGATGACGTGGAATGATGGGCTGATGTACCAGTCTGTCAGCAATAGTAAATGGGCGGTAACTGAGGTGATCATATGGCAGATCTGGAATGGTCCATAATAGCGCGGTTGTAATTTCGGTACGACGGGTTGTCTTAAATTATGTGTATCAAGCAGAATGTAATCCCCTGACTAGTACGTGACTGGGCGGCGGTGGCGATCAGCATTTCGTTTTGCGATGACGTTGGCATTTTTTATTGCTTCCGCAGCTCTGGTGTGGGCAGCTTGCAGAATCTTGGCAAATTGCCGTGAGCGTGGCGTTGGGTTGCCTGGACTTGACGTCATGGGCACTGCTGGATTTTGCCCATAGTTCAGGTAGAACGGGTATTGCTGCGTTGTCGCTGACGTGGCGTTGTTGTACGCGAACTCGATCAGCAGCAGCTGCTGCTCCCATGTTGTCGGGTCGTCGCATGTGGCGCAGATCAGCTGCTCCATGGTCTGGTTGGTCTGCTCCGTTTCACCGTCCGTCTCGGGGTGGTACGACGAGCTAAACTGTAGCCTGGTCCCGAAATGCTCCCAGAGGTTCTTCCAGAAGCTGCTGATCAACTTCGTGTCGCGGTCGCTGATGATTACAGCTGGTATCCCGTGCAGTCGAACGACGGTTGCGATGAACAGGCGAGCGGTTTCTTCAGCTGAGATCAATTTCCTGCACGCAGCGAAGTGCGCCATTTCGTCAGTCTCTCAACGCCGACCATTACCGCGTCGTTACCACTAGGGTTCAAAGGTAACCCTGTGACGAAATCCATGGTAGCCTGCTGCCAAGCGCGCTCGGGCGGTGGAATCGGCTTCAACTGACCCGCCTTTCTATTTCGCGGGCTCTTGATCACATGATACGTACGACACGAACCCACGTGGTGTTGTACGCCGGTCAACTGCTCCGGCCAGTAGTAATACCGGTGTAGTTGCTGTCGCATTTTTTCTACCCCGGTGTGAGAGTACGACGGCTAATGCTGGCTTTGCTAATTTGCTAGGACTTTATTATGCTATTACTAGCTTATGTTATATTTATAATTTATCATGCATTTATGTGCTTGATTTCTTAGGTTATGTTCATTCCTATATGCCATTATAGTTATAGCACCGAACCAGGTTATGTGTACCAGACTCAAGCCTTTTCGGTTGCTACCGAATTGCTTTTTACCGAGTTTGGAAAGGTTCTGTTCGGGACGCTTCTCGACCCTCAGAACATTCGCGTAACACCTAGGTTACCTGCCTTGAGTCGAGACTATTTATAGCCTCGTGTTGTACCTAGGTGTATTATTTAATTCAAACTCTCTTTTCTGAGCTCGATCCTAGATCCTCACAACCAAAGTGGCCCAAGGTAACCCCGTCGTGTGCCTCCTGCAATAACAACTCCCTCAGTAGTGAGTACGCGGGTACCCAAATTCGGTTGGTGCCTGTCTTTGCGTTATAGACTCCCTTAGCTTCTGCCAGTTGCTATGAATTTCCCATCGTGAAAAAAGGGTCGGTGCAAAATTCCTGGGTGAATAGGCCGGTTAACAGTGGGTTGGTTGAGGTGAGTAGGATGGCGTGGGGCTGGGCGAAGGTGGAAGTTGGACTCCAGATAATCCAACCAGCGGATCTGTCGCGGATTGAGATTCGGTTGGGCGCAGAGGTACTGTAGTGATTGGTGGTCTGTCCGTAATGTCACGCCGGTGCCAATTAGGTAACATCGCCACACTTTGAACGCGTGCACGATCGCCAGCATTTTGCGGTCGTGTATAGGGTAGTTGCATTCGGGCGGGTGAAGCTTGCGGGACTCGTACGTGATTGGCTGAAGGCCGTCCCCAAAGTCCTGCAACACTACTGCTCCCACGGCGATGTCACTTGCGACGGTGACGAGCTTGAACGGGTGGTGCGGATCTGCGACGTGAAGCACAAGCGGCGAGCACAAAATTTTATGGAGGGCCGAGAAGGCAGCTTGCTCTTTCCCCCCCCCCCCACGTATACTCAGCCCCCTGTTACGATAGTAAGCATAGTGAGGAGCCATAGCTAGGGTTCGCTAGCTAGGCAAGAGAGAAATGAAGAAAGGAGTGGTTTCACAAGCAGCAGTTGGGATACATATAGCAAACCCTAACAAGGTTGTACTCGCTATAGAGCACCCCACTACAGGCTAGATAGTAACATTCTGACACACCCCCATATCCAAAGTGGGGTGTAATCAGCAGAGCACACAGTCATAGAGCAGGGTCACAATGGCAAGCAAAACTAGAGGCTATCACAGAGGGCAAGTGAGGAGGAGGAGAGTACTGTGGATGGAGAGAGAAGATGGGAGGCAACGACTGAAGCTGCGGAGGCACGGGCACAGGAGCGGCTGACTCAGTGGCTACCAAAGCAAGGGCGACGGACTACTGGAGTGACTGGCTCCACGGCTATAGACGAGCGGCAGGAGCAACGGACCCACTAGCGGCTGGTGCAACAAGCTCACTGGCTACCGAAGCAAGGGCGACGGACTACAGGCGCTGCAGGCGACACGACAGCTACCTCCACACAACCTCCTCCAACTGACCCACACCCTTGACACACACCCCTTGCTGAACCCCTAACTCCACTCCCACATCACCCCCCTAGCACCACTCCTTCGGCTTCCACACACTCACCCCCCTGAGCGGCAGCTGCAGCAGCGGGAGACAGAGGAGGAGGAGGAGCAAGGGACGGCGCACACAACCGGCACCCCCACAACCGTCACCCCCACACTCCCCACCCCTAAACCCTAAAACGGGTGGCACAGGGTAGGAGCGCGGGGGACGGCAAGGGGGACGGCGCGCGGCCCCCAGGGCACCACCACGGGGCAGCGAGGGGCCGCGCGTGGCTCCCCAGGGCGCCGCGACGTGAGGGGCGGGGGCCGCGCGTGCTCCTCAGGGCGCCGCGACGAGCAGGGCGGGGGCCGCGCGTGCTCCCCATGGCGCCGCGACGAGCAGGGCGGGGGCCGCGCGTGCTCCCCAGGGCGCCGCGACGAGCAGGGCAGGGGCCGCGCGCGGGCTTCTAAGGAAGGAAACCACCGCGCGCCTTGGGGCGCATGGCGGGCAGAAAACCGCCACGCGCCCCGAGCGCACGGCGAAAAGAAAAACCGAAAAAAAAAAAAAAAAATCGCACGCCAGCTCTGTGCGCGGCAGGAAGGAGGAGTTGCACGCCACGGGGCGTGCAACAGACAGAGTAGCAGCGGAAGCAGTTAGGTGGGCCCACAGGCCAGGAGCGTAGATGCTCTGATAGCATGTTATGATAGTAAGCATAGTGAGGAGCCATAGCTAGGGTTAGCTAGCTAGGCAAGAGAGAAATGAAGAAAGGAGTGGTTTCACTAGCAGCAGTTGGGATACATATAGCAAACCCTAACAGGGTTGTACTCGCTATAGAGCACCCCACTACATGCTAGATAATAACATTCTAACACCCCCTTCCTCAGCAGCTTGGTCAGCGGAGCAGTCAACTTCGCCATGTCGGGGACGAACCGGCGCACGTTATTGACAAACCCCAAAAAACTCTGCAGCTCAGTTAAGTTTGACGGCGCGTGCCATGCTTGTATTGTCGCGATCTTCTTCGGGTCTATTTCCACTCCGTTATATGAAATAATCTTCTTCAAGTCTGTCCTGTAGGAATTCACACTTGAGGCCGTGTTCAGTAGTCTGTTCTCACTCAGTATTTCAAAAACTGCTTCGATGTCCTGTAGGTGCTGTGCTCGATCTGGGCTGTAAATCAGTATTGTCAGAATCCCAACCACTAGACAACATTTCTAGTGCGGGTCAGTGCGCCCATAACCCCCCAGGCCAACATGCCTGTAACCCTTCCCTAGGATCAATCTAGGATCACCAGTGGACCTCTAACACCCCCCCGCACTGGGATGCTCGAGGTGCACACACCGGGATTCGAACCCGAGACCTTTGCTTTGATACCATGTCAAAATCCCAAGCACTAGAGCATTGGGATAAAAGGGCTTGTTTGTATAGCGGGTGAGTGCGCCCATAACCCCCTAGGCCAACGTGCCTGTAACCCTTCCCTAGGGCCAACGTGACAAGTATGTCGTCGAAGTACGCGATGATGCACTTACCTAAGAGCGGACGGAAGGCTTTGTTCATGGTAATTTGAAATGTGGCGGAGGCGTTGGTCAGTCCGAATGGCATGATGGTGTATTCAAAGGATCCGTAGCGTGCTCAGAAAGCTGTCTTTGGGCACTCTGTTGGGTTTACGCTGATTTGGTGGAAACCTCCTCGAAGCTCGATTTTCGAGAAAACCCAGGCTGTGCGCAGTTGGTCAATCAGTTCGTCAGCTCGCGGGATGGGGTAACGAGATTTGATGGTAACTCGGTTCAGTGCGCGGTGAGCGATGCACATGCAAAATCCCCCATCTTTTTTCAGCGTGAACAGTATCGGTGCGGCGAAGGATGACGAACTCGGGCGAATAGACTCCTTCTCGAGCAGGTAATTTAGCTGTTTCCTTAGCTTGTCCAGTTCGGGTTGGGTTAGTCAGAACTGTAGCTGTACTGTTGGCTGTACCCTCGGTTCTAACTCGATCATGTGTCGTACGGTCGATGAGGTGGCACTCCTATCGACAGATCGTCCGAAAAAATCCCACTGTACTGCTTCAGTAGAGCTGTCAAGTCATCCGGTAAGTCAGCTAGCAGTTTCTGTACACCCCCCCCCCCCCCTTTGTATGCTGCCTCAGCTACCCGAATGTCAACCGCATATACGTCAGCTCCTGCCGCTACGGCACATTTCATCGTGATCGCGTTGACACGCACCGACGAAGACTCAGGCGAGCCCAAGCGACGTAGGGCCGCTCACTCGCACCGTGCAGTCACCCGTCGTCCGGTCGATTCGCAGGTTGTGTCGTCGCAGCCAATAACGGCCGAGTAAAATATCAGTTCCGTCGAGGATCGTCGTGAGCATTTCCTGGCTAAACGTGAAGTTACCCCCGCATCGAATCCGGACTCGGTCCACGCTTTCTCGTATCGCCAGTGGCGTGCCGTCAACCAGTCTTGCATCGATCTCACGTAAACATCTATCCTGTGGCAGCTTCAGTTTCAGTGCTGTGGCAGTGTTGATGAGGCTGTGGTTGCCCCCCCCCCATCAACAAATGTTTTAACTAAATCCGTCCCAATCTTCCCACTAAGCAGTATGGGGTTATCCACCGCGTTACCCTTCTTATTCCGCCGGGTGTGGTTGATTGTGTGAACCGGCACAATCACACGGTGAGGGCCGGCTGGGTCGGGCGAGCGGCATGACCTGTCAGTAGAGGGCCCGTCTGCTACGGACTCCCAGCGTTTCCCTGTTGCTTGGTCTGTTTCTGCTGCTCAGCTTCCCCCTTTCCCTGAGAATTTTTTGGGCATTCGCTGTTGCGGTGTCCTGGCCGATTGCACACAAAGCAGTGCCCTTTAAACAGTGTGGCAGCAGCATTCGCGGCGATGGCTCATATCGTGGCGCCTTCATTTGTCCCACGAGACCGATGTACCCGGTTGCTGTTACTTCCGTAGGACCCCGATCTCGGTCCGAGGAAAAAGTTGAGCTTCTCCGCCATAGCGAGAATCTCTTGGAAATCAGTGACGTCGCGGAGCTGGATTTCCTGAGCGATGTCATGCTTCAGGCTGCCGATCTAGCGGACGATGCGCTCGCTCTCATGCATGTAGCGCACCTGCTCACACAGCGCCCGAAACCTACTAGTGTAATCTTGGATGGAACCGAGCTGGCGCCAAGTGCGGAGCTTCTGACGCGCCGCGATCGAAGCCGCAATTTGCTCCAATTGGGCACGCAGACCTGAGCACCAATCCATGGCAGGTACTCGCAGCAGCGACACGGCGTAATGAATGTTCGTCGTAACCTCCAAGACATAGTTGGCGTCAAAGATAACGTTCATCGTGAACAACCACGCTTGAAAGGTAGGACCACTCTGTTGACTTGGGTCAAAGCATGGCGGACGATGCGGCTTCAACGACATCAGCGACTGCAGTATTGACTCGTCGGCCGGCACTGGAATCGTGACGCGGGGCTGGCTTCTGGCCGCATTCATCGCTTCGGGGTGTGTTGCGCCGTGGTCGTCGTCTCTGTCGTTGCAGACGACGCCATCACTGGTCGCGCTCACAGGTTGCCCCACACTTCCATATTGTGATGCTTATTGTACTGGTTGTCCCGGTGTGCCTTGTGCTTGCGATTGTGCTTGTTGTGCTCGTGCAACATCATTCTGCAGGGATGTGCGTTCTGCCCTCAGCGCTGCAATTTCTTCAGAGCTTTCGTGGAGTTGCTGCAGCAATGCATTCAAACGTTCTTGCGTGAGCGTCGTAACGTCGGCCATGGTGAAGGGCATTGGCTTGGCTTAGTTTAGGCGCAGACGTGGCTCACGCGTTTACAAGAGAACGCGAGGACAGCGGCTCCTAGGTGCTAAGGAGCGTGAGTCCCTTCGAGTGAAAAAATGAAAGTTGATTTCCTGAGGTGCAGAGATGCGCGGTCCGAAAGAAGGTGGCTCTAATAACCAAGTGTTTTGGGTGCAATGAAACGAGATATTGAGGATTGCACTTGAGTGTCAAAAGAGTACAAAATATGAGTGAATACTTATACGCTAAACATGTAAACGGTAACGCGGTGCGTGCAAGCTAGCTAGTGCTATGCTGGCAACGAGTTTTGGGCTAGTCCTGAAGCGTAGGCCGACTCGGTTTGGCCAGCAGTGCGAGGTGTAGTGAAACAGTGCGCGCAAAGTTGGCGAAGCCCCGTGAGCAGTAACGGGTAAACATCGGCTGCTGCTTTACGCGACGTTGCTGGTCGCGGTAAGGAATGTGTCAGAGGTCCACTGGTGATCCCCGATTGATCCTAGGGAAGGGTTACAGGCACGTTGGCCTAGGGGGTTATGGGCGCACTGACCCGCTACTTAACAAGCCCTTTTATCCCAATGGTCTAGTGGTTGGGATTCTGACATGGTATCAGAGCGAAGGTCTCGGGTTCGAATCCCGGTGTATGCATTTCGGGCATCGCAGTGCGGGGGGGTGTCAGAGGTCTACTGGTGATCCCCGATTGATCCTAGGGAAGGGTTACAGGCACGTTGGCCTGGGGGGTTATGGGCGCACTGACCCGCTACTTAACAAGCCCTTTTATCCCAATGGTCTAGTGGTTGGGATTCTGACAGAAAGGTGAGAAAAAATCTTACACATTTGCATTGTTAATGGGCCTAGTTCGGCAGCCAGGGGGGAAGAAAAATGTTAGGAAGATGGGGAGAAGGTGAGGCGTGCGTCAACCCAGGGTTAACGAATTTTGACCCTGGTTTGACCGCACCACGGCTAACTTGCGCCATGGGGGAGCCGGCGCATGTTGGTGTTGGCAGTTGTTTGAGATACATAGGCTCTAAACACACATCTAATCCACACTATGTTGTTCCCAAGGGGTCACCTCCAACAGTCCTTGGCTGCCTGGCATAGCCAAATGGCACGTCCTTCGGGAGGCATCAACCCTAAACACTATGCGACAAGGTATTTAGGGTTGCTGCTCCCGAATTACATCCCATCTGAACGGGTTCTAGTTTTCTGTACTGGGAGCAAAAATTAACCTTAGAGTTTCACTCGTCTAAAAGTGATATTCTTAGGGACATTATGCATCGATCTAATTGTGGACATTCAAATAGTAAATAAGATATTGCATATGTTTTTAACGAGTTACCCTACAGTGACTCGAGTAGTTACGATTCTCGATTGGGCATTTCATCCGTGACCAAACGTGATAGACTTGCGGGGCAGGTGTGACTATCCATGATAGCACTGTGATCACACGCGATAGTTACGATGTGTGCTCTGACTGTTCGTGATACCCCCATGACCAAATGTGATAAATCGGGCCTTATTGTGACTACCCATATAATTTCCCTAAAAAAAAGTGCCGCAGGTCGAGGCACATTTGCCCTCACATTCGAATGTCCCAGAGCACTGTAGCAAAGCGAAAATTCTCACCAAAAAAAAAGAATCACATGCATAATTGCTCTCGAGTAGGGTATGTCAGAACATTATAGCTTATGCTTTTGTGTAGGCTATAGTGGGGTATCCCATAGGGGGTACAACCCAATTAGGGTTAGTACTTGTACCCACTTCATTCATAGTTCATTTATTCGCGTTCACTTCTTCACATGGAATCAGAGCAGGTCCCCTCCTAGGGACTGTTCCTAGGGCCCACCGAAGCGCGCCCCGAGGCGCGCGTTCCTTTTTTTTAGCGACCCTCCGTGTCGCCCCTAGCGGCCCGTTACGCCGCCCTTACCTACGCGACCCCGCCGCCCTTACCTACGCGGCCCCGCCGCCCTTACGTCGCGGCCCCGCCGCCCTCAAGTCGCGGCCCCGCCGCCTCACCTACGCGCCCCCCCCCCCCCCCCCCCCCCCGCCCTTACGTCGCGGCCCCGCCGCCCTTACATCGCGGCACCGCCGCCCTCACGTCGAGGCCCCGCCGCCTCACCTACGTGCCCCCCCCCCCCCCGCCCTTACCTACGCGGCCCCGCCGCCCTTACCTACGCGGCCCCGCCGCCCTTACCTATGCGGCCCCGCCGCCCTTACCTCCGCGGCCCCGCCGCCCTTACGTCGCGGCCCCGCCACCCTCACGTCGCGGCCCCGCCGCCCTCACCTACGCGGCGCCGCCGCCCTCACCTCCGCGGCCTCGCCGCCCTCACCTACGCGGCCCCGCCGCCCTCACCTTCGCGGCCTCGCCGCCCTCACCTTCGCGGCCCCGCCGCCCTCACCTACACGGCCCCGCCGCCCTCACCTTCGCGGCCTCGCCGCCCGTGCCTACGCGGCCCCGCCGCCCTCACATCGCGGCCCCGCCGCCCACACCTTCGCGGCCCCGCCAGTCTCCCCTCCTGCCGAGCCGCTCGAGCAGCCGCCCGCCACGCCGCCCGATACCGGAGCAGCCGAGCCGCCCAGCAGCAGCCGCCGAGCCGCCAAACCCCAGTCCAGCCGAGCCGCCCAGCAGCAGCCGCCGAGCTGCCGAGCCGCAGTACAGCCAAGCCGCCCAGCAGCAGCCGCCGAGCCGCCGGGCCGCCGAGCCGCAGTACCGCCGAGCCGCCCCGCAGCCGAGCCGCACTACTGCCGAGCCGCCCGACCTGCCGTGTCCGGTGAGCACAGCCCCACTGCTACTGCGTGCCCTTCCCTCACTGCTTGCACTGCTAGTCTGTCGTCATGGCTACCCCTAGTGTCCTTGCTTTTGACGCTGAGGGTCGAGCCATTGACTTTGAGGTCGCGGTCGACGACCTGCAGCTGTTTTTACAGTGCGATAGGGCGGACGGTCTGTCTCTCTTTGACCTCACCTCTGGCGCCTCCCCTGCTTCTGCTGCTGATGCTGACCCCACTGTTCGCTCTCAGTGGGCCACCCGCGATGCTGCTGCACGTCTTGCTGTGCGTCGCCACCTGCCTACCACTGAGCGCGCGCACTTTAGTCAGTACAAGAGTACTCAGACCTTGTACGACGCTGTAGCTGCGCGCTACTCTTCCCCTGCCACTGCTGCACTGAGCCGCCTCATGCTACCGTACCTCTTTCCTGACCTTGCTGCCTTTCCTACAGTCGCTGACCTCATCACGCACCTCCGCACTTCTGACACTCGCTACCGCGCCGCACTTCCTGCTGAGTTCTGCGCCAAGAACCCCCCCCCCCCATGTACATCGCTCTCTATTACATAGTCACTCGCCTCCCTGACTCCCTTTGCGTAGTCAGGGACCACTTCCTCTCAGTTTGTCCCACCACCCTCACTGTCGACCTCCTCGAGAAGGCCCTCATAGCGGCGGAGAAAAGCATAGTCGCTGTAGGAGCCTCTAGTGGTGACCCGCGCACCCCCATCTTTGAGGGGTGTTCTCCTTCCCCCCTACTGCCCTCTGTTGCCTCTGCTACTGCTGCCGACCTGCTTGGTCTTGAGTCGGTCGGCGCGGCGTCTGCCCCTAGCGGGAGACGCCGCCCTGGCAAGGGCAAGGGGGGCAAGGGCGCGGGTGGAGCTGGCGGGGGCGGTGGAGGTGGCAGTGGCGGTGGCGGAGGGAGTTGGGGTGGCGGTGGGAGTGGTGGTGAGGGTGGTGGTGGTGGTGGCGGCAGCGGAGGCGGCGGCGGTGGCGGCGGCGGCGGTGGGAGCGGAGGCGGCGGCGGTGGCGGAGGTGGAGGCGGCGGTGGCGGAGGAGGTGGAGCCGGTCGGGGTAGTGCCCCGCAGCAGAGCGACTCTGGTGGTGGTCAGCGCCAGCAGAAGCAGCAGCAGCAGCGTTCTTGGGACATCCCCCCGCCTCAGCAGCTCCGTGAGTGGTACACACAGCGTCAGCGTGGTGGGGGTCTTGGCCCGTGCACCTACGTTCTTCGTTCCGGTGACCGCGCGAGTGAGCAGTCTGGGGGTGCCCACTCCACCCAGCGCTGCTTTGGCCGCCTGACGGACGCTTGGTGTCAGCAGTTCCCCGAGGCTGGTGAGGTTCCCCGCTAAGGAGAGCTGTCTAGGGCTGGCGTAGCGATCTTTGATCTTGACTTTGATGCTATCCTTGCTGCCATGTATGCTGTGACTATTAGTGATGAGGGTGACTGTTACCGGTGTTTCCCGCCCGACCCGGGCATTGGTACTGCTGCGCTAGGTGCTTGTGAGGCTACTGCTCTAGGTGCCAGTGCGTCTGCACTCTTAGGTACTGGTGAGGCTGCGCTCTCAGGTACTGCGTTGGCTTTGGCCTCCCTCACCTTCACACTTGACTCAGGGGCTTCTCGCTCCTTCTTTCGAGACCGCACCACACTCACGCCGCTTGGTCGGCCGGTTGCAGTCTCCCTGGCTGACCCCTCTGGGGGTCCTGTCCTCGCTCACTTCTCCACTGTCCTCCCGTGTCCGGCTGCCCCCTCGGGCACCCTGTCGGGTCTGTACCTCCCCTCGTTCTCGACGAACTTGGTGAGTGGTGCTGACCTGCAGGATGCGGGGGTTCATCAGTTTACTCCTGCGAGTCAGCGGGTGACCCACTGCTCGGACGCCCGCACAGGCCGATACCTAGCCACGCTTTCGCGTCGGCCTGGGTCGAGTCTCTACACCCTAACCACTGAGTCTCCTCCAGTCCCTGCGTCTGGCCAGGTAGCTGCGTCGGGTCAGGTGTTTGCTGCAGCGTCCAGGTCTGGTCCTGAGTCTGCCCTCTCCACAGCAAAATAGGATTGCTGAGCGCCGCATTGGCATGGTCATGGACGTCGCTCGTACGTCCATGATGCATGCGGCTGCCCCCCATTTTCTGTGGCCGTTTACGGTTCGGTACGCGGCGCATCAGCTCAACCTTCACCCCAGGGTCTCCTGGCCTGAGACCTCCCCAGCTCTGCTGTGGACGGGGAAGGTCGGCGATGCGTCTGCGTTCCGTGTCTGGGGATCTCGGGCGTTTGTCCGCGACTTGTCTGCGGACAAGTTGTCCCCTCGTGCTGCTCCCTGTGTCTTTCTAGGCTTCCCCCCTGACGCCCCAGGGTGGCAGTTCTACCACCCCTCCTCTCGTCGTGTTCTGTCCTCTCGGGATGTCACATTCGACTAGTCCGTCCCCTTCTACCGCCTCTTCCCCTACCGCACTCCTTCCCTCCCCCCGCCACCGCACTTCCTTGTGCCAAGTCCACCCCCGCTAGACCCCATTCCCCCTCAGGGTACTGCCCCTTCAGGTGTGACCCAGGTAGATGCAGTCGAGCCGGTCGAGGTTGCTGGTGACTCAGGTACTGCTGAGGGTGCTGAGCCTGGGGGTGCTGAGCCTGGGGGTGCTGACTCTGGGGGTGCTGAGACTGGGGGTGCTGAGCCTAGGGGTGTTGAGCCTGGGGGTGCTGCATCTTGGGGTTTTGAGTCTGGGGGTGCTGAGCCTGGGGGTGCTGACTCTGGAGGTGCTGCGCGCGTGTGTGCTGAGCCTGGGGGTGCTGAGCCTGGGGGTGCTGCGTCTAGAGCTGCTGAGCCTGGAGGTGTGGAACCTGCTGCCACTGGACCTCCCCTTGTGGCGTCTGGCGGTGCTGGGCCTGAAGGTTCTCTGGGTGTTTCGTCTCGGCGGGAGCCACTCTCTCCACAGGAGCTGCGTGAGTGGTTTGCTCGCCGCTGTAGGCGTACTGCTGGAGCTAGCGCTTCTTCGGCCGCTGAGGGTGCTCGTGCCGCCGATCCCGGAGCTGCTGGGCTTGCGGTCCGCCTGGAGCTGGAGCTGCTGAGGGTGTTGGTTCTGAGACTACTACTGTCCATCCTGGTGGTGGTCCTGCTGCGGGTGCTGCTGGTGCTGCTGGAGGTCCTGCCGGTGGAGGTGCTGTTGACGCTGGTGCTGCCGGAGTTGCTGAGGGTGCTGGTGCTGTCCCTGCTGTCTCTGGTGCCGCCGCACGGCCTCGGCCGTACTTCGTTCCGCTCCTGCAACAGGTCCTTGGTCCTTCTCCTCCTGTAGAGTGTCCACCGCCTGTCCTGTCACAGTCGCAGTTAGAGCCTGCCTCCCCACTGCCTACTTCCTCTCCTTACACTGGTCCTACTGGAGGTCTTACTGAGCCTCATGACCCTGCGTCTCGTCCCGCGTCGCCTGTCGCTACTGCTCGCGCTAGTGGTCGTGGTTCGCGTCAGCGTCCTCCTCCTGTCCCTGGCACGCACTGGATTTCTTTGCGTCCCTCCACTGCTCCTCTGCGTGCCCCTTTGCCTTCTCCTCCTGAGTCTTCTCTTCCTGCGCTTGCCGACCCCGCGTCGGACTCCCTTCGTGCTGCCAGTCCTACTGTCACGCGTCTCCTTGCTACTGTCGTCACTGACCCCTCTTTTGAGTCCACTGCTGCGTCTGCTCTTGTTGCTGAGCTCGTCGACTTTGCTGCTCGCTGTCGTCTAGACTACGCTGCTAGTCTTGTTGCTGAGTCTGCGTCTGTCTGTCCTCCGTCCGTCGGGGGTGAGTGTGCTCTTGGCACGGACGTCCTAGAGGACAGGCAGAAGGAGTTACAGTGTCTGGCTGCTGCTTCACCTCATCTGGCGTCTGTACTACTTGCCCCTTAGGGAGACCCGGATGTGCTAAACATCCCGACTCCGCGCTCTTACGCGGGGGCCGTAGAGGGTCCCTACTCCTCTCAGTGGCAGGCAGCTATGGATGCGGAGATGGCTTCCTGGAAGTCCACAGGCACCTATGTTGACGCGGTTCCCCCTCCTGGGGCGAACATCGTCAGTGGCATGTGGATCTTCAGGGTGAAGCGGCCGCCGTGCTCTCCACCTGTCTTCAAGGCGCGGTACGTGGCTCGTGGCTTCAGTCAGTGGCAGGGAGTTGACTACTTTCAGACCTTCTCTCCCACCCTGATGATGACCACTCTTTGGGTGCTGCTGCACATAGCCGCTCAGCGCGACTACGAGCTCCACTCTCTTGACTTCAGCACTGCTTTCTTGCAGGGTAGCCTGCACGAGGAGATCTGGCTGCGCCGTCCACCTGGCTTCACTAGGACTTTCCCTCCTGGCACCCAGAGGAGCCTCCGACGGCCAGTCTACGGTCTCCGCCAGGCACCGCGTGAGTGGCACGACACACTGAGGACTACACTTGCGGCTCTTGGGTTTGCTCCCTCTACTGTTGACCCTTCGTTGTTTCTGCGCACCGACACTTCTCTGCCGCCGTTCTACATCCTCGTGTACGTCGACGACTTGGTCTTTGCCACAGTGGACACTGCTGGACTCGCCTACGTGAAGTCAGAGCTGCAGAAGAGACACACGTGCACAGACCTGGGTGAACTGCGGAGCTACCTTGGCTTGCAGATCACTCGGGACAGAGCACGCCGCACCATTACCTTGACTCAGTCACACATGGTGCAGCACGTCCTTCAGCGCTTCGACTTCACGTACTCCTTGCCTCAGGCCACTCCTCTGTCTACTCGCCACTCGCTCTCAGCTCTGCCTTCGGATGAGTCCGTAGAGTCGAGTGGCTCGTACCCTGAGCTTGTTGGCTGCCTCATGTACCTGATGACCTGCACACGACCTGACCTTGCATACCCTCTTAGCATCTTGGCACGATATGTTGCTCCTGGGAGACACCGACCAGAGCACATGGCTGCAGCGAAGAGGGTGTTGCGCTACTTGTGCAGTACGTCGGGCATGGGGCTAGTGCTTGGAGGGCGGAGTCCAGTGGTCCTCACTGGGCACGCGGACGCTTCTTGGGCTGATGACCAGGCTACTCAGCGGTCGTCGCAGGGTTACGCCTTCAGTCTTGGTTCCGGCTCTGTTCCGTGGCGGGCTACTCGCTCGTCTTTTGTTCTCGGCTCCAGTTGTGAGGCTGAGATCTACGCCGGGGCCATGGCTGCTCAGGAGCTTCGCTGGCTCACCTACCTGCTGACTGACCTCGGAGAGCTGCCTCGTTCTCCTCCAGTGCTGTACGTAGACAACAAGGCCATGCTGGCCTTGTGTCGAGAGCAGCGCCTGGAGCACAGAACGAAGCACATTGCTCTCCGCTACTTTCTTGCTCGTGAGCTGCAGCAGCGTGGTCAGTTGCGACTTGCGTACGTGGCCTCTGAGGCCAACACTGCTGATGTTTTCACCAAGGCACTTCCGCCTTGTGATCATCAGCGCTTCTGCACTCAGTTGGGACTTGTCCCAGTCTTGCCTCACTTGCTCACCTCTTGACCTTACTTGTACTCTTGCATATATATATATACCTGCTCTTGCTTGTTTAGACTTGTCAGATTATTATAGCTGATGCATGTTTGTAGGCTATAGTGGGGTAGCACATATGGGGTACAACTCTCTAGGGTTGTATTTGTACCCAACTCTGACTTAGTCATTCCATTCCTGGTCATTTGTTAAACATGGTATAGAGCGAGTTCCCTGTGGGAACGTTGCCTAGGGCCCACCGAAGCGCGCCCCGAGGCGCGCACCCTTTTTTTTTTTTAGCGACCCCTCGAGTCGCCCTTTCCCTTGTGGCCCCGCCATCCCTCAGACGCGGCCCCGCCACCCCTTCTGATCGCGGCCCCGCCACCCGATCGCGGCCCCGCCGCCACGTCGCGGCCCCGCCACCCGATCGCGGCTCCGCCGCCCGCTACGAAGCGGCCCCGCCGCCTGCTCGACGCGGCCCTGCCGCCTGCTCTGACGCGGCCCCGTCGCCCGCTACGACGCGGCCCCTGTCGCCCGCTCAAACGCGGCCTCGCCGCTTGCTCGTCGCGGTCCCGCCGCCTACTCTAACGCGGCCCAGCCGCCCGCTACGACGCGGCCCCACCGCCTGCTCTGATGCGGCCCCGCCGCCACCTCTTACGCGGCCCCACCGCCACCTCTGACGCGGCCCCGCCGCCTGATCTGACGCGGCCCCGCCGCCACCTCTGACGCGGCCCCGCCGCCTGCTCTCACGCGGCCCCGCCGCCCACTACGACGCGGCCCCGCCGCCCGCTACGCCGCCGGCCCCGCCGCCTGCTCAGCCGCGGCCCCGCCGCCCTCTCTGCCGGCCCCGTCGCTCCACCAGCCGCGGCCCCGCCGTCCCTGCCGCTGCACGTGCCGCCCCTGCTACTTCGGCCCCGCCGCCCCTGGTCTCGCGGCCCCGCCACCCTACCTGCAGCAGCCGAGCCGCCCACCTGCAGCAGCCGAGCAGCAGTGCAGCCGAGCCGCCCTGCACCCGAGCCACCCTGCCGCCGAGCAGCCCGGGAGCCGAGCCGCCCTGCACCCGAGCCGCCCTGCCGCCGAGCCGCCCGGGAGCCGAGCCGCCCAGCAGCCGAGTCGCTGAGTCGCCGAGCCGCCCTTCTGCAGAGTTGCCCGGCCTGCCCTGCCTGGTGAGCACAGTCCCACTGTCACTGCGTGCTCTTCCCCTACTGCTTGCACTGCTTCGCTGTCATCGTCATGGCTACCCCTAGTGTCCTAGCTTTTTACGCTGAGGGTCGCGCCATTGACTTTGAGGTCTGGGTAGACGACCTGCAGTTGTTTTTACAGTGCGAGAGGGCAGACGGCCTCTCTCTCTTTGACCTTACCTCTGGCGCCTCTCCTGCTCCTGCTGCTGATGCTGATCCCACTGTGCGCTCTCAGTGGGCCACCCGCGATGCTGCTGCACGTCTTGCTGTGCGTCGCCACCTCCCTACCTCTGAGCGCGCGCACTTTAGTCAGTACAAGAGTGCTCAGACCTTGTACGACGCTGTAGTTGCGCGCTACTCCTCCCCTGCCACTGCTGCACTGAGCCGTCTCATGCTTCCCTACCTCTTTCCTGACCTCTCTGCCTTTCCCACTATCACTGACCTCATAACGCACCTCCGCACTAGTGACACTCGCTACCGCGCCGCCCTTCCTGCTGAGTTCTGCGCTGAGAACCCCCCCCCCATGTACATCACTCTCTACTACGTAGTCACACGCCTCCCTGACTCCCTTCGCGTAGCCAGGGACCACTTTCTCGCAGTCTGTCCCACCACCCTCAACGTCGACGTCCTCGAGAAGGCCCTCCTCGCAGCGGAGAAGAGCATAGTCGCTGTAGGAGCTTCTCGTGGTGACCCTCGCACCCCCATCTTTGAGGGGTGCTCTCCTTCCCCCTTGCTGCCCTCTGTTGCCTCTGCTGCCGCTGCCGACCTGCTTGGTCTTGAGTCGGTCGGCGCGGCGTCTGCCCCTAGTGGGAGACGTCACTCTGGCAAGGGCAAGGGGGGCAAGGGCGCGGGTGGAGCTGGAGGGGGCGGTGGCGGTGGCGGCGGAGGCGGCGGAGGGAGTGGGGGTGGCGGCGGGAGTAGTGGCGGGTGTTGTGGTGGTGGTGGCAGCAACGGCAGAGGCGGCGGTGGTGGTGGCAGCAACGGCGGAGGCGGCGGTGGTGGTGGCAGCGGTGGTGGTGGTGGCAGCGGCGGAGGTGGAGGCGGCGGAGGAGGCAGCGGAGGAGGCGGTGGTGGTGGAGGGGGTGGAGCTGGTCGGGGTGGTACCCAGCAGCGGAGCGGCGGTGGTGGTGGCCAGCGCTCGCAGCAGCAGCAGCAGCAGCAGCAGCGTTCGCGGGACATCCCTCCGCCTCAGCAGCTTCGTGAGTGGTACACTCAGCGTCAGAGGGGTGGGGGTACTGGTCCTTGCACCTACGTCCTTCGTTCCGGCGACCGCGCGGGTGAGCAGTGTGGGGGTGCCCACCCCACCCAGCGCTGCTTTGGCCGCCTGACAAACGCTTGACGTCAGCAGTTCCCCGGGGCTAGTGAGATCCCTCGCTAGGATGAGCTTCTTAGGGCTGGTGTAGCGATCTTTGATCTTGATTTTGATGCTATCCTTGCTGCTATGTCTGCTGTGACTATTAGTGAGGAGACTGAGGTTTACCGGTGTTTCTAGCCCGACCCGGGCATTGGTACTGCTGCGCTAGGTGCTTGTGAGGCTGCTGCTCTAGGTGCCAGTGCGTCTGCGCTCTGAGGTACTTGGTGAGACTGCGCTCTCAGGTATTGCGTCGCCCTCGTCCTCCCTTACTTTCACCCTTGACTCTGGGGCTTCTCGCTCCTTCTTTCGAGACCGCACCACCCTTACGCCGCTTGGCCGGCCGGTTGCCGTCTCCCTGGCTGACCCCTCTGGGGGTCCTGTCCTCTATCACTTCTCCACTGTCCTCCCATGTCCGGCTGCCCCTTCGGGCACCCTGTCTGGTCTGTACCTTCCCTCGTTCTCTACAAACTTGGTGAGTGGTGCTGACCTCCAGGATGCGGGGGTTCACCAGTTCACTCCTGCGAGTCAGCGGGTGACCCACTGCACGGACGCACGCACAGGCCGACACCTGGCCACCTTCTCACGTCGGCCGGGGTCGAGTCTCTACACCCTGACCACTACGTCTCCTCCTGTCTCTGCGTCCGGTCAGGTAGCTGCGTCAGGTCAGGTGTTTGCTGCTGCGTCCCGGTCAGGTCCTGAGTCTGCCCCCTGTTCTTGTCGCCTCCTCTCTCACGAGACTCTCCTGTGGCACCACCGTCTTGGCCACCCGTCCATGCCCCGTCTTCGGAGCATGGCTTCCCGTGTCCTTGTCTCTGGTCTTCCCCAGTCACTCCCTCCCCTTCCCTCCAGGCCTGGACCTTCCTGTGTCCCCTGTGTCGAGGGTCGCCTCCGGGCTTCTCCTCACTCCTCCCAGTTCCCCCCGACAGAGGCTCCTCTGCAGACGCTTCACATGGACGTGTGGGGCCCAGCCCCCGTCCGTGGGCAGGGTCACGAGCGCTACTTCCTGTTGGTGGTTGACGACTACTCGCGTTACACCACAGTCCTCCCCTTGCGCAGCAAGGGTGCTTTCACTGAGGTACTGATCGACTGGATCCGTGAGGCTCGTCTCCAGCTCAGGAAGAGCTTCGGCTTGGACTTTCCTGTTTTGCGTCTGCACTCGGACAGAGGCGGAGAGTTCTCCTCTCGCCTTCTGCGAGACTACTGTCGTGCACGGGGGATCCGCCAGACCTTCACGCTTCCGGACTCTCCACAGCAAAATGGGATTGCTGAGCGCCGCATTGGCATGGTCATGGATGTCGCTCGTACGTCCATGATGCATGCGGCTGCCCCCCATTTTGTGTGGCCGTTTGCGGTGAGGTACGCGGCACATCAGCTCAACCTTCACCCCAGGGTCTCTCGGCCCGCGATGTCCCCAGTCTTGCTGTGGACGGGGAAGGTTGGCGATGCGTCGGCGTTCCATGTCTGGGGATCTCGGGCGTTTGTCCGCGACTTGTCTGCGGACAAGCTGTCCCCTCGTGCTGCTCCCTGTGTCTTCCTTGGCTTCCCCACTGACGCTCCAGGGTGGCAGTTTTACCACCCCTCCTCTCGTCGTGTTCTGTCCTCCCAGGACGTCACGTTCGACGAGTCAGTCCCCTTACAGTGTCTGGCTGCTGCTTCACCTCATCTCGCGTCTGTACTGCTTGCTCCTGAGGGAGACCCGGATGCACTAGACATCCCGACTCCGCGCTCTTACGCGGAGGCCGTAGAGGGTCCCTACTCCTCTCAGTGGCAGGCAGCTATGGATGGAGAGATGGCTTCCTGGAAGTCCACAGGCACCTACGTTGACGCAGTTCCCCCTCCTGGGGCGAACATCGTCAGTGGCATGTGGATCTTCCGGGTGAAGCGGCCGCCGGGCTCTCCACCTGTCTTCAAGGCGCGGTACGTTGCTCGTGGCTTCAGTCAGCGGCAGGGAGTTGACTACTTTCAGACCTTCTCTCCCACCCCGAAGATGACCACTCTTCGGGTGCTGCTGCACATAGCCGCTCAGCGCGACTACGAGCTTCACTCTCTTGACTTCAGCACTGCGTTCCTGCAGGGTAGCCTGCATGAGGGGATCTGGCTGCGCCGTCCACCTGGCTTCACTCGGACTTTCACTCCTGGCACCCAGTGGAGCCTTCGACGGCCAGTCTACGGACTTTCGCTACCTGTGCAGTACGTCGGGCATGGGGCTAGTGCTTGGAGGGCGGAGTCCAGTGGTCCTTACAGGCCACGCGGACGCTTCTTGGGCTGACGACCAGGCTACGCAGCGGTCGTCACAGGGTTACACCTTCAGTCTTGGTTCCGGCTCTGTCTCGTGGCGGTCTACTCGTTCGTCTTCGGTTCTCGGCTCCAGTTGTGAGGCTGAGATCTACGCCGGGGCCATGGCTGCACAGGAGCTTCGCTGGCTCACCTACCTGCTGACTGACCTTGGAGAGCCGCCTCGTTCTCCTCCAGTGCTGTACGTAGACAACAAGGCCATGCTGGCCTTGTGTCGGGAGCAGCGCTTGGAGCACAGAACGAAGCACATTGCTCTCCGCTACTTCCTTGCTCGTGAGCTGCAGCAGCGTGGTCGGTTGCGACTTGCGTACGTGGCCTCTGAGGCCAACACTGCTGATGTGTTCACCAAGGCACTCGCGCCTTGTGACCATCAGCGCTTCTGCACCCAGCTGGGTCTTGTGCCTGTCTTGCCTCACTTGCTCTCTTCTTGACGTTACTTGTACTGTGACATACATATACCTGCTCCTGCTTGTCTAGTTTTATATATATGTGTGTACTCCTGCATGTGAACAGGCCTCTGGCCCTGCTCTTGTGCTCGGACTGTGTGGTGACTTTGTGATCCACCCTGAGCTTGCTTTGCTTTGCTTTGCTTGACTGGTCTCGTGACCCCTTGTTCTCCCCCACTTTGCCTATATGGGTGTGTCAGATTATTATAGCTGATGCATGTTTGTAGGCTATAGTGGGGTAGCACATATGGGGTACAGCTTTCTAGGGTTGTATTTGTACCCAACTCTGACTTAGTCATTCCATTCCTGGTCATTTGTTTCACAAGACTTATATATATATATGTCTCCTCCTGCATGTGAACTGGCCTTGTGGCCTTTGCCTTGTGCTCAGACTGTGTGGTGACGTTGTGATCAACCCTGAGCTTGCTTTGCTTTGCTTTGCTTGACTGGTCTTGTGACCCCTTGTTCTCCCCCACTTTGCCAATGGGGGTGTGTCAGAACATTATAGCTTATGCTTTTGTGTAGGCTATAGTGGGGTGTCTCATAGGGGGTACAACCCAATTAGGGTTAGTACTTGTACCCACTTCATTCATAGTTCATCCATTCGCGTTCACTTCTTCACACTTTTGTGTAGGCTATAGTGGGGTATCCCATAGTGGGTACAACCCTATTAGGGTTAGTACTTGTACCCACTTCATTCATAGTTCATTTATTCGCGTTCACTTCTTCACAGGGTATTTATTTAAAGTAACTCTTTATTTCGTAGGGTGTAATGTTGTCCCGTGAACAGTGAATCTTGTGGAATCAAAAAATTGATTCTTCTATTTTCAAAGAATCGCTTTCTTCTTCCGTCTCACTAGGGCGGAAGCTTTTCGCCAGGGGGGGGGAGAATAAGGATAGAAGACGGCGCGGAATCAATTCTTTGATGGTGTTTGCATCGTCGCTGTAAAGCATCTGCGCCTCGATTTTCAAAAAACAAAACCCTAGAATCCGCATTGTAGAACCTTTGACAATGCGATTGGAGACTTCATAGAAGAAGCCAAAATTGTTGGGAAATTATATGAGTAGTCACCATTAAGCCTGATTTATTACATTTGGTCATGGAGGTATCACGAACGTCACAGTACACCTCGTAATTGTCGTGTGTGATCACAGTGCCATCACAGACAGTCACACCTTGCTCTGCAAATCTATCACGTTTGGTCAAAGATGAAATGCCCAATCGAGAATTGTAACAACTTGAGTCACTGTAGGGATTCAAGGGAAATTTTATCGCGCGCGCCGTTTTGTCCGTGGAATTACGAAAAGTTTCGCGCCAACTCTCGGTAACTCGTTAAAAACATCTGCAATTTCTTATTTACTATTCGAATGTCCACTGTTCGATCGATGCATAATGTCCCTAAGAATATCACTTTTAGACGGGTGAAACTCCTATGTTAATTTTCTCTCCCAATACAAAGACTAAAAGCCGTTCGGATGGGATATAATTTGGGGGCATCAACCCTAATCACCTTGTCGCATAATGTTAAGGGTTGATGCCTCCCGAAGGACGTGCCATCCAATAGGGGTTTTGATGTATTCTTCAATTCCCTAAATGCCAGGGCTATAATAATGCACGGGATAACAAGCAATCAAGTTTGGGATTCCCTACAATTTCTACTGTTATTCTCGTGGTTTCACATTAATGTTAGAAGTTAGAACGAGGAATGAATCAACTAGGAAGCAGGTGGGTACAAGTGGGAAAACCTAAAAGTGTTGTACCCCATATTGTCTACCCTGCTACAGCCTACACAAACCATAGCATACAAGTTTGACACACCCCCATAGGCAAAGTGGGGGAGAACATGAGGTCACAAGACCAGTCAAGAAGAGCAAAGCAAGCTCAGGGTGGATCACGACGTCACCACTGTCAACGGGAGTTGATGTTGGCCCCGTCCTTGCTTGGGCGGAGCCGACTACGTGGTCGGGTGTACGAGAGATACAGCCGACTTGCAGCAGTAGGCGACGCCGACTTGGGCGAGCGGGTCGACGGGGTTGGTCGACTTGCACGGGGCCACTGCAATGCCGCCGACTTTGGAAGCTGGCGGCCGACTTCAACTGGTGGTCGGCGATGTGGCACGTCGACCTGGAAGGTCACCGACTTGCAAGGTCACCGACTTGCAAGGTCGCCGACTTGCAAGGTCGCCGACTTGCAACGTTGCCGACTTGGTGACGCTGACTTCTGGTAGCCGACTTGGGTGGTCGGCTGACGACTGGGCTGGTCAACGTGGAGCTGGTTGACCAGGAGTGACGTCGACCTGGAGCTGGTCGACCAGGGGTGTGGTCGACCTGGTGAGGTCGAATGAAGGTGGCCGTTGACTTGGGAGGTCGACGGGCACATACAGGAGCACTTGGTCGACGTGGTTGCCCGGTCGACCAGGTTATCTGGGTGACGAGATTCTGCGGAGGAGTGTGACGGTCGCCCAGGCGAAGTTGGCGAGTCCGACCTCGGCGGTGGTATCCCGAGGTCGACATGGCGGATCAGGTGGAGTCATCAGCACGAGGATGACTTGGTGTGTGCGTTGTGCAGGTGACGAGGCTCAGCCCGCCAATCCTCTGCGAGCACCTGCGAAGCGGGTGCACTGCTATTCTGCGAGAGCAATGCTGGCACGCTGTCAACCTGCGACGTTGGCACGCCGTCGACCTTGCACTGCTGGAGCGCAGTCGACCAAGTTGTGCTGGAACGCGGTCGACCATGCTGCGCTGGCAGTCGACCGACCTGAATGCTAGCTCTGATGTAGTCTTGCCATGCCAACTTCGTTGTACCATTGTTGTCAACCTTTGTTAGTGAAACCCTTGCCAACTTGCCCCGTGAACTAGCAAGTAGTGTGTACACTAGAAAAACGACTAAGGACCAACGAACGCAAAGATCACACGAGCACCCGTGCCTAGCCCGTAGTCTAGCCCCCGATGTAGTAGTTATCTCCGCAACAACACATTCCAAGCACAAGCAAGCGGCAACAAGGCTAGTTCACACGCTGAGTTGTATAAAGTAGAACAAGCAACACAGTGATCACAACCTACCAAGTGTACGCATGTAGGTATATATATAGAGATCACAGAACAAGCAAAGTCAAGAAGTGAGCAAGTGAGGCCAAGTGGGGACAAGGCCTACAGCAGTACAGAATCGCTGATGATCACAAGGCTGAAGTGCCTTGGTGAAGATATCAGCCATATTGGCTTGAGAGGCTACATAAACAAGACGAAGCTGACCAAGCTGCTGCAACTCTCAAGCAAGAAAGTAGCGAAGAGTGATGTGCTTTGTTCTGTGATCCAGTCTCTGCTCGCGACACAAGGCAAGCATTGCCTTGTTATTGACGTACAGAACTGGAGGAGAACGAGGCGCCTTGCCCAGGCCGGTTAGCAGGTAGGTGATCCAGCGTAGCTCCTGTGCAGCCATGGCCCGATCTCAGCCTCACTGGTGGAGGTGAGAACAGAAGTCGAGTGGGTAGACCGCCACGAGACAGAACCGTAGCCAAGGCTGAAGGTGTAACACTGTGACGACCATTGCGTAGCTAAGTTGTCAACCAAAGAAGCATCTGCGTGACCACTGAGAACAACTGGACCCCGTCCCCCAAGCATGAGCCCCATGCCCAATGTACAGCACAAGTACCGCATCATCCTCTTAGCTGCCTTCCAGTGCTCTGATCAGTGTCTCCCGGGCGCAACGTAGCGTGCCAGGATGCTAAAAGGGTAAGCAAGGTCAGGACAAGTGCAGGTCATCAGGTACATTAGGCAGCCACTCGGCTCTACGGACTCATCCGAAGGCAGAGCTGAGAGGGAGTGACCGGTAGGCAGAGGAGTGGACTGTGGCGAGGAGTACTGGAAGTCAAAGTGCTGAAGGACCTGCTACACCATGTATGACTGAGTCAGGTTGATGGTGCGGGGTGCTCTGTCCCGCGTGATCTGCAAGCCAAGATAGCTGCGCAACTCACCGAGGTATGTGCACTTTTGTCTCTTCTGCAGCTCCGACTTCACAAGAGTCGGTGCCTTAGTATCAGCAGTGGCAAAAACCAAGTCGTCGACGTACACGAGGATGTAGAACGGCGGCAGCGAAGTGTCGGTGCGTAGAAACAGCGACGGGTCAGCAGTAGAAGGAGCAAATCCAAGAGCCACAAGAGTCGTCCTCAGTGTGTTGAGCCACTCGCGAGGCGCCTGGTGGAGACCGTAGCCTGGCCGGCGGAGGCTGCACTGGGTACGAGGAGGGAACGACCCAGTGAAGCCAGGTGGGCGGCGCAGCCAGATCTCCTCGTGCAGGCTGCCCTGTAAGAAGGCTGTGCTGAAGTCAAGAGAGTGAAGCTCGTAGTCACGCTGAGCAGCGACGTGCAGCAGTACCTGAAGAGTGGTCATCTTTGGGGTAGGGGAGAAGGTTTGAAGGTTGTCAACTTCCTGTCGCTGACTGAAGCCTCGAGCAACGTAACGCGCTTTGAAGACAGGCGGAGAACCCGGCGGCCGCTTCACCCTGAAAATCCACATGCGATCGACAATGTTCGCCACAGGTGGGGGAACCTTGTCAACGTAAGTGCCTGTGGACTTCCAGGCAGCCATCTCTGCGTCCATGGTTGTCTACCACTAAGAGGAGTAGGGACCCTCAACCACCTCTGCGTAAGAGCGCGGGGTCCGGATATTTGGAGCATCCGATTCTCCCTCAGAGGCAAGCAGCATGGACACAAGATGAGGTAAAGCAGCAGCAAAACACTGGAACTCCTCCTGCTTGTCCTCAAGGACGTCTGTGCCAAGAGCATTCTCACCCCCAACGGACAGAGGACAGACATACTTAGACTCAGCAATAAGAAAAGCGACGTGATCTAGACGACGGTGTGTAGCAAAGTCAACAAGCTCAGCAACTGAGGCAGACGCAGTAGTGGACTCAAAGGAAGGGTCAGTGACAACAGTGGCCAGGAGACGCGTGACAGTAGGACTAGCATCACGAAGGGAATCAGACTCCTGGTCAGCAAGGGCAGGAAGAGAAGACGCAGGAGGAGACGGCAGAGGGACACGCTGCGGAGCAGTGGAAGGACGCAGTACCATCTGGCGCATGCCGGGGAGAGGAGGAGGATGCTGACGCGAACCACGACGACTAGTGCGAGCAGCACGAACAGGCGAGGCACGACGAGACGCACGGCCACAGAAAATAGGGAGCAGCCGCATGGATCATGGATGTACGAGCAACATCCATGACCATGCCAATGCGGCGCTCGGCAATCCCGTTTTGCTGTGGAGAGGCCGGAAGCGTGAACATCTGGCGGATGCCCTCCACACGACAGAAGGCCCTCAGAATGTCGCAGGAAAACTCTCCACCTCTATCGGAGTGCAGACGCAGAACAGGAAGGTCCGAGCCGAAACTCTCGCTGAGCTGGCAAGGGGCTGCGCGGATCCAGTTGATCAGCACCTCAGTGACCTCACCCTTGCGGCGCAGGGGGAAGACTGTGGTGTAACGCGAGTAGTCGTCAACGACTAGCAGAAAGTAGCGCTCGTGACCCTGGCCACGGATGCGGGCCGGGCCCCACATGTCCATGTGAAGAGTCTGCAGGGGAGCCTCTGTCGGAGGGAACTCGGAGGAGTGAGGAGCGGCGCGCTACCGCCCCTCGACGCAAGGAACACAGGTAGGGGCAGGCCCCGGGGGAAGGGGAGGGAGAGACTGGGGAAGACCAGTGACAAGGACATGGGAGGCCATGCCTCGGAGACGAGGCAGGGAGGGGTGACCAAGGCGGTGGTGCTAGAGGAGAGTCTGGTGAGACAGGAGGCGACACGAGCAGGGGGCAGACTCAAGACCAATCCGGGAGACTGCAGCAAACACTTTACCCGACGCACCGACCTGACCAGACTCAGCAATCGGAGGAGACTCAACTGTCAGTGTGTACATGCTCGACCCAGGCTGCCGGGTGAACACGGCCTGGTGTTGGCCCGTCCGTGTGCACGTATAGTGGGTCATCCGCTGACCTCCAGGAGTAAATTGATCAACCCACACGTCCTGAAGTCCAGCTCCACTCACCAAATTCGTAGATAACGAGGGGAGGTGAAGACCCGATAGTCAACCAGACGGGACCGCCGGACACGGCAGAACCTTAGAGGAGTGCGCAAGGAATGGACCTCCGAAGGGGTTAGCGAGGGAGACTGCAACCGGTCGACTGAGCAGCGTGAGTGTGGTGCAGTCGCGAAAGGAGCGGGAAGCTGCTGAAGGTGTGTAAGGCCGGAGCAGGCGCAGTACCAGAGAGAGCAGACTCACCAGCACTTGGAGCAGTAGACTCACTAGCGCCTAGAGCAGCAGCCTCACTGGCACCTGGAGCAGGAGACGCACCAGCATCTAGAGCAGCAGCCTCACCAGCACCTAGAGCAGCAGACTCTATTCCTAGGACAGGCGGCACACACAGGTAACAGGCACCCTCTGCACTAGTAGGAAATGCATATATGGCAGTGAGAATAGCATCATAGTCAAGAGCAAAGATGTCTACCCTATGCCTAAGCAGCTCCAGCCAGGAGGGGAGCTTAGCGTCGTTGCCAAACTCGGTACGCCAGGTGTCGCTCAGACAGGAGAAGCAGCGGGACTCTGTGTGACCAACCATCCCGCAAGGCTGACCAGCCCAAGCACCTGTGCAAATGACGTACGGGCAGCGAGCAGTAATCCGTGACCCTCAACTCTGAGCGTACCACTCACGAAGCTGCTGGGGTGAAAGGATCTTGCGCGGGCGCCGCTGCAGCTGCACTTGGCCACTACAAGAAGCTCCTGAACGACCCGCTCCAGGACGACTCCAGGGCGCGGCAGCCAAGGGGAGGGGCGCCGCGACGAGCAGGGAGGGCGCCCAGGGGGCGCCACGACAAGCAGGGGCGACGCCGCGGGGGTCCCGCAGAGGCGCCGCGACGAGCAGGAGCGGCGCCGCGCGGGTCCCGCAGGGGCGTCGTGACGAGCAAGAGCGGCGCCGCGCGGGTCCTGCAAGGGCGTCGTGACGAGCAGGGGCGACGCCCGGGTCCCGCAAGGGCGCCGCGACGAGCAGGAGTGGCGCCGCACGGGTCCCGCAGGGGCGTCGCAATGAGCAAGAGCGGCGCCGCACCGGTCCAAGGGCGGCGTCGCAGGGTCAAGGGGCGGCGTCGCAAGGTCCCGGGGCAGCGCCGCAGGGTCCAGGGGCGGCTTTGCGGGTGCAGGGCAGGCCCGCACGCGGCCTGCAGGGCAAGGCGATGGGCAGGGGCTCGAGGGCGCGGGTAGGGCAGGCGCTCGAGGGCGCAGGTAGGGCAGGCGCTCTAGATCGCGGGTAGGGCAGGCGCTCGAGGGCGCGGGTAGGGCAGGCACTCGAGGGTGCAGGCAGGGCAGGCGCTCGAGGGCGCGGGTAGGCAGGTGCAAGGCGCGTGACGGGGAAGGCATGCACGGCAGTGCGCTTCGGGCAGGGCAGAAAAAAAAGTTCGTGGTGGGCCCTAAAAAAAACGTTCTCACTAGGGAACCTGCTCTGAAACCATGTTAAAGGTTAGAACGAGGAATGAATCAACTAGGAAGTAGGTGGGTACAAGTGGGAAAACCTAAAAGTGTTGTACCCCATATTGTTTACCCCGCTACAGCCTACACAGACCATAGCATACAAGTTTGACATTTCATTATGATCGTTTCATCGAGTGACCAAACGTGATATCTTTTCGGAGGGACGTGTGACCATCCGTGATCGCACTGTAATCACTCGCGATAGACATCTACAGATGTTCTGGGTTAGAGGCCCTCGCTGAGAGAGTCCCTTTTCCCCTCTGAGTAGAATTTTCCGATATCGCCTAGGGTTGGCCCGACCCCTATAGTCCCGGTTTCTGTGGGAAATTTTGCAGCTTGACTAAATCATTGCACGAAACAGCTCTGCAGCCCATCAGAGGCTCCAGATCAAACCGGCCCAACATTTAAGGAAAACGATGAAGAAGGGATCATCGATTCAATATTTGAACTTTTAAATTGCAAGTAATTGTTTCTCTTGACCGCGACTACTTCTCGATCCTGTCGCGCTGTCTCCAGTGCGATCGACGATGACATCTCATTTATCTCGCTTACAGGGTAGAAAGAAGTTTTTGGGTTACTATTCGACCCCCAAACCATAGTCGATTTCGTTTGTTTTGACCGTTAGTCATGCAACATTGATCAGTGTGGAAATCCGTGCGACTGGAAGTTGAAGCAAGCGCGGTCCATATCCACGTAAATGCCAAACTCCAAAAACTAGTAGGAAAACAACCACTTTTCATGCAATTTCCCTAAACAGGACTATAAGTATAGCGTTTTGCTTGGGGTTTTGTTACGGGTGCAATGGATTGAGGTAGCAAGGATTGCACTAAAGTGTCAAACGAGTACAAAATGTGAGCGAAGGCATGAGCGAACTTTTATACGCGAAACATGCAAACGGTAACGCGGTGCGTGCAAGCTAGCTAGTGCTACGCTGGCAGCGAGGCTCGGGCTAGTCCCGAAGCGTAGGCCGACACGGCCGGGCCAGCAGTGCGAGGTTTGGCAAAACAGTGCGCGCGAAGTTGGCAAAGCCCCGTTAGCAGTAATGGGCGAACAATGGCTGTTGCTGTACGCGATGTAGTTGGACTTTGTAAGGAATGCCGAGAAAATTCCTTACTCTACCCCCCCCCCCCCTCAAGAAGCCCCCTCTGCTACGCGAGTGCGTGTATATCGTGGAATCCCCGGCTCCTTAGGTACACTTGCAGGGCAAGGTGGTTTTCGATGTTGGCCAGGGGCACCCAGCTGTCTTCAGTTGGCGTGCGGTCCCTCCAGCGAACGAGGAATTGAATCCTCCTGATTCCCGTGGGGTGGCGAATCCGATGGCTCATGATTTTTTTGGGCTCAACGATCGGCTCTGATGCAGGGCGAATCATGGAATGCGGGCGGTGACGAGGCAATTGGCTGGTGGTTGGGATGTATGGGCGAAGTAGGCTGACGTGGAACGATGGGCTGATGTACCAGTTGGTCGGTAACAGTAGGTGCGCGGTCACTGGCGTGATCATATGGCTGATTTGGAATGGGCCACAGTAGCGCGGTCGAAGTTTCGGTATGTCGGGCAGTCGCAGATTTTGCGTGTCGAGCAGTACGTAATCCCCTGACTGGTACGTGTCTAGGCGGCGGTGGCGGACAGTGTTGCGCTTAGCGATGACGTTTGCCTTTTTAATTGATTCAGCGGCTCTGGTGCGGGCAGCTTGCAGAATTTCGGCGAATTGTTGTGCACGTGGTGTTGGGTTGTCCGGACTCGGCGTCATGGGCACTGTAGGGTTTTGAACATAGTTCAGGTAGAAGGGGGACTGCTGCGTCGTCGCTGACGTGGCATTGTTGTACGCGAACTCGATCAGCGGCAGCTGCTGCTCCCAAATGGTCGGGTCGTTGCACGTGGCACGAATCAACTGCTCCATTGTCTGATTCGTCCGTTCCGTTTGACCGTCGGTCTCGGGGTGGTACGACGAGCTGAACTGTAGCCGTGTCCTGAATTGCTCCCAGAGGTTCTTCCAGAAGTTGCTGGTGAACTTCGTGTCCCTGTCGCCGATAATCGCTGCTGGTATCCTGTGCAGGCGAACAACAGTTACGATGAACAGGCGAGCGGTCTCCTCGGCTGAGATCGACTTTTTGCACGCAGCCAAGTGTGCCATCTTCGTTAACCTGTCAATGAAGACCATCACCGCGTCATCACCCCCCGGGTTCGAAGGTAACCCTGTGACGAAGTCCATGGTAACATGCTGCCAGGCGCACTCGGGCGGTGGTATCGGCTGCAGTTGACCCGCCTTTCGCTTCCTCGAGCTCTTCATCACCTGACACGTGGGACACAAGCCCACGTGCTGCTGCACGTCGGTCGACAGCTCTGGCCAGTAGTAATACCGCTGCAGTTGCTATCGCGTTTTTTCTACCCCAAAATGTCCCGAGGTAATTCCATCATGTGCCTCCTGCAGTAAGAGCTCCCTCAGTAGTGAGTACGCGGGTACCCAAATGTGGTTGGTGCCTGTTTTTACGTAATAAGCTCCCTTAGCTTCTGCCAGTAGCTGTGAATTTCCGGTCGTGAAAAATGGGGCGGTGCAGTATGCGTGGGCGAATAGGCCTGTTAAAAGCGGGTTGGTTTGGGCGAGTAGGATGGCATGGAGTTGGGCGGTAGGGCGGGTGAGTGCGTCGGCGATGTTGGATGCGCCTTCTTCGTACGTAACCGTGTAGTGGAAGTTGGACTCGATGTAGTCCAACCAGCAAATCTGTCGCGGATTGAGTTTTGGTTGGGCACACAAGTACTGCAGTGATCGGTGGTCTGTCCGTACTATCACGTCGGCGCCAGTCAGGTAACACCGCCAAACCTTGAACGCGTGCAGGATCGCCAACATCTCGCGGTCGTGTATCGGATAGTTCTGTTCGGGCGGGTGCAGCTTGTTGGACTCGTACGCGATTGGCTAGAGGCCGTTCCCAAAATCCTGCAACAATACTGCTCCCACAGCGATGTCACTTGCGTCGGTGCGGAGCTCGAACGGACGGTGCGGATCTGCGATCTGAAGCACGGGCGGTGAGCACAAAATGTTTTTGACGGCCGAGAAGGCAGCTTGCTCTTTCTTCCCCCACGTGTACTCAACCCCCTTCCTCAGCAGGTCAGTCAGCGGGGCAGTCAGCTTTGCCATGTCGGGGACGAACCGGCACACGTAGTTGATGAACCAAATCAACTCAGCAACTCGGTCAAGTTGGTCGGCGCGTGCCAGGCTTGAATCACGGCAATTTTTTTCGGGTCTGTTTCCACTCCTGCGGCTGAAATAACGTGCCCCAAAAACTCCAGTCGGTCCTGTAAATACTCACACTTAAACGCTTTTATCAGTAGGCGGTTCTCACTTAGTATTTTAAAAACTGCTTCGATGTCTCGTTCGTGCTGTGCTCTCTGTCAGGGCTATAAATCAGTATGACGTCCAGGTATACGATGACACACTTATCTAAAAGCGGGCAGAAAGCTTCGTTCATGGTCATTTGAAAAGTGGCGGGGGCGTTTCTCAGAATCTTAAGTAAAGGTAGGCTTAGAAGCCATAGTTTAGGTGCCTAGGTGATCGAGCTCGAGAGAGTTAGGAAAGTATCGAGAGATTTTTGAAAGAGAAGGGGTTTCACTAGCAAGAGTTGGGATACAAGTACAATGCCCTAAATTGGGTTGTACTCATTACAGAGTACCCCACTGCAGGCTAGACAGCAAATATATTCTGACAGCGTTGGTCAGTCCGAAGGGCATGACAGTGTATTCGAAGGATCCGTAGCGTGTGCGAAATGCGGTCTTAGGGCAGTCGGGCGGATTGACGCGAATCTGGTGGTAACCCCCTCGGAGGTCGATTTTCGAGAAAACCCGGGCTATGCGCAGTTGGTCGATCAGATCGACGGCTCGTGGGATGGGGTAACGGGATTTGATGGTAACCTTGTTCAATGCTCTGTAATCTATGCACATGCAAAATCCCCCGTCTTTTTTCGGTGTGAACAGTATCGGTGCTGCGAAGGGTGACGAACTAGGGCGAATGAACTCCTTCTCGAGCAGGTAATCCAGCTGCTTCCTCAGTTTGTCCATTTCGGGTTGGGTCAGTCGGAACTGTTGCTGTACTATTGGCTGTGCCCCCGGTTCTAGCTCTATTCTGTGGTCGTGCAGTCGCTGAGGTGGCAGTCCCGTTGGAAGGTCATCCGGAAATATTCCCCTGTACTGCTTTGGGAGTGCTGCCAAGTCATCCGGTACGCCGGCAAGCAGTTTCTGTAAATCCCCTCCCTGGTCTGCTGCTTCGGCTTCCCGAATGTCAACCGCATACACGTCAGCTCATGCCGTTACGGTGCGCTTCATTGTGATCGCGTTGACACGCACCGACGAAGACTTAGGCGAGCCCCAGCGAGGTAAGGTGATGTTGTTACCGTTCACTCGTACGGTACAGTCACCCGTCGTCCAGTCGATTCACGGATTGTGTCGTCGCAGCCAATCCCGACCGAGTAAATTGTCAGTTCCGTCGAGAGTCGCGCGAGCATTTCTTGGCTGAACGTGAAGTTACCCCCGCATCGAATCCAAACCCGGTCTACGCGTTTCCGTATTGCCAGTGGCGTGTCGTCGACCAGTCTTGCATCAATCTCAGGTAAGCATTTGTCCAGTGGCAGTTTTAGCTTCCGTGCCGTGGCAGTGTTGATGAGGCTGTGGGTGGCTCCCCCGTCTACGAAGATTTTAACTAAGTCCGTCCCAATTTTCCCACTAAGTAGTATGGGGTTGTCTACCGTAGTACCCTCCTTATTCGGCCAGGTGTGGTCGATTGCTTGAACCGGCACAATCACTCGGTGAGGGTCGGTTGGGTCGGGCGAGCGGCGAGACCTATCAGTAGAGGGCCCGTTTGCTATTGACTTCCAGCGTTTCCCTGCTGCTTGGTCTGTTTCTGCTGCTCAGCTTCCCCCTTTCCCTTAGCGTTTTCCGAGCATTCGTTCTTGCGATGTCTCGGCCGATTGCATGCAAAGCAGCCCCCTTTGAACAGTGCAGCAGCGGCATTTGAGGCGACGGCACGTATCGTAGCGCTCTCGTTTGTCCCACGAGACCGATGTCCCCAATGGTTGCTTCCGTAGGACCCCGGTCTCGGTCGGCGGAAGAAGTCGAGTTTCTCTGCCATAGCGAGAATTTCTTGAAAGTCGATGACGCCGCAAAGCTGGATTTCCTGAGCGATGTTATGCTTCAGGCCGCTGATGTAGCGGTCGATGCACTCGCTCTCGTGCATATATCCCACCTGCTTGCATAACGCCAGAAATCCGCTCGTGTAGTCTTGGACGAAACCAAGTTGGCGCCAAGTGCGGAGCTTCAGTCGCGACGCGATCGAAGCCGTGATTGGCTCGAAACGAGCTTGCAGACCTGCGCACCACGCGTCCCACATGCGATATTGGGGCACCTCCACAAAATACGACGGCCCCCAGAGTCCGGCTTGTCCTTCCCGTGTCAGTAGAGTCGCGTAGTCCATCGGCTTCGTGACGATGACGCGCCACCAATCTATGGCGGGTCCTCGCAACAGCTGTCAAACTTATATGCTACAGTCTGTGTAGGCTGTAGTGGGGTAGACTGTATGGGGTACAACATTTCTAGGTTTTCCTACTTGTACCCACCTGCCTGCTAGTTCATTCATTCATCGTTTCTTATCATGGTATAGAGCAGGTTCCCTAGTGGGAACGCTTCCTAGGGCCCACCACGATAATTTTTTTTTCCTGCCCGGAGCGCGCTTCGCTCCTGCCCGAGTCGCGCCCTGTGTGCCCTCCCTACCGTTGCGCCCTCTCACGGCCCCTTCGCGCCGCCCTTAGCGGCCCCTCTCACGGCCCCTTGCGCCGCCCTTACGGCCCCTTGCGCCACCCTTTACAGCCCCTCGCGCTGCCCTTACGGCCCCTTACGGCCTCTCGCGCCGCCCGTCGACCCCTCGCGCTGCCCTTACGGCCCCTTACGGCCCCTCGCGCCGCCCATCGGCCCCTTGCGCCGCCCTTAGCGGCCCCTTACGGCCTCTCGCGACGCCCTTACGGCCCCTCGCGCGGCCCCTTCCGGCCCCTCGCGGCGCCCTTACGGCCCCGCCGCCGCCCCCTCTAGGCCCCTTACGGCCCCTTCGCGGCCTCGTCGCCTCCCCCCTCAAGGCCTCTTGCGGCCCCTCTACGGCCCCGTCGCCACCACTTGCGGCCCCGTCGCCGCCACCAGCGGCCCCGTCGCCCTCCCCACGAGGCCCCATCGCCGCCCTTCGAGACCGCCTCGCCGCCCTTAGTGGCCCCGTCGCCTCCCCCAGCGGCCCCATCGCCGCCTCTACCGGCCCCGTCGCCGCCTCTACCGGCCCCGTCACCGCTCAGCCGCCCAGCGACCGAGCCACCGAGCCGCCCAGCAGCCGAGCCGCCCAACAGCCGAGCCGCCGAGCCGCCCAGCTGCCAAGCCGCCCAGCAACCGAGCCGCCCAGCAGCCGAGTCGCAGAGCCGCCGAGCCGCCCAGCAGCCGAGCCGCCCAGCAGCTGAGCCGCCGAGCCGCCCCGCAGCCGAGCCGCCCAGCAGCCAAGCCGCCGAGTCGCCGAGCCGCCCTTCTGTCGAGCCGCTGCTGTTCCTACCGGCGCGCCCCGGCCCTACTTCCTCGGACTAGTGAGATCACTCCCTGCTAGGCCACTGCAGACATGGCTACCCCCAGTGTCCTTACCTTTGATGGTGAGGGCCGTGCTGTTGACTTTGAGGTCTGGGTCGATAACCTCCAGCTGTTCCTACAGTGCGATAGGGCAGACGGCCTCTCTCTATTTGATCTCACCTCTGGTGTCTCTCCTGCCCCGCCTGCTACTGCTGACAGCTCTGTTCGCTCACAGTGGGCCACACGCGATGCTGCTGCTCGCCTTGCTGTACGTCGCCACTTACCGACCACTGAGCGTGCGCACTTTAGCCAGTACAAGAGTGCTAAGATCTTGTACAACGCTGTAGTTGCATGCTACTCCTCCCCTGCCACTGCTGCGCTTAGCCGCCTCATGCTGCCGTTCCTGTTCCCTGACCTTGCTGCCTTTCCCAAAATCGCTGACCTCATTACGCACCTTTGCACTAGTGACATTCGCTACCGCGCAGCACTTCCTGCTGAGTTCTATGCCAAGAACCCCCCCCCATGTATATCACCCTCTATTACTTAGTCACCCACCTCCCTAACTCCCTTCGCTTAGTCAAGGACCACTTCCTCTCAGTTTGCCCCACCACTCTCACCGTTGACCTCCTCGAGGAGCGCCTCCTAGCAGCAGAGAAGAGCATAGTCGCTGTAGGAGCCTCTCGTGGCGACCCTCGCACCCCCGTCATCGAGGGGTGTTCCCCCTCCCCCCTCTTGCCCTCTTTTGCTTCTACTGCTGCGGCCGACCTCGCTGGTTTTGAGTCGGTCGGCGCTGCGTCTGCCCATAGCGGGAGACGCCGCACTGGCAAGGGCAAGGGGGGCAAGGGCGCTGGAGGGGCTGGCGGGGGCGCTGGAGGTGGTGGTGGAGGTAGTGGAGGGGGTGGGGGTGGTGGTGGGAGTGGTGGCAGGGGTGGAGGTGTTGGTGCCAGCAGTGGAGGCGGCGGAGGCGGCGGCGGTGGCGGAGGGAGCGGAGGCGGCGGAGGTGGTGGAGGCGGCGGAGGTGGCGGAGGCGGCGGAGGTGGCAGAGGCGGCGGCAGTAGCGATGGAGTTGGTCGCGGCTCTGCACAGAGGAGTGGCTCATGTGGTGGTCCGTGCGCGCAGCAGCAGCGCAGTCGTGAGACCCTATCCCCTCAGCAGCTTCGTGAGTGGTACGCTGCGCGTCAGCGCCGTGGGGGTACTGGTCCGTGGAAGTACGTTCTCCGTACCGTCAACCGCGCTGGTGTGTAGTGCGGAGGATGCTATCTTTGATCTTGATTTTGATGCTATTCTTGCTGCCATGTATGTTGTGTCTGATAGTGTTAAGGGTGACTGTTACCTGTGTGTTCCGCCTGATCCGGGCATTGAGACTGCTGCTCTAGGTACTGGTGAGGCTGCTGCTCTAGGTGCTAGTGTGTCTGCTGCCCCAAGTGCTGGTGAGTCTGCTCTCTCAGGTACTACGTTGGCTCAGACCTTACACACCTTCACCCTTGACTCGGGTGCTTCCCGCTCCTTCTTTCGAGACCGCACCACGCTTACGCCGCTTAGTCGGCCGGTTGCGGTCTCCCTGGCGGACCCCTCCGGGGGTCTTGTCCTTTCTCGCTTCTGCACTATCTTACCGTGTACGAGAGCCCCCTCTGGCACCCTATGAGGTCTCTACCTCCCCTTGTTCTCTATGAACTTGGTGAGTGGAGCTGATCTACAGGAAAGGGGGGTTGACCCGTTCACTCCTCCGAGTCAGCGGGTGACCCACTACACGTGTGCTCGGACGGGCCGACACTTGACCACGCTCACCCGACGGCCAGGGTCGAGCCTATACACATTTACTACTGAGTCTCCTCCTGTTGCTGAGTTTGGTCAGGTAGTTGCGTCGAGTCAGGAGTTTGTTGCAGCGTCCAGGTCTGGTCCTGAGTCTGCTCTCTGCTCGTGTCGTCTCCAGTCTCACCAGACTCTCCTTTGGCACCACCGCCTTGGTCACCCCTTTCTGCCTCGTCTCCAAGGCATGGCCTCTTGTGTCCTTCTCTCTGGTCTCCCTCGGTCTCTCCCTCCCGTACCTCCGGGGCCTGCCCCTACCTGCGTCCCTTGCGTCAAGGGGCGACAGCGCGCCGCCCCTCACTCCTCCGAGTTTCCTCTGATAGAGGCTCCGCTGCAGACTCTTCACATGGACATGTGGGGCCCTGCCCGCGTCCGTGGCTAGGGGCACGAGCGCTACTTCCTGTTGGTTGTTGACGAATACTCGCGTTAATCCACGGTCTTCCCCTTGCGCAGCAAGGGCAACGTCAGTGAGGTGTTGATCGCCTGGATTCGCGCAGCTCGTCTCCAGCTCAGAGAGAGTTTGGGCTCGGACTTTCCTGTTATGCGTATGCACTCTAAGAGAGGCGGGGAGTTTTCCTCTCCTCGTCTGGGAGCCTTCTGTCAAGCACAGGGCATCCGCCCGACCTTCACGCTTCCGGCCTCTCCTCAGCAAAATGGGATTGCTGAGCGCCGCATTGGCATGGTCATGTACGTCGCTCGTACGTCCATGATCCATGCGCCTGCCCCACATTTTCTATGGCCGTTTGCGGTTCAGTACGCAGCGCATCAGCTCAACCTTCAGTCCTGGGTCTCCTTGCCATAGACCTCCCCCACCGTGTGGTGGACGGGGAAGGTTGGCGATGCGTCTGCGTTTCGGGTCTAGGGATCTCAGGGGTTTGTCCGCGACTTGTCTGCGGACAAGCTGTCCCCCCGTGCTGATCCCTGCGTCTTCCTTGGCTTCCCCCCTGACGCGCCTCGTTGGAAGTTTTACCACCCCACCTCGCGCCGTTTTCTGTCCTCCCAGGACGTCACCTTTGACGAATCGGTGCCTTACTACCGTCTCTTCGCCTACCGCACTGCGCCCCTTCCCCCGCCACCGCTCTTCCTTGTGCCATGTCCTCCATCGTTAGACCCCCTCCCCCCTCAGGGTCCTGCCCCGTCAGGTGTGTCCCAGGTAGACGCAGTCGAGCCTGTCAAGGTAGCTGTTGACTATGGTGCTGCTAGAGGTGCTGAGCCTGCAGGTGCAGGGTCTGGAGGCGCGGAGCCTGGGGGTGATGAGTCTAGGGGTGTGGAGACTGGGGGTGGTGAGCCTGGGGGTGCTGAGTTAGGGGGTGCTGAGCCTGGGGGTGCTGAGTCTGGGGGTACTGAGCTTGGGGGTGCTGAGCCTGGGGGTGCGGAGCCTGGGGGTGCTGGGTCTGCTCGTGTGGCCCCTCGCGGTGCTTCGTCGAGACGGGAGCCACTCTCTCCGCAGGAGCTGCGCGAGGGGTTTGCCCGCCGCTGGAGCCGTGCTGCTTGAGATGGTTGTACTACTATTGCTGCTGGTCCTGGAGGTGCTCGTATTGGTGGTACAAGAGCTGCTGGGACTGGGGATGCTGCTGGGGCTGCTGGAGTTAGTCCTGTTAGAGGTACTGTTGGAGCTGCTGGCGGTACTGGAGCTGACGGTCCTGCTGGAGTTGGTGCTACTGGAGCTGGAGCTAGAGCTGCTGGGGGTGTTGGCGCTGGTGGTACTACTGACGCTGGTGCTTCTAAGGGTGCAAGAGTTGGCGCTGTTGAAGCTGGAGGTGCTGCTGAGGCTGGTACTGCCGCTAGGGGTACTGGTGCTGTCCCTGCTCGTTCCGGAGGCGCTGCGCGGCCACGGCCGTACTTCGTTCCCCTCCTTGCGCAGGTTCTTGGTCTCCCGCCCTCTACTGGTTCTGCTCCTCCCTTAGAGTGTCCACAGCCTTTTGAGTTGCAGTCACAGTTACAGCCCGCCTCCCCCCTACCTGCTCCTTCTCCCTACACTGGTCCTACTGGAGGTCTTGCTGAGCGTCGTGATTCTGCGTCTCGTCCTGCGTTGTCTGTTCGTGCTGCTCGCACCAATCGTCGTGCTTCGCGTTCGCGTCCTCCTGCGGTCTCAGGCACACACCACATGGCACTGCGTCCTTCCACAGCTCCTCTGCGTGTCCCGTTGCCGTCTCCTCCAGAGTCCTCTCTTCCTGTCCTTGCTGACCCGGATTCTGACTCTCTTCGTGCTGCCAGTCCTACTGACACGCGTCTCCTGGCTACTGTTGTCACAAACCCTTCCTTTGAGTCCACTGCTACGTCTGCCCTAGTTGTTGAGCTTGTCGACTTTGCTGCTCGCTGTCGTCTAGACTACGCTGCTAGTCTTGTTGCTAGGTCTGAGTCTGTCTGTCCTCTGTCCGTTGGGTGTGAGTGTGCTCTTAGCACTGACGTCCTTGAGGACAGGCAGGTGGAGTTCCAGTGTTTTGCTGCTACTTTGCCTCATCTCGTGTCCACGCTGATTGTCCCTGAGGGAGACCCGGATGCACCAGACATCCCGACTCCTCGATCGTACGCTGAAGCGATCCAGGGTCCCTACTCTTCTCAGTGGCAGTCAGCCATGGACGCAGAGATGGCTTCCTAGAAGTCCACAGGCACCTACGTCGACGAGGTTCCCCCACCTGGGGCGAACATCGTCAGTGGCATGTGGATTTTCAGGGTGAAGCGGCCGCCGGGTTCTCCGCCTGTCTTCAAGGCGCGTTATGTGGCTCAAGGCTTCAATCAGCGGCAGGGAGTTGAATACTTTCAGACCTTCTCTCCCACCCCGAAGATGACCACTCTTCGGGTGCTGCTGCACATAGCCGCTCCGCCTGTCTTCGTGGCTGCCGAACTTGGCCGTGAGCGGGAAAGTGTAGGCTCCAGGGCTGTCGATTCGTTTTGGGGCCCCCGGGCAAATCAGGGGGCCTGCCACGTGCGATCTAGTATCTAGCAGGGTTGGGGCGAGTCTTGGCCCTTTAGGCGTCAGGGCTGGAATTTTTTCCACCCTTTGAATCAGGTTTGGCGCGTCATATTTTGCTGCTTCATTTTAACTACAATGACTACAACTACAAACTAATACAAGCAAACACTACAAAAAAAAATGCTTGGCGCCGTTTCTCTATGCACGCTTAGAAGGCTTCCTAGCCTTGGCAGTAGTGAAGATCTTGTGCACTTCTACCCACTCCACAGGGTAGTGAAGCATCTTCACAATCATCTGCTGATCTAGCTTAACATCACTAAGAGCAGTCATGTCCCATGATTTTATTATGTTCTGCCTACTGAAGCCCCTTTCGCACTCAACAGTGCTAAGGGGCAGGACAGCAAGTGCACGCCACAAGTGCACGAGGGTGGGGTAATCATCCCTCCAGTCTGAGGTGCGTAGCACGTTGGTGAGGGCTTGCTGGAAAGTCAGATCCTTGAACTTTTTGAACATTGTGGCAGCAAAGAGCTCCATCTCCAGCTGACACTCCTGGTACGTGACACCTGCGGGTGGTGGGGTGGGCGTAGGAGAAGAATAACTTAAGCATGGAAGCACCTATGATAATAACACTGCTGGGAATATAAAATGTATTGGATCATGGGCATTCTTACGTACCGGGCAGCTTCTCCTTGAACATGTCAAGGAGTTCGTAGAGGTGGACGTTGAGCCATCCTTCACGGTCAGCAGGGCGCGGCGGGTAGTGCATTGGCATGAAGAGTTTTGCCCCGTCAAAATGCTTCAGGTCCCCAAGGCGGTAGTCCAGCTTTGCGATCAACTCCTGCGCAAACTCCTGCCCCAGCTTGATGCACGAATCCAGGTCCGTCTTCTTGTCTTTGCCGATGGGGTTTTCATGCAGTATGTCTTTGATGGTGCATGCGGTCCCTTGCTTGTCGAGGTTGTGGATGGTGATCTCGCGCTTGTCAGGGTTGCCGTGCTTCTCGAGAAAAGCATGCAGGTGCTTGCTCTTCGGGGTCCCATAGTCTGCGCGGTTCTCCACGTAACGTTGCGCCAGCTTCAGCTTCAGTTTATCGACGAGGAGCTTCACCTCGCCGATGTCCACCTGCTCATTAGCAGGGGCAGGGCAGAGGGGCAGGGCAGAGGGGCAGGGAAGAGGGGCAGGGCAAAGGGGCAGGGCACAGGGGCAGGGCATAGGGGCAGGGCAGAGGGGCAGGGCAAAGGAGCAGGGCAGAGGGGCAGGGCAGAGGGGCAGGGCAGAGGGGCAAGGCAAAGGAGCAGGGCAGAGGGGCAGGGCGGAGGGGTAGGGCAGAGGGGCACGGCACAGGGGCAGGGCAAAGGGGCAGGGCACAGGGGCAGGGCACAGGGGCAGGGCACAGGGGCAGGGCAGAGGGGCAGGACACAAGAGCAGGGCAGAGGGGCAGGGCAGTTAATAAAGAGCGCTTGTATCAGCAAAGGCCATGACATGATGCAAACTTACCACCAGCCTCTGAAACGCCATGTTGAGGGTGTTGAGCATCTCCAGCACGTCGGCGAGGAAGAAGAGCATGAACTGAAACTTTAAACTTGTGTCGATCTTGTACGCGGCTTGGTCCTCTTTGTGCCAAAGCCAGAGGAGGATTGGCAGCACTTCGCAAAACCGTGCCACTGCATCCCCGCGTGAAAGCCAGCGCACGTCGAAAATGCCCTGAACTTCCAGTTGGGTTTTCATGACCACGTCCTGCAGCTGCATGAAGGCATCTCTGGAGATGCTGGAGCGGCCGATGTGCTCAGCAGTCTTGCGAATCTGTGAGTCAATGACATTGAAGTCAGGGAACTTCTTGGCAGCATCCTTTGCTGCCAACGCCTCCCTGTGACACGGGTACCAGTGAAACATGAGTTAAAAAACAGCAACTAGAGATGAGAAAGGAATATACCAAACAAGCATTCTGACTCACCGGTGTGCCACGGAGTGCACAGCAACGAGCCACGGGCAGCACTGCATTAAACGACCCACAACCCCCTTCTTCATTCCCACCATAACCTTGGCACCGTCAGTGGACACACCCGCAAGCTTGTCCAAGGACAAGCCTTTGCTGTCAAGATGCGCCGTGATGGAAGCGTACAACCAGGCGCCATCGGCTTTGTTGACTGGTATGTTGCCAAAAAACTGCACCTCCGTCTGCTCGTTGCGCTCGAAGTGCACATACATGATCATGTGCTTGCCGTGCGCGCGGTCCGTGCTCTCATCGAATGAGAGCCCGTACCATGGCGAGGCTTGGTCGTCTGTCAGCTGGCGCCTTGGAGGTAGCTTGCGAGCGCCGAAACAAACTCACCGCATGCGTATCTGCAAAGGTGCATAAGCAGAATGTTAGATTGTATAATGGTAGCAAGCAGAAACAACAACGCATTACCTTGAGTAGTATCGCCCGTATGCCTCTTCATTAGTCATGTCTGGGCAGCCCTGCTCAGCCATGAACTTAACAAGAAGCGTGTAGAGCATGATTGGTGCATCATTTTGACAACACCAGTAAGCTGCCTGAAGACATTTCACCACTCTGCGGGTCAGCGGCTCAGCGCTCAGAAGTTCTAGGATACTACGCTGTTGCCTCTCTGTGCTCTTAGCAATATGGTCGGTCGTCACAGCAGCAAGGTGCAGCCTCAAGAACTCATGACCTGTGCAACACCCCACCTGAAAATCACGTGCTCCTATGCCAAGAGGGCCAAATGGAGATTTGTTGTTCTTGGCATGGGCTTTGCAGATCTTACACTTCATACCGTACATCTGTTGCTCGTCGTCATACTCGAGCACCAACCACTTGAAGGTTTACTTCCACCCAGGGTTCCACTTCTCGACCAGTTTCTTCTCCGACGCAGGGACATCCATGCGTTCCGCGGGATTATCCACAGCAGGAGCGACCTTGTCATCCACGGTCGACACCTTCCTCGAGCGCTTACGAGGTGGAAGGTGTGGTCCCGACCACGACAGTCGCGTCTGACGCATGCGCTGGCCCGGAGTGGAAGAAGCTTCACTGGCGCGGCGAGACACACGATCGACTAGCTGGACCTCGACCTCGTGGAAGTTCTCATCAGCTCCATCACTGGTACTCTCTTTCTCACTATTAGAGTCTAAGACGTTCTCGTCATCGCCATCACCAAGACTCTCATGCTCACTTTCCGAATCTAAGGCGTCGGGTCTTTCAGAGTGGACGGGGGTGTTGAAAACTTGAGGTACTAGGACGGTCGATGCTGTACGTGTCTCACTAGAAAGCTCCATTTCTGCCACGATGCGGAAGTGTTAAACATGGGCTTTTTTAATAGGCAGTGCCTTGTGTGAGAGCTAGAACATCTCAAAAATCCCAACTCCCAAAACCGTCCCAAAACCATCCCGCAGGAGACTTTTGGGACAGATTTGACCCCCGTCCCCATGTCAAACATTTATATGTTTGTGTGGTTCTAGGCTGTAGTGGGTCACACCATAAGGGGTACACCAGATTAGGGTTTGACATATTTGTACTGTTGTTCCTGCTAGTCACTTCTCATTCTCGTTTCTCATTCTGACATGGTATTACGAGCCTAGGTTCCACCTAGGACCGAAACGATAGGGCCCACCGTTTCCACTAGCCGCGCCCTCGTGCGCCGCCGTTCTTTTTTTCCTGCGCCTCGAGCGCCTCCTTCTCAAGGCCCCGTATGGCCCCGCGCTAGCCTCTCACGGCCCCCGATCGGCCCCGCGCTAACCTCCTAAGGCCCCCGTCGGCCCCACGCTAGCCCCGCGCTAGCCTCCTAAGGCCCCCGATCGGCCCCGCGCTAGCCTCCTAAGCCCCCGTCGGCCCCACGCTAGCCCCGCGCTAGCCTCCTAAGGCCCCCGATCGGCCCCGCGCTAGCCTCCTAAGGCCCCCGTCGGCCCCGCGCTAGCCTCCTAAGCCCCCGTCGGCCCCACGCTAGCCCCGCGCTAGCCTCCTAAGGCCCCCGATCGGCCCCGCGCTAGCCTCCTAAGGCCCCCGTCGGCCCTGCGCTAGCCTCCCACGACCCCTGCAGGCCCCGCGCTAGCCTCTCACGGCCCCTTAAGGCCCCACGCTAGCCTCCCACGTCCCCTGCAGGCCCCGCGCTAGCCTCTCACGGCCCCCCCTTTGGCCCCGCGCTAGCCCCGACCGGCCCTCCCGCGCTCGCCCCTCTACGACCGAGCCGCACGGCGCGACCCGAACCGAACCGCGCGACCCAGCCGAGCCGCGCCGCCCCAGCCGAGCCGCGCCGCCCTAGCCGAGTCGCGCCGCCCTAGCCGAGTCGCGCCGCCCTAGCCGAGCCGCGCCGCCCTAGCCAAGCCGCGCCCTACTTACCTGTGCACAGCACTGCTACTGCTACTGCTACTGCTACTGCCACCACTGCTGCTACTGCTACTTCAGCTATGGCTAGCCCTACAGTTCTCTCGTTCGATTCTGAGGGCCGCCTGATTAAGTTTGATACCTGGCTCGATGATCTGCACCTGTTCCTGCAGCTCACTGCCAGAGAGGATATCTCACTGTACGATCACGCACTAGGCACAGTCCCTGCTCCTGCTACTACTGCTACCGCTACTGCTCGCTCGCAGTGGCAGACTCGCGATGCCCACGCCCGCTTTGCCATTCGCAACTCCCTGCCAGTCGATGAGCGTGAGCACTTCGGCCAGCATCAGACTGCGCAGGCCCTGTACACTGCTGTAGTTGCGCGCTACTCCTCCCCGGCCTCAGCTGCACTAGGCCGCCTCTCGCTTCCCTACCTGTTCCCCGACTTGTCCGCTTTCCAGACACTCGCTGACCTCATCACTCACCTCCGTACTAGTGATGCCCGCTTCCGTGCAGCCATGCCCGCTGAGTTTCTTGCCTCCAACCCTCCCCCGCTCTGGCTCACTCTCTACCACCTAGTCACCCGCCTCCCTGACACTCTGCGTACAGTCAGGGACCACTTCCTAGCTCGCTGTCCCACTGAGCTCACCATTGCCGCCCTAGAGAAGGAACTACTTGCAGCTGAGAAGAGTATTGTAGCTGTAGGTGCCTCTCGTGGCGACCCCCGCACCCCTTTCTTTGAGGGGTGTTCCCCCTCCCCCCTCCTCCCCTCTGTCGCCTCTGCTGCTGCTGTCGACCTTCTTGGTGCTGAGCAGGTCGGCTCTGCGTCCGCTCCCAGTGGGCGCCGCAGCGGCAAGGGCAGGGGAGGCAAGGGCGGTGGGGGTGACGGCGGGGGAGGTGGTGGTGGGGGTGGTGGCAGCGGCGGGGGCGGTGGCGGGGCTGGAGGGGCTAGTGGCAGCGGTGGGGGTGGTGGAGGCAGCGGCGGCGGCGGTGGCCGCGGTGGGGGCGGTGGTGGTGGCGGCAGTGGACGTGGCGGCGGCAGGGGCGGTGGTGGTCGTGGTGGAGGCGGCGGTGGTGGTCGTGGAGGCTCTGGCACTGGCCAGAGTGCACGGCACCCTCAGTCCTCCCAGGAGCTTCGTGAGTGGTACTTACAGCACGGGGGTGGGGGGGGTAGCCTTAGCTGCACGTACGTCATCCGCACTGGTCGCCGCAAGGGACAGACGTGCGGGAGGGCGCACACTTCGCAGCGCTGCTTCTCTCGCCTAGATGACGCGTGGCGTGCTCAGTTTCCTGACGCTCCTGAGCTCCCTCAGTGGGCTGATCTCCTCAAGAAGGATATCGATATCTATGCTCTTGATTTTGATGTTATTCTCAAAGCAATGTATGCATTGACTATTAGTGGAGAGGAGGACCAGTACCTGAGTGTTCCGCCTGACCCGGGCATCCGCACGAGTGAGGCTGCCGCCCTAGGTGCTTGCGTGTCCGCTGCCCCAGGTACTGGTGAGGCTACTGCTCTAGGTGCGTGTGTGTCCGCCACCCCAGGTGCTACTGAGTCCACTGAGGCACTGCACACCTTCACTCTAGACTCAGGCGCTTCGCGCTGTTTCTTCCGTGACCGCACTGCTCTTGAGCCCCTTTCTCGACCAGTCGCTGTCTCGCTCGCTGACCCCTCTGGGGGTCCGGTCATTGCGACCTCCTCCACCCTCCTTCCTTGTCCTGCTGTCCCGTCGGGCACACTGTCAGGTCTCCACCTCCCCTCGTTCTCTACGAACTTGGTGGCGGGTTGTGCGCTTCAGGATGGGGGTGTTCACCAGTTCACCCCTGCCTACGAGCGTGTGACACACTGCACGTGTGCTCGGACGGGCCGTCACCTGGCTACCTTCACTCGGCAGCCGGGGTCGGACCTGTACACACTGACCACTGAGTCCCCTTAGGTAGCGGCGTCTGCGTCTACGTCTGCGTCAGGTCAGCTCTCTGCCCCCTGCTCGTGTCGCTCTCTAGCGCACAAGACTGTCCTCTGGCACCACCGACTTGGTCACCCGTCAGTGCAGCGCCTTCAGGGCATGCACGCCCGGTACCTTGTCTCTGGTCTTCCTCGGGTACTCCCTCCCCTCCCACCCTCCCTTGCTCCTCCTTGTCTTCCTTGTGTCGAGGGGCGGCAGCGCGCTGCCCCTCACTCCTCCTCGTTCCCCTCGACGACTACTCCTTTGCAGACGCTCCACATGGACGTGTGGGGCCCAGCCCGCGTCCGTGGTCAGGGCCAGGAGAGGTACTTCTTGATCGTCGTTGACGACTACTCGCGCTACACCACGGTCTTCCCCTTGCGCACCAAGGGTGAAGTCCCTGATGTTCTGATCCCCTGGATCAGCAGAGCACGTCTTCAGCTGCGAGAGCGTTTTCGCTCGGAGTTTCCTGTTCTGCGCTTGCACTCTGACAGAGGTGGCGAGTTCTCCTCCGACCTCTTGGCAGCCTACTGTGCCGAGCATGGCATTCGCCAGTCGTTCACGCTCCCGGCCTCTCCACAGCAGAATGGGGTTGCTGAGCGCCGCATTGGCTTGGTCATGGAGGTCGCTTGTACCTCCTTAGTCTACGCGGCTGCCCCCCACTTTCTGTGGCCGTTTGCGGTCCGGTACGCTGCGCATCAGCTCAACCTCTGGCCCCGTGTCTCCGCTTCGGAGACCTCGCCCACACTGCTGTGGACGGGGGAGGTTGGCGATGCGTCACGCTTCCGTGTCTGGGGATCCCGAGCTTTTGTTCGCGACACGTCTGCGGACAAGCTCTCCTCCCGCACTACTCCCTGTGTCTTTCTTGGCTTTGTCCCGGATGCGTCTGGCTGGCAGTTTTACCACCCCGCCTTGCACCGAGTCTTCCCCTCTCAGGACGTCACTTTTGACGAGTCCGTGCCCTTCTACCGCCTCTTCCCCTACCGCACTGCCCCGCTCCCTCCCCCGCCTCTCTTCCTCGCGCCAGGTGCTGCAGTGGTAGACCCCCTTCCCCCTCAGGGTGCCGCTCCCTCAGGTGTCTCTCAGGTAGACCCGGTTGAGCCTGCCGAGGTAGCTTTGACTCGCGTCCTGCTGGAGGTGCTGAGCCTGAGCGTGTGGAGCCTGAGCGTGCGGAGCCTGAGCGTGCGGAGCCTGAGCGGGCGGAGCCTGGGGGTGCTGAGTCTGGGGGTGCTGATCCTGGGGGTGCTGAGCCTGGGGGTGCTGGGTTTGGGGGTACTGAGCCTGGCGTTGCTGAGTCTAGGGGTACTGCGCCTGGAGTTGCTGAGCCTGGGGGTGCTGAGCATGGTGGTGTTGCAGTTGACTGTGAGGCGCCTGGAGGACCTCCCTCTTCGCAGCAGCTGTATGAGTGGTACTCACGGTACTGAAGCCTCCGGCGGGGTGAGTCTCGGGCTCGTGGTACTGCTGGAGTTGGTACTCGTGCTTCCCCACCACGGCGGGAGCCGCCCTCTTCCCCTCAGCTTCGAGAGTGGTACGCTCGGCACATCAGTCTCCGTAGTGGAGTTGCTGGTGCTGGGGTCCCCGGAGTTGACGCTGCTGCGAGTACTACGGACCCTGGTGCTGGAGGTGCTGCTGCTGCTGGCGGTACTGCTGGAGGTGCTGCTGCTGCTGACGGTGCTGCTGGAGGTGCTGCTAGTACTGAGGACCCGGGCGTTGGAGCTGCTGTGGGTGCTACGGACCCTGGTGCTGGAGGTGCAGCTGCTACTGGCGGTGCTGCTGGAGGTACTGCTGCTGCTGGCGGTGCTGCTGGAGGTGCTGTTGGAGGTGCTGCGGACCCTGGTGCTGGAGGTGCTGCTGCTTCTGGAGGTGCTGCTGCTGCCGCTGGTGTCTCTGCTCGTTCGAGAGCTGCTGCACGGCCACGACCGTACTTCGTCCCGCTCCTTCAGCAGGTTCTTGGTCAGCCTCCTCCTCCTTGTTCTCCTCTCGCCTTAGAGTGTCCGCCGTCTGTCCAGTCACAGCCACAGTTAACGCCTGCCTCCCCACTCCCTGTGCCTGCTCCTTACACTGGTCCGGCTGACGGTCTTGCTGAGAGACGTGAGCCTGCGTCACGTCCTGTGTCACCTGCGTCTCGTCAAGCGTCGCCTGTTCGAGCTGCTACCACTGGTAGTCGTGTCCCGCGTGAGCGTCCTCCTGCTGTCCCAGGCACGCACCGGATGGCGCTTCGTCAGTCCACTGCTCCGCAGCGTGTTGCTCTCCCGTCGCCTCCTGCGTCCTCTCTTCCTGCTCTAGCTGACCCGGAGTCAGACTCCCTTCGCGCTGCCAGTCCTACTGTCACACGTCTCCTGGCTACGGTTGTCACTGACCCTTCCTTTGAGTCCGCTGCTGCGTCTGCCCTAGTCACTGAGCTTGTCGACTTTGCAGCTGCGTGTCGTCTAGACTACGCAGCGAGTCTTGTTGCTGAGTCTGAGTCTGCCTGTCCTCCGTCCGTCGGGGGTGAGTGTGCTCTTGGCACGGACGTCCTTGAGGACAGGCAGGAGGAGTCTGGTTGCCTTGCCGCTGCTTTGCCCCATCTCGTGTCCATGCTTGTTGCCCCTGAGGGAGACCCGGATGCACCAGACATCCCGACCCCACGCTCTTACGCAGAGGCGATGGCCGGTCCCTACTCCTCTCAGTGGCAGTCGGCCATGGACACAGAGATGGCTTCCTGGAAGTCCACAGGCACCTACGTCGACGACGTTCCCCCACCTGGGGCGAACATCGTCAGTGGCATGTGGATTTTCAGGGTGAAGCGGCCGCCAGGCTCTCCGCCTGTCTTCAAGGCGCGTTACGTTGCACGAAGCTTCAGTCAGCGAGAGGCAGTTGACTTCTTCCAGACCTTCTCCCCGACCCCGAAGATGACCACTCTTCGGGTTCTGCTACACGTCGCCGCTCAGCGTGACTACGAGCTCCACTCTCTTGACTTCAGCACAGCTTTCTTGCAGGGCAGCCTGCACGAGGAGATCTGGCTGCGCCGCCCACCTGGCTTCACTGGGTCGTTCCATCCTGGCACCCAGTGGAGCCTCCGGCGGCCAGTCTACGGTCTCCGTCGGGCGCCGCGTGAGTGGCACGACACACTGAGGACTACACTTGCGGCTCTTGGGTTTGCTCCTTCTACTGCTGACCCGTCGCTGTTTCTGCGCACCGACACCTCGCTGCCGCCGTTCTACATCCTAGTGTACGTCGACGACTTGGTCTTTGCCACTGCGGACACTGCCGCACTCGCCCACGTAAAGTCCGAGCTGCAGAAGAGACACACGTGCACAGACCTGGGTGAACTGACAAGCTATCTTGGCTTGCGGATCACCCGGGACAGAGCACGCCGCACCATTACCCTGACTCAGTCACACATGGTGCAGCAGGTCCTTCAGCGCTTCGGCTTCACGTACTCCTCGCCTTAGTCCACTCCTCTGCCTACGGGTCACTCGCTCTCAGCTCTGCCTTCGGATGAGTCCGTAGAGTCGAGTGGTCCGTATCCAGAGCTTGTGGGCTGCCTCATGTACCTGATGACCTGCACTCGACCTGACCTAGCATACCCTCTCAGCATCTTAGCACGCTATGTTGCTCCCGGCCGTCACCGGAAGGAGCACATGGATGCAGCTAAGAGGGTGTTGCGCTACTTGTGCAGTACGTCGGGCATGGGGCTAGTGCTTGGAGGGCGAGACCGGCCTGTTCTCACTGGGCACTCAGACGCTTCTTGGGCAGACGACCAGGCTACTCAGCGGTCGTCTCACGGTTACACCTTGAGTCTTGGCTCTAGCTCTGTCTCTTGGCGTTCTACTCGTTCTTCTTCTGTTCTCAGCTCCAGCTGTGAGGCTGAGATCTACGCCACGGCCATGGCTGCCCAGGAGCTTCGCTGGCTCACCTACCTGCTGACTGACCTTGGAGAGCAGCCTCGTTCTCCTCCAGTGCTGTACGTCGACAACAAGGCAACCATTGCCTTGTGCCAGGAGCACAGACTGGAGCACAGGACGAAGCACATTGCTCTGCGTTACTTTCTAGCTCGAGAGCTACAGCAGCGTGGTCAGCTTCTTCTGCGTTACGTGGCCACTGAGGCCAACACAGCTGATGTGTTCACCAAGGCGCTTCCGCCTGTTGACCATCAGCGTTTTTGCACTCTTCTAGGCCTTGTGCCGACTGTTTCTCACTTACTTACTTCTTGACTTTACCTGTACTGTGATCATTATATATATACCTGCATGTTTGCCTTGTTAGGTTGTGATCATTGTACCTCTTGCTCTATTATAAAACTGCATGTGAACTGGTCTTGTGACCGCTTGCTAGTGCTCGGAATTTGTGTGGAATCCTCGAGATCCACCCTGAGCTTGTTTGCCTTGTTTTGCCTTGACTGGTCTTGTGACCCCTAGGTCTCCCCCACTTTGCCTATGGGAGTGTGTCAAACATTTATATGTTTGTGTGGTTCTAGGCTGTAGTGGGTCATACCATAAGGGGTACACCAGATTAGGGTTTGACATATTTGTACTGTTGTTCCTGCTAGTCACTCCTCATTCTCGTTTCTCATTCTGACATGGAGCTGCTGAGCTAGGGGGTGCTGGGTCTGGGGGTGCTGGGTCGGGAGCTGCTGAGCCAGGGGGTGCTGAGTCGGGAGCTGCTGAGCCTGGGGGTGCTGAGTCTGGAGCTGCTGAGCCTGGGGGTGGTGCGTCTGGAGCTGTTGAGCCTGGGGTTTCTCCTGCTCCTGCGTCTCGCCGGGAGCCCCTCTCTCCACAGGAGCTGCGCGAGTGGTTTGATCGCCGCTGGAGGCGTGCTGCTGGAGCTAGAGCTTCTTCGACCGTCGAGGGTGCTGGTGCTGCCGGTCCCGGAGCTGCTGGGCCTGCGGGTCCTACTGGAGCTGGAGCTGCTGAGGGTGTTGGTGCTGAGACTACTACTGTCTGCCCTGGCGGTGGTTCTGCTGCTGGTGCTGCTGGGGGTCCTGCCGCTGGAGGTGTTGGTGGCACTGGTGCTGTCGCTGAGGGTACTGGTGCTGTCCCTACTGAGTCTGTAGCTTCCGCACGGCCTCGGCCGTACTTCGTTCCGCTCCTGCAGCAGGTTCTTGGTCTTTCTCCTCCGGTAGAGTGTCCACAACCTGTCCAGTCGCAGTCACTGTTGGAGCCTTCCTCTCCACTGCCTGCTCCCTCTCCTTACACTGGTCCTACTTGAGGTCTTGCTGAGCATTGTGAGCCTGCGTCTCGTCCCGCGTCACCTGTTCGTCCTGCTCGCGCTAGTGGTTGCGGTTCGCGTCAGCGTCCTCCTCGTGTCCGTGGCACACACCGGATGTCTCTGCGTCCGTCCACTGCTCCTCTGCGTGCCCCTTTGCCTTCTCCTCCTGAGTCCTCTCTTCCTGCACTTGCCGACCCTGAGTCGGACTCCCTTCGTGCTGCCAGTCCTACTGTCACGCGTCTGCTTGCTACTGTCGTCAATGATCCCTCTTTTGAGTCCACTGCTGCGTCTGCTCTTGTCGCTGAGCTCGTCGACTTTGCTGCTCGCTGTCGTCTAGACTACGCTGCTAGCCTTTTTGCTGAGTCTGCGTCTGTCTATCCTCCGTCCGTCGGGGGTGAGTGTGCTCTTGGCACGGACGTCTTAGAGGACAGGCAGGAGGAGTTCCAGTGTCTGGCGGCTGCTTCACCTCATCTCGCGTCTGTACTGCTTGCTCCTGAGGGAGACCCGGATGCACTAGACATCCCGACTCCGCGCTCTTACGCGGAGGCCGTAGAGGGTCCCTACTCCTCTCAGTGGCAGGCAGCTATGGATGCAGAGATGGCTTCCTGGAAGTCCACACACACCTACGTTGACGCAGTTCCCCCTTCTGGGGCGAACATCGTCAGTGGCATGTGGATCTTCAGGGTGAAGCGGCCGCCGGGCTCTCCATTTGTCTTCAAGGCGCGGTACGTTGCTCGTGGCTTCAGTCAGCGGCAGGGAGTTGACTACTTTCAGACCTTCTCTCCCACCCCGAAGATGACCACTCTTCGGGTGCTGCTGCACATAGCCGCTCAGCGCGACTACGAGCTTCACTCTCTCGACTTCAGCACTGCGTCCCTGCAGGGTAGCCTGCACGAGAAGATCTGGCTGCGCCATCCACGTGGCTTCACTGGGACTTTTCCTCCTGGCACCAAGTAGAGCCTCTGACGGCCAGTCTACGGTCTCAGCCAGGCACCGCGGGAGTGGCACGACACACTGAGGACTACGCTTGCGGCTCTTGGGTTTGCTCCTTCTACTGCTGACCCGTCGCTGTTTCTGCGCACCGACACTTCACTGCCGCGGTTCTACATCCTCGTGTACGTCGACGACTTGGTCTTTGCCATAGCGGACACTGCTGGACTTGCCTACGTGAAGTCCGAGCTGCTGAAGAGACACACGTGCACAGACCTGGGTGAACTGCGCAGCTACCTTGGCTTGCAGATCACTCGGGACAGAGCACGCCGCACCATTACCTTGACTCAGTCACACATGGTGCAGCAGGTCCTTCAGCGCTTCGGCTTCACGTACTCCTCGCCTCAGGCCACTCCTCTGTCTACTCGTCACTCGCTCTCAGCTCTGCCTTCGGATGAGTCTGTAGAGTCGAGTGGCCCGTACCCAGAGCTTGTTGGCTGCCTCATGTACCTGATGACCTGCAAACGACCTGACCTTGCATACCCTCTGAGCATTCTTGCACGCTATGTTGCTCCTGGGAGACACCGACCAGAGCACATGGCTGCAGCGAAGAGGGTATTGCGCTACCTGTGCAGTACGTCGGGCATGGGGCTAGTGCTTGGAGGGCGGAGTCCAGTGGTCCTTAGAGGCCACGCTGACGCTTCTTGGGCTGACGACCAGGCTACACAGCGGTCGTCACAGGGTTACACCTTCAGCCTTGGTTCCGGCTCTGTCTCGTGGCGGGCTACTCGTTCGTCTTCGGTTCTCAGCTCCAGTTGTGAGGCTGAGATCTACGACGGGGCCATGGCTGCACAGGAGCTTCGCTGGCTCACCTACCTGCTGACTTACCTTGGAGAGCCGCCTCGTTCTCCTCCAGTGCTGTACGTAGACAACAAGGCCATGCTAGCCTTGTGTCGAGAGCAGCGTCTGGAGCACAGAACGAAGCACATTGCTCTTTGCTACTTCCTTGCTTGTGAGCTACAGCAGTGTGGACAGTTGCGGCTTGCGTACGTGGCCTCTGAGGCCAACACTGCTGATGTGTTCACCAAGGCACTCGCGCCTTGTGACCATCAGCGCTTCTGCACCCAGCTGGGTCTTGTGCCTGTCTTGCCTCACTTGCTCTCCTCTTGACTTTACTTGTACTGCGACATATATATACCTGCTCTTGCTTGTCTAGTTTTATATATATATGTCTGTACTCCTGCATGTGAACTGGCCTCTGGCCCTGCTCTTGTGCTCGGACTGTGTGGTGACTTTGTGATCCACCCTTAGCTTGCTTTGCTTTACTTTGCTTGACTGGTCTTGTGACCCCTTGTTCTCCCCCACTTTGCCTATGGGGGTGTGTCAGATATATATGACATAGCTATTGTAGGCTATAGTGGGGTAGCACATATGGGGTACAGCTCTCTAGGGTTTGCATTTGTACCAAACTTTCACTTAGTCATTCTCATTCCTGTTCTAGTATTCTCACAGCAAAAGTGGTAACGGTAATGTGTGAAAATGAGGTGTGCTACGGGCCTAGCGTCGAGGCTCGGAATTGTAAAGGCGGAGGTCCGTAGCATGGGTTACCAACCGAACCGTGAGGTTGGGTCACATTGTGAATAGTGGCGGGAACAGTAGTCGAGACGAGTGTCGCGAAAGGTAACGATGCACTGTTGGGAGTTGTTGGTGGGAACAATGGTGTACGCGCTGAGCAAGGACGCGAAGTAAGGAAAAAAAAATATTCCTTACACTACCCCCCCCCCCCCCCCTCCCCCTTAAGGAGGCCCTTTTTACGAAAGTGCGTGTACATCCCGGAAATTTTGGATGTGAAGGTATCCGGTGAGGATAGGGTGACAGGGCGGCGGTGGCGATCGAAATTGCATTTAACGATGATATTCGATTTTTTTATAGCGTAGGTTGTTTGGGTTTGTGCTGCTTGTAAAATTTCTACATACTTTTGCGCGCGTGGCATCGGGTTGACGGGATTCGAGGTCATGGGTATTGTGGGGTCTTGTCCGTAGTTCAGGTAGAATGGTGATTGTTGGATCGTGGCTGATGGAGAGTTGTATGCGAATTCGATGAGTAGAAGTTGCTTTTCCCACATGGTTAGGTTATCGCACGTGGATTGGATAAACTGTTCCATGGTCTGTTTTGTCTGTTCTGCCTGTCCGTTATTTTCGGGGTGGTAAAACGAACTGAACTATAGTCGCGTGCCAAATGTCAGACTTATATGACTTAGCCTATGTAGGCTATAGTGGGGTAGCACATATGGGGTACAACACATTTCTAAGGTTTGTACTTGTACCCAACCTTTCTCTTAGTCAATCATTCCTCATTTCTTCACATGGTATAGAGCAGGTTCCCTAGTGGGAACGCTTCCTAGGGCCCACCATTGAAAATCGAAAACTTTTTTATTCTGCCTGGAGCGCGAGTCGCCCCTGCCCGAGGCGTGCCCCATGGGCCGCCCTCTCGTTGTGTCCCCTACCCTTAGCGGCCCGTCACGCCCTCCTAGAGGCCCTTCTCACGGCCCCTCGCGCAACCCCTGGCGGCCCCGTCGCCACCCTTCACGGCCCGTCGCCGCCCTTCGCGACCCGTCGCCGCCCCTCGCGGCCCCGTCGTCACCCCTAGCGGCCCCGTCGCCACCCTACGCAGCCCCGTCGCCGCCCCTAGTGGCCCCGTCACCGCCCCTCGTGGCCCCGTTTCCGCCCCTCGCGGCCCCGTCGCCGCTCGTTACGGCCCCGTTGCCGCCCTTCGCGGCCCCGTCGCCGCCCCTAGCGGCTCCGTCGCCGCTCCTCGCGGCCCCGTTGAAAAAATGAACGAGAATGAATTGACTAAGGGAAAGTTGGGTACAAGTACAAACCCTTGAAAGTGGTACCCCATATGTGCTACCCCATTATAGCCTACAACAGCTATGTCATATATGTCTGACACACCCCCATAGGCAAAGTGGGGAAGAACAAGGGGTCACAAGACCAGTCAAGCAAAGCAAAGCAAGCTCAGGGTGGATCACAAAGTCACCACACATTCCGAGCACAAGTTCAAGGCCACAAGGCCAGTTCACATGCAGGATTACACATATATGTATATAATGCTGGACAAGCAAGAGCAGGTGTATATATATATATATGTAACAGTACAAACAAGGTCAAGCGGTGAGCAAGTGAGGCAAGGCAGGCACAAGACCCAGCTAAGTACAGAAGCGCTGATGATCACAAGGCGCAAGCGCCTTGGTGAAGATATCAGCAGTGTTGGCCTCAGAGGCCACATACGCAAGGCGGAGCTGACCACGCTGCTGTAGCTCACGAGCAAGGAAGTAGCGAAGAGCAATGTGCTTCGTTTTGTGCTCCAGTCTGTGCTCCCGACACAAGGCCAGCATGGCCTTGTTGTCTACGTACAGCACTGGAGGAGAACGAGGCGGCTCTCCTAGGTCAGTCAGCAGGTAGGTGAGCCAGCGAAGCTCCTGTGCAGCCATGGCTCCTGCGTAGATCTCAACCTCACAGCTAGAGCGGAGAACAGAAGACGAGCGGGTAGCCCGCCACAAAACAGAGCCGGAACCAAGGCTGAAGGTGTAACCCTGTGACGACCGCTGCGTAGCCTGGTCGTCAGCCCAAGAAGCGCATGCGTGCCCAGTGAGGACCACTAGACTCTTCCCTCCAAGCACAAGCCCCATGCTCGACGTACTGCACAAGTAGCGCAACACCCTCTTCGCTGCAGCCATGTGCTCTGGTCTGTGTCTCCCAGGAGCAACATAGCGTGCCAAGATGCTAAGAGGGTATGCAAGGTCAGGTCGTGTGCAGGTCATCAGGAACATGAGGCAGCCAACAAGCTCTGGGTACGGGCCACTCGGCTCTACGGACTCATCCGAAGGCAGAGCTGAGAGCGAGTGGCGAGTAGGCAGAGGAGTGGCCTGAGGCGAGGAGTACGTGAAGCCGAAGCGCTGAAGGACCTCCTGCACCATGTGTGACTGAGTCAGAGTAATGGTGCGACAAGCTCTGTCCCGAGTGATCTGCAGGCTAAGGTAGCTGCGCAGTTCACCTAGGTCTGTGCACGTGTGTCTCTTCTGCAGCTCGGACTTCACGTGGGCGAGTGGAGCAGTGTCAGCTGTGGCAAAGACCAAGTCGTCGACGTACACGAGGATGTAGAACGGCGGCAAAGAAGTGTCGGTGCGCAGAAACAGCGACGGGTCGGCAGTAGAGGGAGCAAACCCAAGAGCCGCAAGTGTAGTCCTCAGTGTGTCGTGCCACTGACGTGGTGCGTGGCGGAGACCGTAGACTGGCCGCCGAAGGCTCCACTGGGTGCCAAGAGGAAAAGACCCAGTGAAGCCAGGTGGGCGACGCAGCCAGATCTCCTCGTGCAGGCTGCCCTACAAGAAAGCAGTGCTGAAGTCAAGAGAGTGCAGCTCGTAGTCACGATGAGCAGCTATGTGCAGCAGTACCCGAAGAGTGGTCATCTTCGGGGTGGGAGAGAATGTATGAAAGTAGTCAACTCCCTGCCGCTGACTGAAGCCATGAGCCACGTAACGTGCCTTGAAGACACGCGGAGAACCCGGCGGCCGCTTCACCCTGAAAATCCACATGCCACTGACGATGTTCGCCCCAAGCGGGGGAACCTCGTCAACATAGGTGCCAGTGGACTTCCAGGAAGCCATCTCTGTATCCATAGCTGCCTGCCACTGAGAGGAGTAGGGACCCTCTATCGCCTCCGCGTAAGAGCGCGGAGTCGGGATGTCAAGTGCATCCGGGTCTCCCTCAGGGGTAAGCAGTATGGACACGAGATGAGGTGACAAAGCAGCCAAACACTGGAACTCCTCCTGCCGGTCCTCAAGGACGTCCGTGCCAAGGGCACACCCACCCCCGAAGGACGGAGGACAGACAGACTCAAGGAGGAGGAGGACGCTGACGCGAACAACGACCACTAGTGCGAGTAGGACGAACAAGCGACGCAGGGCAAGACGCAGGCTCACGACGCTCAGCAAGACATCCAGTAGGACCGGTGTAAGGAGAAGGAGTAGGTAGTTGGGGGTTTGGCTATAACTGTAACTGTGACGGGACAGGCTGTGGACACTCTAAGGGAGGAGGAGGACCAGTAGAAGGCAGAAGACCAAGATCCTGCTGAAGGAGCGGAACGAAGTACAGCCGAGGCCGCGCGGCGAGTCCAGACACAGCAGGGCAAACACCCCCAGTGGTAGCTCCAGTGCCAGCAGCACCTCCAGCTCCAGCACCCCTAGCAGCTCCAATAGCTCCAGTACTCCCAGTACGAGCACCTCCGGGACCCGCGACACCAGCACCCTCAGTAGCTAAAGAACCTTCAGCTCCAGCAGCACGCCTCCAGCGCCAGGCAAACCACTCGCGCAGCTCCTGTGGAGAGAGTGGCTGCCGCCGAGATGAAGCACCCGGAGAACCTCCAGGCACAGTACCGCCAGACGCGACACGAGTAGGCCCATCTCCCTCAGGCTCCGCACCCCCAGGCTCAGCACCTCCAGGCGTAGCATCCCCAGGCTCAGCACCCCCAGTTGTAGCACCCCCAGGCTCATTACCCCCAGGTATAGCACCCCCGAGCTTAGCACCCCCGAGCTCATCACCCTCAGGCTCAGCACCCCCAGTAGTAGCACACTCAGGCTCAGCACCCCCAGAGTTAGCACCCCCAGAGTGAGCACCCCCAGACTCAGCACCCTCAGCAGCACCAGAGTCACCAGCAACCTCGACAGGCTCGACTGCATCTACCTGGGACACATCTGAAGGGGCAGGACCCTAAGGGGGGAGGGGGTCTACCGGGGGGGGACCTGGCACAAGGAAGAGCGGTGGCAGGGGGAGGGACGGAGTGCGGTAGGGGAAGAGGCGGTAGTAGGGGACCGACTCGTCAAACGTGACGTCCTGGGAGGACAGAACACGGCGAGAGGTGGGGTGGTAGACCTGCCACCCAGGCGCGTCAGGGGGGAAGCCAAGGAAGACGCAAGGAGTATCACGAGGGGATAGCTTTTCCGCAGATAAGTCGCGGAGAAACGCCCGAGATCCCCAGACACATCGCCAACCTTCCCCGTCCAGAGCAAAGCTGGGAAGGTCTCTGGCATGGAGACTTTGGGCTGAAGGTTGATCTGATGCGCCGCGTACCGAACCGCAAACGGCCACAGAAAATGGGGGGCAGCCGCATGCATCATGGACGTACAGGCGACGTCCACGACCATGCCAATGCGGCGCTAAGCAATCCCATTGTTCTGTGGAGAGTCCATAAGTGTGAAGGTCTGGCGGATGCCTCGTGCTCATCAGTAGGCTCGCAGAACGCCAGAGGAGAACACTCCGCCTTTGTTAGAGTGCATACGCAGAAAAGGAAAGTCCGAGCCGAAGCTCTGCCTGAGCTGGAGACGAGCTGCACGGATCCAGTCGATCAACACCTAAGTGACCTCACCCTTGCTGCGCAAGGGGAAGACTGTGGTGTAACGCGAGTAGTCGTCAACCACCAGCAAGAAGTAGCGCTCGTGACCCTGTCCACGGACGTCTGCAGCGGGGCCTCTGTCGCAGGAAACTGGGAGGATTGAGGGGCAGCACGCTACCGCCCCTCGACGCTGGGGACACAGGCAGGGGCAGGCCCCGGGGGAAGGGGAGGGAGGGACCGGGAAAGACCAGAGACAAGGACACGGGAGGCTATGCCTTGGAGACGAAGCAGGGAGGGGTGACCAAGGCGGTGGTGCCAGAGGAGAGTCTCGTGAGACAGGAGGCGACACGAGTAGGGGGCAGACTCAGGACTAGACCTCGACGCTGCAGCAAACACCTGACCAGACGCACCTACCTGACGAGACGCACTGATAGGAAGAGACCGAGTGGTCAGTGTGTACACGCTCGACCCCGGCCGACGTGTAAACGTGGCCAGGTGTCGGCCTGGCCGAGCGTCCGTGCAGTGGGTCACCCGCTGACGTGTAGGAGTGAGCTGGTGAACCCCCGCATCCTGTAGGTCAGCACCACTCACCAAGTTTGTAGAGAACGAGGGGAGGTAAAGACCAAACAGGATGCCAGAGGGGGCCGCCGGACACGAGAGGATAGTGGAGAAGTGAGCAAGGACAGAACCCTTCGCCAGAGGGTTCTGCCAAAGAGACTGCATCAGGCCGACCAAGCGGCGTGAGTGTGGTGCGGTCTCGAAAAAAGGAGCGAGAAGCCCCCGAGTCAAGGGTGAAGGTGTTGGAGGCCGAAGTCGACGCGGTACCTGAGAGAGCGGACTCACCAGAACCTGAGGAAGCAGAAGCACCGGCACCTAGAGCAACAGCCTTGCTAGCACCTTGAGCATCAGCCTCACCAGTACCTAGAGCAGTAGTCTCAATGCCCGGGTCGGGCGGAAAACACCTGTGAAAGTCACCCTCATCACTACTAGTCACAGCATACCTGGCAGCAAGAATAGCATCAAAGTCAAGGTCAAAGATAGCTACTCCCGCCCTAGACAGCTCGCCCCAGCGAAGGATCTCAGTGGCCTCAGGGAACTGGTGACGCCAAGCGTCCGTCAAGCGGCCAAAGCAGCGCTGGATGGAGTGCGCACCCCCGCACTGCTCACCCGCGCGGTAACCCGTGCGTAGGACGTAGGTGCACGGACCAGTACCCCCACCCCGCTGGCGTGCAGTGTACCACTCACGGAGCTGCAGAGGAGGGGGGAATGTCACGAGTGCACTGCTGCTGTTGGCGCTGACCACCACCGGAGCCGACCCTCTGCTCACCGCCACCCCGACCAGCTCCACCTCCTCTGCCGCCGCCTCCTCCTCCGCCGCCACCTCCGCCACCTCCGCCCCCACCGCCACCGCCGCCTCCGCCTCCACTGCCACCACCGACACCTCCACCCCCGCCACCACTCCCACCACCTCCCCCACCCCCGCCACTACTCCCACCACCTCCCCCACCCCCTCCATCACCCTCTACTACATAGTCACGCGGCTCCCTAACCCGTCTTTGTTTGCCCCACCATACTAACCGTTGACCTCCTCGAGGAGCGCCTCCTGGCAGCTGAGAAGAGTATAGTCGCTGTAGGAGCCTCTCGTGGTGACCCTCGTGCCCCCGTCTTTGAGGGGTGCTCCCCCTCCCCCCTTTTGCCCTCTATTTCCACTGCTGCTGCCGTTGACTTCGTTGGCACCGAGTCGGTCAGCGCTGCGTCTGCCCCTAGCGGGTGACAATGCACCGGCAAGAGCAAAGGGGGCAAGGGCGCTGGAGGGGCTGGCGGGGGCGGTGGAGGTGGCGGTGGAGGCGGCGGAGGGAGTGGGGGTGACGGTGGGAGTGGTGGCGGGGGTGGGGGCTTTTGTGGTGGCGATGGAGGCGGCGGCGGCGGCGGCAGTGGCGGTAGGAGCGGAGGAGAAGGCGGTGGCGGCGGTGGCGGAGGTGGCGCCAGCGGAGGTGGAGCTGGTCGTGGTGGCTCTGCGCAGCGGGCCGGCTTCGGTGGTGGTCAGCGCCAGCAGCAGCACCGCACTCGTGAGACCCCGCCCCCCCAGCAGCTTCGTTAGTGGTACGCTGCGCGTCAGCGGGGTGGGGGTGTTGGTCCTTGTGCCTACGTCCTGTTTACCGGCGACCGCATTGGTGAGCCGTGCGGTGGCCCGCACACCACCCAGCGCTGCTTCGGCCGCCTGACGGACGCTTGGCGTCTCCACTTCCCTGACGCTACTGAGATCCCCCGCTGGGGCAAGCTCCTTAGGTCGGGGGTTGCTATCTTTGATCTAGATTATGATGCCATTCTTGCTGCCATGTATGTTGTGTCTACTAGTGATAAGGTGACTGTTACCTGTGTGTTCCGCATGACCCGGGCATTGAAGCTGCTGCTCTAGGTGCTGGTAAGGCTGCTGCTCTAGGTGCTAGTGCGTCTGCTGCCCCAGGTGCTGGTGAGTCTGCTCTCTCAGGTACCACGTCGGCTCAGGCCTTACACACCTTCACCCTTGACTCGGGTGCTTCCCGCTCCTTCTTTCGAGACCGCACCACGCTTACGGCGCTTAGTCGGCCAATTGCGGTCTCCCTGGCGGACTCCTCTGGGGGTCCTATCCTTGCCCACTTCTCCACTGTCTTATCGTGTTCGCCAGCCCCCTCTGGCACCCTGTCAAGTCTTTACCTCCCCTCGTTCTCTACGAACTTGGTGAGTGGTGCGGATCTACAGGATGGGGGGGTTGACCAGTTCACTCCTGCGAGTCAGCGGGTGACCCACTGTACGTGTGCTCGGACGGGCCAACACTTGGCCACGTTTATCCGTCAGCCGGGGTCGAGCCTGTACACACTGGCAACTGAGTCTCCTCCGGTTGCTGAGTCTGGTCACGTAGCTACGTCGGGTCAGGTGTTTGCTGCAGCGTCCAGGTCTGGTCCTGAGTCTGCTCCCTGCTCGTGTCGTCTCCTGTCCCACCAGACTCTCTTCTGGCACCACCATCTTGGTCACCCCTCCCTGCCTCGTCTCCAAGGCATGGCCTCTCGTTACCTTGTCTCTGGTCTTCCCCGGTCCCTCCCTCCCCTCCCTCTGGGGCCTGCCCCTACCTGCGTTCCCTGCGTCGTGTGGCGGCAGCGCGCCGCCCCTCACTCCTCCAAGTTTCCTCCGACAGAGGCTCTGCTGCAGACTCTTCACATGGACGTGTGGGGCTCCGCCCGCGTCCGTGGCCAGGGTCAGGAGCGTTACTTCCTATTGGTGGTTGACGACTACTCGCGTTACACCACGATGTTCCACTTGCGCAGCAAGGGTGATGTCACTGAGGTGTTGATCGACTGGATCCGCGCAGCTCGTCTCCAGCTCAGAGAGAGTTTCGGCTCGAACTTTCCTGTTCTGCGTCTGCACTCTGACAAAGGCGGGGAGTTTTCCTCTGCCCGTCTGGGAGCCTTCTGTCGTGCACAGGGCATCCGCTAGACCTTCACACTTCCGGCCTCTCCACAGCAAAATGGGATTGCTGAGCGCCGCATTGGCATGGTCATGGACGTCGCTCTTACGTCCATGATCCATGCGACTGCTCCCCATTTTCTGTGGCCGTTTGTGGTTCAGTACGCAGTGCATCAGATCAACCTTCAGCCCCGGGTCTCCTTGCCAGAGACCTCCCCCACCTTGCGGTGGACGGGGAAGATTGGCGATGCGTCTGCGTTTCAGGTCTGGGGATCTCGGGCGGTCGTCCGCGACTTGTCTGCGGACAAGCTGTCCCCCCGTGCTGTTCCCTGTGTCTTCCTTGGGTTCCCCCCCTGACGCGCCTTGTTGGCAGTTTTACCACCCCAACTCGCGCCGTGTTCTGTCCTCCTAGGACGTCACCTTTGACGAGTCGGTGCCTTACTACTGTCTCTTCCCCTTCCGCGCTGCGCCCCTCCCCCCGCCGAAGCTCTTCCTTGCGCCAGGTCCCCCCACGGTAGACCCCCTCCCCCCTTAGGGTCCTGCCCCCTCAGATGTGTCCCAGGTAGACGCACTCGAGCCTGTCAAGGTAGCTGTTGACTCTGGTGCTACTAGGGGTGCTGAGCCTGGGGGTGCTGAGCCTGGGGGTGGTGAGTCACGGGGTGCTGAGCCTGGGGGTGCGGAGCCTGGGGGTGCGGAGCTTCGGGGTGCTGAGCCTGGGGGTACGGAGCAAGGGGGTGCTAAGCCTGGGGGTGCGGAGCCAGGGGGTGCTGGGTCTGCTCTTGTGGCCTCTGGTGGTGCTGGGTTTGGGGGCCCTTTGGGTGCTTCGTCGAGGCGGGAGCTACCCTCTCCACAGGAGCTGCGCGAGTGGTTTTCCCGGCGCTGGAGCCGTGCTACTGGAGCTAGAGGTACTACTGTTGCTGCTGACCCTGGGGTTGGCACTGGAGTTACTGGAGCCACCGGTCCTAGAGGTGGTTGTATTGGCGGTACTGGAGCTGCTGGGATTGGGGGTGCTGCTGGGGCTGCTGGAGCTAGTGCTGCTGGAGGTACTGGAACTACTAGGCCTGGAGGTGCTCCTGGTGCTGGAGCTGTTGGCGGTACTAGAGCTGGCGGTCCTGCTGGAGTTGGAGCTGCTGGAGCTGGAGCTGCTGGGGGTGCTGGCGCTGGAGGTGCTGCTGGCGCTGGTGCTTCTGAGGGTGATGGAGTTGGCGCTGTTGGAGTTCGAGGTGCTGCCAGTGCTGGTGCTGCCGCTGGGGTTACTGGTGCTGTCCCTGCTGGTTCTGGAGGCGCTGCGCGGCCGCGGTCGTACTTCGTTCCGCTCCTTGAGCAGGTTCTTGGTTTTCCGCCTTCTAGTGGTCCTGCTCCTCCCTTAGAGTGTCCACTGCCTGTCCAGTTGCAGTCACAGTTACAGCCCGCCTCCCCCCTGCCTGCTTCTTCTCCCTACACTGGTCCTACTAGAGGTCTTGCAGAGCGTCGTGAGCCTGCGTCCCGTCCTGCATTGCCAGTTTGTGCTGCTCGCACAAGTAGTCGTGCTACGTGTCCGCGTCCTACTACGGTCCTCAGCACACACCAGATGGCACTGCGTCCTTCCACTGCTCCTCTACGTGTCCCGTTGACGTCTCCTCCAAAGTCCTCTCTTCCTGTTCTTGCCGACCCTCAGTCTGGCTCTCTTCGTGCTACCAGTCCTACTGTCACGCGTCTCCTGGCTAGTATTGTCACTGACCCTTCCTTTGATCCACTGCTGCGTCTGCCTTGGTTGCTGAGCTTGTAGACTTTGCTGCTCTCTGTCGTCTAGACTACGCAACCAGCCTTGTTGCTGAGTCTGAGTCTGTTTGTCCTCCGTCCGTCGGGGGTGAGTGTGCTCTTAGCATGGATGTCCTTGAGGACAGGCAGGAGGAGTTCCAGTGTTTTGCTGCTGCTTTGCCTCATCTCGTGTCCATGCTGATTGCCCTTGAGGGAGACCCGGATGCACCAGACATCCCGACTCCTCGATCGTACGCTGAGGCGATCCAGGGTCCCTACTCCTCAGTCAGCCATGGACGCAGAGATGGCTTCTTGGAAGTCCACAGGCACCTACGGCGACGAGGTTCCCCCACCTGGGGCGAACATTGTCAGTGGCATGTGGGTTTTCAGGGTGAAGCGGCCGCCGGGTTCTCCGCCTGTCTTCAAGGCGCATTACATGGCTCGAGGCTTCAGTCAGCGGTAGGGAGTTGACTACTTTCAGACCTTCTCTCCCACCCCGAGGATGACCACTCTTCGGGTGCTGCTGCACATAGCTGGTCAGCGCGACTACGAGCTTCACTCTCTTGACTTCAGCACTGCTTTCCTACAGGGCAGCCTGTACGAGGAGATTTTGCTGCGCCGCCCTCCTAGCTTCACTGGGTCGTTTCGTCCTGGTACCCAGTGGAGCCTCCGGCGGCCAGTCTACGGTCTCCGCCAGGCGCCCCGTGAGTGGCACGACACACTGAGGACTACACTTGCGGCTCTTGGGTTTGCTCCATCTACTGCCGACCCGTCGCTGTTTCTGCGCACCGACACCTCTTTGCCGCCGTTCTACATCCGCGTGTACGTCGACAACTTGGTCTTTGCCACTACTGGACTCGCCCACGTAAAGTCCGAGCTATAGAAGAGACACACGTGCACAGACCTTGGTGAACTGCGCAGCTACCTTGGCTTGCAAATCACTGGAGACAGAGCACAGCGCACCATTACTCTGACTCAATCACACTTGGTGCAGCAGGTCCTTCAGCGCTTCGACTTCACGTACTCCTCGCCTCAGGCCACTCCTCTGTCTTCTCGCCACTCGCTCTCAACTCTGCTTAGAAATGACGTTACGTGTCACTGTACGTTGTTCAGCATCTCGGGCCGGTAATAATTCCGCTACAGTTGTTGCCGTATTTTCTCTACCCTGAAATGACCTGAGATGACTTAGTCATGTGCCTCCTGTTGCAGTTATTCTCGTAATAAGGTGTAGCCTAGTACCCATATCCGATCGGTTCCGGCTTTTACTAAATACACCCCTTATGCTACTACGAACGGCTGCGAGTTTTCTCCAGCGAAGAACGGGTTGGTTGTCAGTAGAGCTACACTGTGACATCCCCAATCGATCCTAGGGGGGTTACAGGCGCGTTTGCCTGGGGGGTTATGGGCGCACTGACCCGCTTCTGAAACAAGCCCTTTTATCCCAATGGTCTAGTGGTTGGGATTTTGACATGGTATCAGAGTGGTCTCGGGTTCGAATCCCGATGTATGCACATGTTGGCCGTTGCCACTGTGCTCAGTCCTGACCCTCCCAGTATGGGGGGGTGTCAGTAGAGCTACACTGTGAGATCCTTGATCAATCCTAGGGGGGGTTATAGGCGCTTTTGTATGGGGGGTTATCGGCGCACTGACCCGCTACTGAAACAAGCCCTTTTATCCCAATGGTCTAGTGGTTGGGATTCTGACATTGGTCTAATAGCCGGGGGTGATTAGCCCTAAGAGTAGTGGGCTAGTCTGGGCAAGTAGTATCGCATGGATTTGGGATGTGGGGCAGGTCAGTGCGTCGGCGATGTTCAATGCCCCCTTTTTGTATGTGACCGTGTTGTAAAATTTCGACTCAAGGAAGTCGAGCCAACGAACCTGTCGTGGGTTGAGGTGGGGCTGTGCGTGGAGGTACTATGGTGGTTTATGGTCTGTCCGTACTGTCACGTCTAAGCCAGTCAAATAAAAACGCCAAAATTTGAACGCGTGCACGATCGCGATCATTTTGCGGTCGTGTATCGGGAAATTTTTCTCAAGCGGGTACAGCTTTCGTGACTCGTATGCAATGGGTTGTAAGCCGTTGCCGAAATCCTGTAGCAGTACGGCTCTAATGGCGGTGTCGCTGGTGTTTGTAAATACTTCGAATTGGCGATGTTGGTCGGCAATGCGCAGTACGAGCGGTGAGCAGAAAACAATTTTCAAGGCAGAGAAGGCTGCATGCTCTTTCTCCTCCCACGTAAACGCCACTGCGATCCGCAGCAAATCCGTCAATGGGGCTATTAAACGCGCCATATCGGGGACAAACCGATGGACGTAATTAACTAACCCTAAAAAACTCTGCAGCTCCGTGATGTTGGTCGCGCCACGCTTTTACCGTGTCTAACTTCTTCGAGTCAATTTCGACTGCAGCCTCTGAAATAACGTGCCCAAGAAGTTCTAACCGGTCTTGAAAAAACTTGCACTTTGAACCCTTTGTTAGTAGGCGATTCTGGTCTAGGATTTTGAATACTGCTTCCAAATCCGCCAAGTGTTGTTGCTTGTCGAGACATTAGACCAGGATGTCGTCGAGGTGAACTATCACGCATTTATCTAATAGTGGCCTAAACGCTTCGTTTGTGGTCAAATAATAAGTCGCCGGTGCGTTGGTCAGCCCGAATGGCATCACTGTGTACTCGAACGACCCGTACCTAGTTCTAAATGCCGTCTTGGCGCAGTCTGATGGTTTGACCCTAATCTGGTGGTAACCTCTATGTAAGTCAATTTTCAAAAAGACCCTTACAGTTAGTAGTTAATCTATCAGTTCGTTGGCACGGGGAATGGGATATCACGACTTGACTGTTACCCTGATCAGTGTGCGGTAGTCGATACATATGCGAATGTCAGAAGACTAAGCGAGAATGAATGAACTATGAGAATGGTGGGTACAAGTGCAGACCCTAATTGGGTTGTACCCCATATAGGCTAGAAAGTGTGTGACAGTAGCACTGGCAGCACGAAATAAGTCAGACTCAGGGTCCAGACCGTTAGGAAGAGAGGACGCAGGAGGAGACGGCAGGGAAACTTGCATTGGAACAGAGGAAGGACGAAGTGCCATAGTATGAGTGCCCGGGACAGGAGGAGGACGTGGACGCGGAACACGACGACCAATGCGACCAGCGGGAATAGGCGAGACGCAGGCTCACGACGCTCTATAAGAGAGTCTGTCTGCTCAGTGTAAGGAGAAGGAGCAAGCAGTGGGGAGGCTGGCTATAACTGTGGTTGCGACTGGTCAGGCGGTGGACATAGTAGATGTGGAGTAGGGTCAGTAGAAGACGGGAGACTCATAACCTAGCGAAGCAGTGTAACGAAGTACGGTCGCGGCTGCACAGTGCCTCCACGACTAATACCAACAGCTCCAGCACCCCCAGCTCCAGGGTCTCCAGCTCCAGCACCTACAGCACCACCAGCTCCAGCAGCTCCAGTACCTCCAGTACGAATGCCTCGAGGACCAGCACCTCCAGCTCCTCCAGCACCTCCAGCACCTCCAGCTCCGACAGCTCTGGTGCCTCCAGCACGAGCACCTCCAGGATCAACAGCTCCAGCACCTGCAGTACCTCCAGCTCTAGCAGGACCGCCAGCATGTCCAGCAGGTCCAGGATCACCAGCTCCAGCTCCTCCAGTGGCAGGGCCTCCAGCTCGAGCAGCGTCACTCCGAAGGCGGGTGCGCCAAGCGTACCACTCGCGCAGCTGCTGTGGTGAGTGAGGCTGCCGTAGTGTAGACGTAGTACCCCTAGGCTTAGCATCCCCAGACTCAGCACCCCCAGGCTCCGCACGCTCAGACTCAGCACCCCAAGGCTCCGCACCCGCAGGCTCAGCACCAGTAGGCTTCGCACGCTCAGGCTTAGCACCCCCCGGCTCCGCACTCGCAGGCTCAGCACCCCCAAGCTCCGCACGCTCAGGCTCCGCACCCGCAGGTTCAACACCCCCAGACGCAGCACCCCAAGCAGCACTAGAGTCACCAGTGACCTTGACGGGCTCAAACAAGGGGAGTCACCGCCACCACTACCACCACTTCCACTAGCGTACCATCACGAAGCTGCTGGGGCGTGAGGATCTTGCGTCGACGCTGCTTGAGCTGCATCTGGCCACCGCCAGGAACTCCCCATCGAACAACTCCACCGAGACTGCCAGTACAGCTGCCGCCACCACTCCCACTGCTGCCACCGCCGCCGTCACCCCTCCCACCGCAGAAGTTATAGCTGGCAAAGCAAGGAGGCGTGCGACCAGCACGGTAGCACGCAGGGAAGGCAGGGCAGCGAGCAAGCACTAGGGTAGGTCGGGGCGGCGCACGGTCGGGGAAAGGGTGGTGCACGGCCAGAGCAGGGCGGGGCGCTGCAAGTAGGGCAGCGCGCGGGAAGAAGAGGGCGCGCGGGCAGGCAAGGGCAGCGCGTGGGCTGCAGAGGGCGGCGTGCGGGCTGCTAGGGCGGACGCGACGGGCAGAGGCAGGGCGGAGCGCTGGCAGCAGGGCGGTGCGCGGGCTACAGAAGGCGGCGCACAGACAGGCAAGGACGGTGCGCGACCAGCAGGGAGGAGCACGGGCAGGAAGGGGGCGGCGCGCGGGCTCTAGGGTGACGCGACGGGCAGGGAAGGGGCGGCGCGCGGGCCCTAGGGCGACGCGACGGGCAGGGCAGGGCGGCGCGCGGGTCCTAGGGCGACGCGGCGGGTAGGGCAGGGCGTTGCGCTAGTCCTAGGGCGACGCGACGTGCAGGGTTGGCAAGCGCGAGGCAAGCAGGGTGGTGCGACGGGCAGGGCAGGGCGGCGCGGCAGCCAGCAGGGCGGCGCGCGGGCAGAGCAGGACGGTGCGGCAGCCAGCAGGGCGGCGCGCGGGCAGGGCAGGGCAGCGCGATTGGTGGGGCAGCGCAACGAGTAGGGTAGGATGCTACGAACAGGGTAACGCACTACAGGCAGGGAACTATTTGGTGGGCCCTAAAAATAACGGTCTTGGAACAGGACCTGCTCTGAAACCATGTCAGAAGACTAAGCGAAAATGAATGAACTATGAGAATGGTGGGTACAAGTGCAGACCCTAATTGGGTTGTACCCCATATAGTCTTCCCCACTGCAGCCTACACAACATATACACAACATAATAGTTTGACAGCAAAACCCTGTATTTTTTTCGGTGTGAACAATATCGGTGCAGCGAACTGTGATGAGCTCAGTCTGATAAACATTTTCAATAACATGTAATCTAATTGCTTCCTCAGTTCGTCGAGCTCGGGCTGTGTCAGTTTGAACTGTCACTGTACGGTTGGCTGTGCCCCCAGTTCTAGTTCTATGCGGTGGTCATGTGCTCGCTGAGGTGGCAAGCCCTCAGGTAGGTTGTCCAGAAAAATCCCAGGTACCTTTTCAGTAGTTCTTGTAGTTCGGGCGGTATGGCTGCTAGCAGTTTCTGAAAATCACTCGGCTGCTCTACTTCTCCTATCAATGCGATATCCAGCGCATGTACATCAGCTCCAGCGGCGACATCCCGTTTCATCGTGATGGCGTTGACGTGGACTGTTGAAGACTCGAGTAATTGTCAGCGAGGTAATTCGACCGGGTTACCACTACTTCGCATAGTGCAGCTACCCATCGTCCAGTCAATTTGCGGGTTGTAGTGTTGCAACCAATCACGTCCCAGTAAAATGTCATGCCCATCCAGTGTCGTCGCGAGCATTTCCTGTGTGAACCCGAAGTTTACCCCAGCAGCGAGCTTTCACCCTCTCCACTTTCTCCCTTATGGCCAGTGGCGTGCCGTCAACTAAGCGTGCGTCGATCTCGGATAAACAACGGCTAAGCGTCAATTGCAGCTTCCGTGCATTTGAGGCATTAACTAAAAATCTTCACTGCTACCCCTGTATTTTCTCGTAAATCTGTATTTGGCAATCCGGCACTGTACCCTCCTTATTCATCCAAGCCTGATCGATAACGTGAATCGGTGCTATGACTCGGTGAGGGTCATTGAGGTCAGGCGAGCAGTGAGTCTCGTCAGTAATGGGCCCGATCTCTACTGACTAATGGCATTTCCTTGACTCCCAGACTCCCTCCCCTACTGTGCTCTACAGCGTCTCAGCTCCTCTGGGCATTCGCTCTTGCGATGGCCCGGCCTATTGCAAGCAAAGCAGCGCCCTTGAATGGCGCAGCATCTGAGTTTGCCGCAACGGCATGTACGGTGGCGTGCTCGGTCCCCAAGCATGATGTCCGTAGTAGGACCCCGGTCTCTGACAGCGCAAAATGTCAATCTTTTTGGCGAGCGCGAGGATTTTAATGAAATTTGATAGCATGCAAAGCATGATCTCGTGCGAGATGTCTAGCTTCAGTCCGCCGACGTAACGGTCCACTCGCTCTGCCTCGTGCATGTAGCCGACTTGCTCGCACAGAGCGAGAAATCCGCTGGTGTAGTCTCTTACCAGCCCGAGCTGCCGTCAAGTGCGCATTCTCTGACGCGCCGAAATTGAAGCCACGATCAGCTCGAAGCGCACCCGAAGCCGTGCGCACCACGCATCCCACGTGCTGTACTGGGCGGTTTTGTAGAACGAACTCTAGGTGACGGCTGGACCCGTGGGCCTTTCTTCTTACGACGGCGGCTCGTAGGCGCGTGGCAGCGTCACAATGACTTGCCACCAGTCCATGGCAGGCCCCTGTAGCAGCGAAACAGCATATCGTATATTCCCTGTGTCTGACTCGACGTAATTCACATCAAAAAAGACGTTCATCATGAAGACCCACGATTGAACTATCGGACCTTAACGTTGGCTAGGATCGAAGCAGGATGGGCGCTGCGGTTTGAGCGGCATCAGGGCGACGATGTGTTAGAATATATCTGTAACTGCCTGTAGCTGTAGTTTAGTGTAGCTATTATAAACTGTTGGTGGTGCACTTTCTTTGCATGGTCTGTTTGCTATATGTACCCTAGTGCTATAGTGAACATTCATTCTCCTCTCCCTCCTTAGCACAAACTAGCTCGACTCCCCTTGGCCTAGGCTACTAAGCCTAGGCCCTCACTTAAACCTAGTCCTCCACTAATACTATTATCTCGACATGCTATCAGAGCCTATTAAGTCCTGGCTTGTGGGCCAGCCTCTCGCTTCCGCTGCTGTTTTTCCGGTCGCGCGCCTCGGGCGCGTGGCGATTTTCGTTCTGTCCCGGGCCCGGGTGGCGCGTGACGTTTTTTCTGCCCATCGCGGACCCGCCCCTGGCACCCGCGACGGCGCCCTGAGCTGCCCCGGACCCGCCCCTGGCGCTCGCGACGGTGCCCTGAGCCGTCGCGGACCCGTCTTTGGCGCCCGCGACGGTGCCCTGAGCCGCCGCGGACCCGCCCCTGGCACCCGCGGCGGTGCCCTGAGCCGCCGCGGACCCGCTCCTGGCGCCCGCGACGGTGCCTTGAGCCGCCGCGGACCCGCCCCTGGCGCCCGCGGCGGTGGCCGGCCCGCCCCTGGCGCCTGCGACAGTGCCCTGAGCCGCCGCGGACCCGCCCCTGGCGCCCACGACGGCGCCTCTACCTCACCCCGTGCCTGCACCCATTGCAACCGCCCCTGCCCTACAGTGCGCCGACCCTCTGTAGCCGCTCTGCGGCTTTATCCCCGCCCCCCCCCCCCCCTCCTTTGTCTCCCTGCAGCCGTGGGGGGGAGGGTCTGGGGGTGGCAGGTGTGGGTCTGATGGGTGGTGTGTTTCCCTTCCCCTCCTCCTACTTTCGTTCCCACTGCTGCAGCTGCCGCTGGGGGGGAGGGTGTGAGGGTGTGGGGGAGCCAAGGGAGTGGCATTGGGGTGGCGGGTGTGAGACCAACCAGCCTCCGTCCCTCTGAGGTGGGGGGGGGGGAGAGGAGAGTAAAGGGGTGGCAGGAGTGCCTGCCCCTTTGCGGCTGTACCTGCTTTGTTACCTTGCCTGCTATTGCTGTTTTCTCTGTCTGTGGTGTACCCCTACAGGTTGTGTTCTGCACAAACTCCTGCTGCAGGCAGTTATGGGGGAGTGTTAGAATATATCAGTAACTGCCTGTAGCTGTAGTTTAGTGTAGTTATTATAAACTGTTGGTGGTGCACCTTCTTTGCATGCTCTGTTTGCTATATGTACCCTAGTGCTATAGTGAACATTCATTCTCCTCTCCCTCCTTGACACAAACTAGCTCGACTCCCCTTGGCCTAGGCCACTAAGCCTAGGCCCTCACTTAAATGTAGTCCTCCACTATTGCTATTATCTCGACACGATGTCGTTGTTGCCAATCGTCGCTGTGAATTCGACGTGACGATGGGCTTTGCGGGGCATGTTCATGCTTGGTGCGGCCCTGTTCTTCTCCATGCCAGGCATTGATTGGGTGGCGCCATCACTGGCTGCGTCTGAGCGCTGTCCCATGTTCTCGTGTTGTGACGGTGTGCCGGACGAGATGATGATCGGCTCATCTGATTGTGCAGGTGCATTTCCAGGTGTCGGTGTTGGTACTGGTCCATTCGACGTTGATTGCTGGCGGGCGGAGTCGCGTTCCGCCATGAGTGCCGCGATTTCGAGTGCCGAATTTTGAGTTGGCGCACGAGCCGGACGAGCCGCTCCTGCGTCAATGTCGCGAGATTGAATTCGGCCATGGCCGGGGTGTCGGGCAAATTCAGCGAGAGCCTCAGTCGTGGCCGTGTGTGCTTTCGAGAGAGCACTTCGAGCGGCGGTGCCAGAACGCTGAGATGCGTCTCCCCCCACCACCCCCCCCCCCCCCCCCGCAAAATTGAGATAGTGGGAAAACGAAGGTGTGGGTGCGAGAATTTTCAGAGAAGATTAGGTTTGATACCAAGTGTTTCGAGTGCAATTGAGTGAGCGAGCAAGAAATGCACTATCGAAGCAAAACAGTACATTGAGCGAAGGGGGTAATGTGTGAAAATGGGGTGGCCTAGTGTTGAGGCTAGGAACTGTCGAGGCAGAGGTCCGGAGCGCGGGTTACTAACCGAACCGTGAGGTTGGGCTGCGTTGTGAACAGTGGTGTTGGGAATATAAACGCATGACTTAGTGCGTTTCTGTAGTATCGAACCTCACCCGATACTGAAGCATAACAAAAGGGGTATGAAGTCGAAAAAGGCGCGTACCACATCAAACCGCAACTGGAGGTTGCGAGCTGTAACCGCCTGGAGGTTACGTAACAGCAAGCGACGCTTCAGTGAACAGTAACCACCTCGATAGTCGAAGCGTTACGCGTCTCGATAAACATAACCGCTTCCTGTAATCTATCCTTCCTATATATTCCTGTATGCTCTTTGCTTTAATCAATTACTTGTTCTCACATACCAGCACAAGTACATTCACTCAAAAGACTTCCGCTGTGCTACTCTAGCACCTACTAGCCTATTCTCTGCAAAGATCCTAAGGCTGAAATCCTCAGCCCAACAAGTGGCAGGAACAGTAGTCGAGGCAAGTGTCGCGATTGGTAACGGTGCACTGTTGGGAGTCGTTGGCGGGAACACTGGTGTACGTGCTGAGCAGGGACGCGAAGGAAAAGGATATTTCCTTACATTGGGACTTCCGTACACTGCGGATATTACTGTACATAAAGCCAACACATATCTCAGTCAGAGTAGTAATACTACCACTCAATTACCTTGCAGATCTACTGGTAAGTCATGGTATACCGTATACTCCCGGACAGGGAAAATTTTTGGATTTGACATACCCTTAAGATCAGTGTACCCCTATCTCAAAAAACTGATTATCAGTGTGACCCCCTATAGAAAAACTTTCCCATCAGGGTATTCTTAACTTTCTAAAAATTTACCCTGTCGCATCAGTGTAAGATTATTGTAAAGCCTGGTCAGTTTTTTTTAATGCTGCACGCAATACAGATCCTACTCATCATCAGACATGCCCCAAGGCTGTTCATCGTGGTCATTGTTGCTGCAGTCAGCCAAGTTTCCAGCCAACCTGGCCTTGTTGTCAAGTCTGACAAACATACCAACTAGCGGAGGTGGCGGTGCCAGCAAGGAAACTGTAACCCTGGCCAATAGTGGCCCTCTGTGTGCCAGCACAGGAGTTGTCAAAGCCGAAATTCCGGCCTCAGTGGCCTTGGTGGAATCCCAGGTTACGGGAAAGTGGGGGTGGGTGAACCGGGGGGAGGGGGGGGGGGGGGGGGTAGGTTACGCGTTACAGGGTAAAACTTGATACGGGATCCGTAAACCCTTGGCCATCAGTGTGCCTTTGAAAAAAAACCTGACACATCAGGGTAAATCAACCTCCCCAAAAAAAAACCCTAGCCCATCAGTGTGACCATAAAAAACCACCCTGATTATCAGGGTATCAGAGTGATTTACACTGATAAAATTAGGCCTGCTCCCGGACAAAACACCCCCCCATAATTGTACACCCCCGGGTAGCTTGTGCAGGGTGGGTGTTATGATACACCTCGTTTCTACTGTTGGAAATCCGAATACAGTATAACGAATACTGTATACCAGTGTGCTGTTTGGTTTTAGTGTAGTCCCCTCTATAAGCCTCCATGATAAGGGGGGGGATTTACTGTTCCCTTTTGAACAGTACTTTCCAACTCACCCTTATCCTTATCCTCCTTGATTTCCTTGTGCCATCTGGCACTCTACTTCTCTTGCTTCTGCTTTTGGTCTCTCACGAAGCACTTTCCATCATTAGATCATGCATGCTATATCAAGCTTGCTTGTATTGCCTAAAATCCATCAAATTCTCAATCCGTTTCCAGTGCAAGAGTTCTATCTTGTTCTTTCTACAAACACGTTTCCTCTACGCTGGCACTATGCCTTTCTAGCATCTACTACCCCCCTTTTTGGCTGATTTTCTATAACACCCCCCTTTTCTTACGGATTCATTATTATAGTCGTTAACGAGTAGCTGCAATACGGAAGAATATCGTGTGAATTTCTCCCTCGATGAAATTTCGCGGTACATTCAAAGGCAATCTGCCGAGATTTGCCCCTCCCACTATTTCTCTGTCGCCACGTGCAGGTGAATCTTCCGTTGCAAGTGGCAAGAGAGGTGCCACATGCCATTTTCGTGGGGGCGATGAAGTTCGAGGCCGAAACTCACATTCGCGCCTCAGGCAGTGATGCTAAAACGACCAGCAAAACACCCACATTGACTAATTAAAAAAACACTAACACTAAAATATGCCATATGTAAAGACCCGGGTATTATGCATTTTTTTCCTATGAGGAGACCCCCCCCATTTTTTCCCTGTATTTTTAGCTATACCCTAGGGTGCTATGTCCGGGAGGATACGGTACATACTGGCGACCACAAAATCAAGTTAAAGAAACAAAAGCAATGCTTGCAAATTTGCTACTGTACCTTGTGATTGGCATGACAACCAAGATCAGCTAAAGGATTAAACCAGAGCCCCTCATCAATTGTTATATCTAAGTCAAACAAAGATCCGTTGGCATCTTCTGTAGCGTTGCTCCCCACAGGAGACGACTCACTAATATTCCCCACCTCTTTGTCGCCACCATTATTGCAGCCCCCAAAAATATCTTCTAGAATTTCATTAGCCGAGGGAAAGATGCCACCTTGAGCAGCTGTAAGACCAGGTTCTCTAGCAGCTTCAACTGAATCGCTCTGAAGCGAGGATAGATGAGCCATTGCATTTGATGGTAGAGCTGATTCGTTAGCGGGAACGGAGGTGTAAGCAAGCCGAGCATGCTCACTTGAAAATCCCACTGCAGCACTCGAGACATGCAGAAATGGTGCAGCAGCCTCCACTGGTGGTAACTCTGTAACCATATCAACAGCCGAAACCACATTGTAACTTCTGCTGTCCAGGTGGCGACGGTCCTGCTCCAGGTGGTTACCAGGAATCTCAGCCGTAACATTTGGCAGAGCATGAAATTTCTGAGTAACCTGAAAAGCATGGCCTGATGCTTGGGGAACAGATGAAGGTTGAAAGCAGGTGGGCGGTTTCATGTTTGCTGGTCTTTGAGAATTCTCGAAGGCTTGACTCGCTGAAAAAGCCAGAGAAGCGCTTTGACAACCGGAGAGCTTCGGCAAGGCTGGTTCTCCTTGAGAGTTCCCAAACGCAGGCTCCCTTGCTAAACACAGAGATGCCATAAGCAGTGGTTGGGAACAGGAGGGCGGAGGCAGGCTCATGTGCTGAGCCGCTGCTGTGAGCACGCCGTCTGGTGCTACCAGTGCTGCCTCTGCCGCCGCCGCCGCCACCGCCACCGCTGCTGCTGGGGCTGTGATTTGAAATGTCTCAAAACGTTCCACCGTTTCTTGCGTTGCATCGGTGGGCGTGGAAAGGTGAGGGGGCACTCCGAGATTTGCTTCACCACAGCTGCAGCTGCAGCAGCAGTGGGCGGGCTTCGTTGCAGGCACGGGTACTGGCTGGCTCGGTGCAGGTGCGCACGGGGAAGGTGCATATGGTGCGGGTGTATACGAGGCAGATGCATATGCAGGGGGTGAATATGGCAGGGTAGCAGCATCGCAAGCATGGGGAAGTGGTGGATGAATTGGTGGTGGTGGCTGGAGGAAAGGCTGAGACGAAGGTGAGAAGGTTGGTGGCGGCTGTACTGGGAGAGATGGAGGAGATGATTGAAAGGATAGATGCTGCTGCTGTGGTGGTTGTGGCATTTGAGGCGTCTCAGAAGCTGGAGGAAGGGGAGGTAAGGGAAGGGTTTGCTGATGCTGTTGCTGTTGCTGCTGCTGCTGCTGCTGCTGCTGCTGCTGCTGCTGCTGCTGCTGCTGCTGCTGCTGCTGCTGCTGCTGCTGCTGCTGCTGCTGCTGCTGCTGCTGCTGCTGCTGCTGCTGCTGCTGCTGCTGCTGCTGCTGCTGCTGCTGCTGCTGCTGCTGCTGCTGCTGCTGCTGCTGCTGCTGCTGCTGCTGCTGCTGCTGCTGCTGCTGCTGCTGCTGCTGCTGCTGCTGCTGCTGCTGCTGCTGCTGCTGCTGCTGCTGCTGCTGCTGCTGCTGCTGCTGCTGCTGCTGCTGCTGCTGCTGCTGCTGCTGCTGCTGCTGCTGCTGCTGCTGCTGCTGCTGCTGCTGCTGCGGCTGCTGGAGCTGTTGCTGCTGCTGGAGCTGTTGCTGCTGCTGCTGCTGCTGCTGCTGCTGCTGCTGCTGCTGCTGCTGCTGCTGCTGCTGCTGCTGCTGCTGCTGCTGCTGCTGCTGCTGCTGCTGCTGCTGCTGTTGCTGCTGTTGCTGCTGCTGTTGCTGGGATGGTAGATGAGCCTGGTAAGGTGGTTGGAACCCTTGTTGCAGGTGCTCATGCTGGTGCTGATGTTGATGCTGCTGATAGGCCTGGTAACGTGGTTGAAGTTGCTGCTGCTGCTGCTGAGCATGGTAAGGTGGCTTGAACGGATGCTGCTGCTGCAGCTGTAGCAGGGAAGGGTACTGAGCTTGGTAAGTTGGCTTGTACTGATGCAACCCTGATTCCAAACATTGTGAGGTGCAGGAACAAACTGCAGAGGTGGTGAGATCAGGGCAGGGAAGAGCAGAAGTGGGTGAGTGAGGAAGAGCTGAGTGAAGAGGAGAATGGTGGTGTGGATGAGGCTGTTTAGAGGTTGCTTGTTTAGGGGATGACTGGGGAGATGAGAGGACAGCAGATGCTGAAGCAGCCGGCTGCTGAGGAGAAGCAGGCTTTGGGATAGGAGGAATAAAAATCTCTGCTTGAACAGGAATGTAGGCTGCTGTTGGTGCTGGTGGTGGCAATTCTACCGGCGTGGCGGCTTCTTCGAAACACTGAGGAGCTGCGGGGAAAGGCTTAGCTTCGAAACCCGGTGATTCGGACTCGGATGGCGCAGCAGGAGAGCGAGAGCTTGAACGATGGTGTGGCTCCATTTGGTTTTGAGTCTGTATGCATTGGCTGGATTGCTGTTGCTCAGGCTTAGTCTGGTGCTGAGATTGCTGGCTATATGTAGTATACAGCTGCTGCTGTCCATCGTCACTTCTGCAATACTGTCCGGGAGGAGGGACACCAGAAAATGCCAATGAAGCGGAGGAGTTAGGAAGTTTAGATATTATTTTGGATGGAGCGATTTTACGGTTTTGGTTGGAAATGTAGGTGTAGGGATTTTGCTTGCTGTCAGTGTAGTTGCTTGGCCGGTAACCAGCAACTCCGGAGGTATCAGAATCATCGTCAGGAGTGTCGCCAGCCACAGCTCTCGTCTTCGTGCTCGAAACATTCGCAGCTGCGACAGTCTTAGCGAGCGCCATCGCAACCATCGGAAGTTTCCGAAACCCGTGGTTCGGCTTGCGACGGGAAACAGGGGTCACTCCTTTATCGCTGTGCCCCAAAAAACTTGTCGACACACCAGTCGCCGGATTCGCCCGTAACAGACCACCCGTTTCGCTAACACTTGATTCCGGGGCAGCAGAAACGCCGGCGGTGGGAGTCGTGGGGAAAGCTGACGAGGGGTTGTGCCGCGGCGGGCTGTGATTGTGTTCGCCGGTGAACGAAACATGGAAACTCGCCGGTTGCGTGTCGACTCGCCAATCGACGGTTCGTTTCGCACGGCAAGGCTCTGCTCCTGCCAAGCCCGAACCCGCGCAGCGGAAGTATGACCTGATGGATTGAATCAAGGGAGGCATTCAGTACACCTGAGATGATTGTTGGTAAATTTCCAGAGAATGAAATAATCAACATATTTTGGCATGATTGCAGACTGGGCACTTACCGCAGGCAATTGGGCTGGTTCATGAGCGGTTTCTCGCCATATTTTAGCCAGGAATAACCATCCTCTGGTAGACAAGTTGGCACGAGTGCAGCACGCAGCTTTTTTCCCTCGGCTTGACGAATCGCCTCGCTAGTGGTGGAACTATCTCCGCCGCTGCTTCCGCCGCCTTTCGGGGACCGTCGGCCCGCGCCGCAATACCTTGTGTTGCTTCCTCTTCCGGTGCACGAGCTATAGTACGATGCAGAGAAATGGGGAGAAGTGCGATGACGTGGCGATTTTGGCTTCACTGTGCCTAAGTTAGTCGCGCCGTCAATCGCGCCAGGACGAGCCGTGTCGCCACGAACTGCCGGCACAGAATTCGACGCTTTGCTAGAAAGGTCCGTGTGATTCTCCGTTTTATCTTCATCTAAGTTTTTCCGCTTCATTCTTAACACAGTTGCCGTCATCGGCGCCGCTGGCGCAGGATACGGCGCAGTCATCGGTAAAGACCACTGCGTCGCGAGTGCCGACGTCTCCTAAGTCGCATTTCTCGTGTTAGACGTTTCTTGATGAAGATTACTATGGGTCAGACTACGACGCCACTACCTGGGTGATCGAGGCACTGTTTGTAAGTGGTATGGAGAAACTATGGTTGCTAGGACAATCATGGTCAAGTTTGTGCACATGTTGCTCGGCTTATGAGTGGTTCAGTTTGATTGAAAAAGCATGAACGACATCTGCCACTTGTTACCGCTTTAGACCGCGTTTTACCAAAGAAAAGTGTGCTGGAGCAGTGGATAGATGAAGAGGGGTGCTGCACGCATAGATAAAGGCGAAGCAAAGTACTGTACAGAGCTACGTGTAATCTTGGAAACAAATGGCAAGGACAGCAAGGCCAGGGCAGCCGGAAGGGGCGGGGGATCTCAATCAAGCTGCTAACGTTGCATCAGTACCATCAGGCACTGGCTCTGGCTGCGCTGTGCCAAACAATCACTCATCAGCTTTGTTGCTGTTGTTGAAAATGCGGTGGTCATCTCGTCGTGTCATGTCAGGATTGTCCTTGCCAGCCGTATGCAAGACTGTACGTACCGGCGGCTGTACGTACCGGCGGTTTAGTTGGGCTGGCTGCTTTCATTCGGCTGGGTTCGGCAAATCATCATGAGCAGCCAATGACACAACCCCATTGCTGCTGACACAAAACACAAATTTGTAAACCCAACAACGGGGAGGAATAAAATTCGCGAACTCAAAATACGGGCGTCATGGCAGCAGTCGACGGTTTCTTCATAAATTACACCACACGATGCTTCCAATCCGTTTCCAGTCTAGAACTGCAGAACAGCAGAGAGTTCCCGTCGACATCCCTCCACAGCAGCCACAACAAGGGAAATGCACCTGACTCGCGGGAATTTTACCAGCGGACAGTATCCTCGGCCATCGCCTGACGAAGGACAGCGCACTACCGTACAATACAAGCAGTGCGTTTTCCATTCTTGTTGTCCGTTACGACCGGCGTGACAAGGAACCACGTGCGAAAAGAAACGCGTGAAAATGTTTTGTCCTGGCTGACAATGGGAGGAAGCAGAAAACCACTTTGGAAACCCCTGAAAAATCAACAGCTACTTCCACTGTAAGTGTCGGAAACTTGCAAGTCAGGAAAGCTGAGTATGGGAGGGTAGAGTGTAGAGGGTATCATTTTGCATTGTATTGTAGGTTCAGGTTCTGGGGGTACAATGTAACCGCGTCTGGTTTTTTCAAAAGGTTTATAAATGCTCACCCGCTCAAAAACATCCGTTCAAACCTTCCACCATGCCGCCCCTTCAACGAACTAGGTCACTAGCGTCCATCTTGAACGACCACTGTAGGAAATAATGAGCTGTGTAGAGTACAGCTTAATATTTCCTAAAATTTTAGGGCTGAGACTCCCTCGGATGGCATGGATTGCGATTGGGGGGGGGGGGGGGGGGGGGGGGGGGGGGGTTTCTTGCCCACTGACTCATTGCACTGCCTGCTGACGCAGACAGTGCAATATATATTCCAAAACAGATCAACTACGTACAGCTCGGGGCTTCCACATGAAAGGCCCGATTTTTTTTCGTACAGCCCTGGGTTCGTTGTTTTGCTGGCGTACCCCACGTGAGGACACGGTGCCCCGGGTTACGGACCATTTTTCCTTGAGCAAACATGACTGTGGTTGGGTCCAGAATTCGCATCGCATCGCAACCACAAGTGAGGTTCTCAATCAGACAGAATCTGTGAGTGTGTCATTTGCCAAGAAAGGAGCCTACCAGGCCTGTCGCTTGCAGGGCGTTTGCCCTGCTGGACCTTGAATTCCAGGGCTGGGTTGCCCTTCAATTCTGAAATTGGTGGGCTGGAAATTTTCTGGCCCTGATTCCTTACAGGGCTCAATCAGGGCTTAGGTCTGGAGTATAAGGGTAGATTTTATTCGAGCCCTGGAACAAAATCTTTCGAGTCCCCCCCCCCCCCCCCCCCCCCCACCCAAACTCCTCCATAGCCCCCCCCCCCTCCCTACCCCGCGTTTCAATCTTGATTGGATCCATCCAATCCAATCCAACCAATTTGGCAAACTTGGAGTTGCGTGATTGGATCACTCACAATTCAGCTCAACATAGAACTTGTGTTTGTGCCAATCCAATCACATCCTCGCTCCCTTGCCACAACACACAGACAGAAGCATGAATCGGAATTACTGCAGCAACGGACATCTCATATCCCCGTCGTGCAGTGCCTTAGCAAGCACGCACCAGCCCAGCAGCAGAAAAACACGTCAGATCCCCCTCGTGCAGTGCGCTTCGTACTGCACGACGGTACGACGACGAGACGAGGAGAAAGAGAGGACGTGCCACGCCACGCCAAGCCAACCTTCCCTCCGTCACCTTCCTCCTCTAATCTCGTACTCCATCCATCAATCCCTTCATCACCAAAAAGTTGAGGTCCTAAAACTATACCTTCAAAAGTGCAATCCCGGAAGTCTCTATCGGGTGTCTTAGAACTGTCCCAAAGGTGTCTCCTGTCCCCAAAGGGACAATCGGGACAGTCTACAGTACTTCCCGAAACTCTCCCATCCCAAATTTGCCCCTACAGGTTCCGCAATTTTAGGAATTTTGTCTTAAAGCCCGCGTCTCAAATTGCGGGCCGCGAGGGTCAAGTTTTTAAAACTTGACGAAGTTGAGTGTCCAGGCTTTTGAAAGTCACGCACTTGCAATTTGGGACTTCCGAAGACAGTTTCGCTCACCAGGGGGAAAACCGAGGGTTGGCTGGGTCTCGCGAAAAAAAGGAACCTAGACGAAATCGGAAACTCTCGCCAAAGCCCACACCAGAAAACTCCCTCTGGTCAACTTTTAAAAGCATGAGCAATTTGGGCCGCCGGCTTTAAACCCGTCAAACACGTTTGAAGTGTCCTAGTGGTTGCGAAAGTTCGCAGACCGAAAGCATCGAGGTTTGGATCCTGTTTTCGTCGCGAAGCAGTTGCAAACGTTTTTTGCTCGCAAATGTGTCGACTCTAGTTGACCCACTACTACAGATAGTGCTAGTTGGCTACAACAATGTACAGCTAGATATCGTACCAATATATGTTTAGAGCGAAATTATTTTTTTATGAAATGGAATTCTATGATTTTGCTCATACGAACGGTTTTGAATTTTAATTAATATATCAATACAATAGAATTTTTGTAACATTATCGAAAATAGTATTGCAAACAAATCATTTTCTTCAATTTACATGCCATTCAGTTAGGTCAGTTTCCTGAATTTCTTTATATCAAGTACAATTACAGGAAGCAATTCCGGTCGCCATTCCCCCCACTCCCCACGAACCCCCCCCCCCCCCTCCCCCCCCAACCCCCCGCCCTCTCACAAACAATCAAATCGATCGAGGGGGGAGGGGAGGCAAATTCTCGCAATTTTCATCTCCCTCCCCCCAACACAAACAATCGATCGATCGGGGAGGGGAGGCAAAATTCTCGCCATTTCGTTAGCACCCCCCTTTCCCCCTCCCCCCCCCCCCCCCCCCCCCTTTCTCCCCTTTCAGAAACAATCGATCGAGGGGGGAGCAAAGGCGAAATTCTCGCCAATTTCATTAGGGTGGGACGCGAAATTTGTGTGCCTCACAGATGATGCCAACTCAGCGTCACCTGGGAGGCAGATAACTTTTGCGCCACCTGTCATGCACACATCATTTTTCACCTGCCACCTGCTCTGAAACAGCACACGTCGTCACGGAATATCAGTTAGCGCTAACATTCCACACCACACAACTAAACGCGTCAACCACCTGTGCCAGCGACTTCATGATTTCAAACTTAACCAGATTACCGCATCGAATTTCAAAAGAACCCAACCAAACCACATCCGTACCCAGCCATGCTACCCAACTTCCACCATTTAACTAGAGCCCTGCGCCATTGCCCCTTCAGTTTATACGTGTACCACTTTTGTATCTGCCATTGTTTCTTAGCTTTCAAGGAATTTACTTTCACCTCTCATTAGTCGACCTCCTATTGCTTAGATGGTTATTAGGCATCTGCTACCCCTCCAATAACATTTAATTTTCCTCTATCCCCTCCTCCGTTCCCCCCATCGCGTTGCGCATGCACCGCCGTTTCCACCATCACCCCACTCCGCATGTTCACCTTCGCGGAGCTGCATGCAGCGACTTGTTCGGGTTGCAATGGTCTACCGTGGGCGGATGATGCTGCCTCTGGGCGATCGCGGCTCCACTGGCGACGGAAGCAACGCGGATAGCTGAGGGGTTCGGCGAAGGCGACGTCGAGGTGAGGGAGTGTGAAGTGGCGCTCCGATTGTTGAAACACTGGCAATCAAGGTATGTCAACTTTTTCGTTTTAAGTTTTAATCCCCTGTGCTTTCTTGTCACCAAATTATTCGAGGCGGCCCAGAAAATGTTAGTTTGCTATCTAAACTAACGAGGAAACCGTTAATGCTCTCGTTTTTGTTGGTGTTTGCAGTTGCAGCTACGCTTACAATTGAAATGCCATAACCAGCTATACTATTAGTACATTCACTGTCGTGTATTCTAACGATAGCCTTATTTGTCACTTTCTGTGTTTCTGTGTGAGAAGAAGTGAACGAGAATGAATGAACTATGAATGAAGTGAGTACAAATATGAAACCCTAATTGGGTTGTACCCCCTATGGGATACCCCACTATAGCCTACACAAAAAAGTAAGCTATAATGTTCTGACACACCCCCATAGGCAAAGTGGGGGAGAACAAGGGGTCACAAGACCATTCAAGCAAAGCAAAGCAAAGCTCAGGGTGGATCACAAAGTCACCACACATTCCGCGCGCAAGGTCAGGGGCCACACGGCCTGTTCGCATGCAAGATCATGTATAGAGATATACAAGAGTCAAGCAAGCAAGAGCAAGAGTATATATAGGTCAAGGTACAAGCAAGGTCAAGAAGTGAGCAAGTGAGGCAAGACAGGCACAAGACCCAGCTGCGTACAGCAACGCTGATGATCACAAGGCGCAAGTGCCTTGGTGAAGACATCAGCAGTGTTGGCCTCAGAGGCCACGTACGCAAGTCGCAACTGTCCACGCTGCTGTAGCTCACGAGCAAGAAAGAAGCGGAGAGCAATGTGCTTTGTCCTGTGCTCCAGTCGCTGCTCTCGACACAAGGCTAGCATGGCCTTGTTGTCTACGTACAGGACTGGAGGAGAACGAGGCGGCTCTCCAAGGTTGGTCAGCAGGTAGGTGAGCCAGCGCAGCTCCTGAGCATCCATAGCCCCGGCGTAGATCTCAGCCTCACAACTGGAGCCGAGAACAGAAGACGAGCGAGTAGCCCGCCACGAGACAGAGCCGGAACCAAGGCCGAAGGTGTAACCCTGTGACGACCGCTGCGTAGCCTGGTCGTCAGCCCAAGAAGCGTCCGCGTGCCCAGTGAGGACCACTGGACTGCACCCTCCAAGCACTAGCCCCATGCCCGACGTACTGCACAAGTAGCGCAACACCCTCTTCGCTGCAGCCATGTGCTCTGGTCGGTGTCTCCCAGGAGCAACATAGCGTGCGAGAATGCTGAGAGGGTATGCAAGGTCAGGTCGTGTGCAGGTCATCAGGTACATGAGGCAGCCAACAAGCTCTGGGTACGGGCCACTCGGCTCTACGGACTCATCCGAAGGCAGAGCTGAGAGCGAGTGGCGAGTAGGCAGAGGAGTGGCCTGAGGCGAGGAGTACGTGAAGCCGAAGCGCTGAAGGACCTGCTGCACCATGTGTGACTGAGTCAGGGTAATGGTGCGGCGTGCTCTGTCCCGGGTGATCTGCAAGCCAAGGTAGCGGCGCAGTTCACCCAGGTCAATGCACGTGTGTCTCTTCTGCAGCTCGGACTTCACGTGGGCGAGTCCAGCAGTGTCAGCTGTGGCAAAGACCAAGTCGTCGACGTACACGATGATGTAGAACGGCGGCAGAGAGGTGTCGGTGCGCAGAAACAGCGACGGGTCGGCAGTAGAAGGAGCAAACCCAAGTGCCGCAAGCGTAGTGACAAAATTAGAAGAAAGAAAGAGGATTGAACTAGCAGTAATGAGGATACAAATAGCAAAACCCTAGAAGGGTTGTACTCGCTATAGAGCACCCCACTACAGGCTAGAACATAAGATAATATTCTGACACACCCCCATAGCCAAAGTGGGGTGTAATCAGCAGAGCAGGCAAAGCAATACAAGCTCAGGGTGGATCACAATGTCACCACACATTCTGAGCACAAGTTCAAGAAGAAATAGTTTAGAGTTAATAATTATAAGCAAAGCTAGTGGTAGTCACAACGGGCAAGTGAGGAGGAGGAGGGAGAGTGAGGGGAGAGGAGATAGGAGGCGACGGCTGAAGCTGCAGACACCCGGGCAGCAGGAGGCAGACTGGCACAGCGGCTACCGGACAGCGCCCGGACTACAGGAGTAACAGGCCCCGCGGCTCAAATAGCGGCGAACGGGCAACGGACCCACCGGCGGCTGGCGTAGAAGTCTAGCTCACTGGGCTACCGGGACTGCGCCCCGGACTACAGGTGCTGCTGACGACAAACTGGCAACCTCCGCTCATCCTCCCGCACACAGTCCCACCCCCCTGATACACACCCTCTGCTACACCGCTAGCTCTACTCCCACACACCCCCCTTAAACCCTAAACCCAGTCTCCCACACATCCACCCCCCTCAGCGACAGCTGCAGCAGTGGGAGACGAAGGAGGAGGAGGAGCAAAGGGAGGAAGGAAGACCGGCCACCCCCATACCCGCCACCCCACAGCTCGCGGCCCCCGAAGGAGCCGCGACGGGCGACGGGAAATGGCAGGGGGAAGGGGGGGGGGGGGAGGCGGGGTGGTGAAAGGGACCCACCACGGGCCTGGTTGGAGGGCGGGGCCGCGAAAAGGGGCGGGGCCGCGACGAGGGGCGGGGCCGCGAAGTAGGGCGGGGCCGCTTCGAGGGGCGGGGCCGCGACACAGGGCGGGGCCGCGACGTAGGGCAGGGCCGCGACGGTCGGGCGGGGCCGCGACGTAGGGCGGGGCCGTGACGGTCGGGGCGGGGCCGCGACGTAGGGCGGGGCCGCGACTGTAGGGCGGGGCCGCGACGGTTGGGGCGGGGCCGCGACGTAGGGCAGGGCCGCTTCGAGGGGCGGGGCCGCGACGCAGGGCGGGGCCGCGACGGTAGGGCAGACGCCGCCGCGCGCCTCGGGGCGCCCAGCGGGCAAAGAACCGCCGCGCGCCCCGGGGCGCACGGCGGGCAGAAAACCGCCGCGCGCCTCGGGGCGCACGGCGGGAAGGAAATCCGCCGCGCGCCTCGGGGCGCACGGCGGGAAGGAAAGGTAGCAGCGGAAGCGAGGTGGAAACCCACCCACAGGATCGATCCAAGGGGATCGACCTGCTCTGATACCATGACAAAATTAGAAGAAAGAAAGAGGATTGAACTAGCAGGAATGAGGATACAAATAGCAAAACCCTAGAAGGGTTGTACTCGCTATAGAGCACCCCACTACAGGCTAGAACATAAGATAATATTCTGACACGTAGTTCTCAGTGTGTCGTGCCACTCACGTGGCGCCTGGCGGAGACCGTAGACTGGACGCCGGAGACTCCACTAGGTACCAGGAGGGAAAGACCCAGTGAAGCCAGGTGGGCGACGCAGCCAGATCTCCTCGTGCAGGCTACCATGCAAGAAAGCTGTGCTGAAGTCAAGAGAGTGCAGCTCGTAGTCACGGTGAGCAGCAACGTGCAGTAGTACCTGAAGAGTGGTCATCTTCCTGTCTGAAAGTAGTCAACTCCCTATCGCTGACTGAAGCCACGAGCAACGTAACGAGCCTTGAAGACAGGCGGAGAACCTGGCGGCCGCTTCACCCTGAAGATCCACATGCCACTGACGATGTTCGCCCCAGGAGGGGGAACAGCGTCAACGTAGGTGCGTGTGGACTTCCAGGAAGCCATCTCTGCATCCATAGCTGCGTGCCACTGAGAGGAGTAGGGACCCTCTATCGCCTCCACGTAAGAGCGCGGAGTCGGGATGTCTAGTGCATCCGGGTCTCCCTCAGGGGCGAGCAGTACAAACGCGAGATGAGGTGAAGCGGCGGCCAGACAGTGGAACTCCTACTGCTTGTCCTCAAGGACGTCTGTGCCTAGGGCACACTCACCCCCGACGGACGGAGGATAGGCAGACTCAGACTCAGCGATAAGACTAGCAGCGTAGTCTAGACGACAATGCGCAGCAAAGCCGACAAGCTCAGTGACAAGGGCAAACGCAGCAGAAGAATCGAAGGAAGGGTCAGTGACAGCGGCAGCAAGGAGACGCGTGACAGTGGGACTGGCACCACGAAGAGAGTCCGACTCCAGGTTGGCAAGAGCAGGAAAAGAGGAAGCAAGAGGAGAAGGCAAAGGGGCACACAGAGGAGCAGTGGTTGGACGCAGAGACATCCGGTGCGTGCCAGGGACAGGAGGAGGACGCTGACGTGAACCGCAACCACTAGTGCGTGCAGTGCGAAAAGGCGACGCAGGGCAAGACGCAGGCTCACGACGCTCAGTAAGACCTCCTGTCGGACCAGTGTAGGGAGAAGGAGCAGGCAAAGGGGAGGCAGGCTGTAGCTGTAACTGTGACGGGACTGGCTCTGGACCCTCTAAGAGAGGAGGAGGAGGACCAGGAGAAGGTGTCAGACCAAGAACCTGCTGCAGGAGCGGAACGAAGTACGGACGGGGCCGCGTGGCGATGCCCGAAACAAAAGGGACAGCACCAGTACCTCCAAGAGGAGTACCTGCTCCAGCAGCACCTCCAGCAGCACCTCCAGCACCCCCAGCAACACCAGGAGCACTGCTAGTCGAGCCGCCAGCAGTAGTCTCAGCGCCAACACCCTCAGCAGTTCCAGCTTCAGGAGAACCCTCAGGCCCAGCAGCTCCAGCACCCACAGCACGAGCACCTCCGGGACGCGCGGCAGCAGCACCCTCTACAACCGAAGAACCTCCAGCACCAGCAGCACGCCTCCAGCGCCGGGCAAACCACTCACGCAACTCCTGTGGGGAGAGTGGCTCTCGGCGAGACGAAGCACCTCCAGGCGGAGAACCTCCAGGCTCAGCAACCTCAGGCAAAACACCTCCAGGTGGAGCACCCCATGTCTCAGCACCCCCAAGCTCAGCACCCCCAGGCTCAGCACCCCCAGGCTCAGTACCCCCAGGCTCAGCACCCCCAAGCTCAGCACCCCCAGGTTCAGCACCCCCAGACTCCGCACCCCCAGGCTCAGCATCCCCAGGCTCAGCTCCCGCAACAGCACCAGAGTCACCAGTGACCTCGACAGGCTCGACCGCGTCTACCTGGGACACACCTGAAGGGGCAGGACCCTGAGGGGGGAGGGGGTCTACCGGGGGGGGACCTGGTACCAAGAAGAGCGGGGGCGGGGGAAGGGAAGGAGTGCGGTAGGGGAAGAGGTGGTAGTAGGGTACCGACTCATCGAACGTGACTAACTGGGAGGACAGAACACGTCGAGAGGTGGGGTGGTAGAACTGCCACCCAGGGGCGTCGGGGGGAACCCCAGGAAGACGCAGGGAGCAGCGCGAAGGGACAGCTTGTTCGCAGACAAGTGGCGGACAAAAGCCCGAGATCCCCAGACCCGGAACGCCGACGCATCGCCAACCTTCCCCGTCCACAGCAGGGCTGGGGAGGTCTCCGGCCTGGAGACCCTGGGGTGGAGGTTGATCTGATGCGCCGCGTACCTGACCGCAAACGGCCACAGAAAATGGGGGGCAGCCGCATGCATCATAGACGTACGAGCGACGTCCATGACCATGCCAATGCGGCGCTCTGCAACCCCATGTTGTTGCGGTGAGTCCGGAAGCGTGAAGGTCTCGCGGATGCCTCGCGCACGACAGAAGGCACGCAGAAGGCCAGAGGAGAACTCTCCGCCTCTGTCCGAGTGCAGACGCAACACAGGAAAGTCCGAGCCAAAGCTCTGCCTGAGCTGGAGACGAGCTGCGCGGATCCAGTCGATCAGCATCTCAGTGACATCACCCTTGCTGCGCAAGGGGAAGACTGTGGTGTAACGCGAGTAGTCGTCAACCACCAACAGGAAGTAGCGCTCGTGACCGAGTCCACGGACGCGGGCAGGGCCCCACACGTCCATGTGAAGTGTCTGCAACGGAGCCTCTGTCGGAGGAAACTGGGAGGAGTGAGGGGCAGCACGCAGGCGCCCCTCAACACAGAGGACACAGGCTGGGCCAGGGCCCTGAGGAAGGGGAGGGAGGGACCGGGGGAGACCAGACACAAGAAGACGGGAGGCCATGCCTCTGAGCCGAAGCAGAGAGGGGTGGCCGAGGCGGTGGTGCTAGAGGAGAGTCTCGTGAGACAGACGGCGACACGAACAGGGGGCAGACTTAGGACCAGACCTGGACGCTGCAGCAAACACCTGACCAGACGAAGGGACTCTACGAGACTCAGCACCGGGAGGAGAAGCAGTGGTCAGTGTGTACAGGCTCGACCCTGGCTGATGTCTAAACGTAGCCAGGTGGCGACCTGTGCTCGCCTCTGTACAGTGTGTCACCCGCTGACGAGCAGGAGTGAACTGGTGGACCCCCACATCCTGTAGGTCAGCACCACTCACCAGGTTTGTAGAGAACGAGGGGAGGTAAAGACCAGTCAGGGTGCCAGAGGGAGCCGTCGGACACGAGAGGACTGTGGAGAAACGAGACAGGACAGGACCCCCAGAGGGGTCAGCCAGGGATACCGCAACCGGCCGACTAAGCGGCGTGAGAGTAGTGCGGTCCCGAAAGAAGGAGCGAGATGCCCCAGAGTCAAGGGTGAAGGTGTGGGAGGCAGAAGCCGACACAGTACCTGAGAGGGCAGACTCACTAGCACCTGAGAGCACAGACGCACTGGCACCTAGAGCAGCAGCCTCACTGGCACCTGACACAGCAGTACCAATGCCCGGGTCGGGCGGAAAGCACCGGTAACAGTCACCCTCATCACTAACAGTCACATCATACATGGCAGCAAGGATAGCATCAAAGTCAAGATCAAACACAGCTACACCAGCCCTAGACAGCTCTCCCCAGCGGGGGATCTCAGAGGCCTCCGGAAACTGCTGGCGCCAAGAGTCGGTTAGGCGGGCAAAGCAACGGCGAGCGGTGTGGGTGCCCCCACACTGCTCGCCCGCGCGGTGGCCGGTGGGAAGGACGTAGGTGCAGGGACCGAAGGCCCCACCACGCTGACGCTGCGAGTACCACTCACGGAGCTGCTGATGGGCGGGGACGTCGCGAGAGCGCTGCTGCTGATGCTGCTGCTACTGCTGCTGCTGCTGCTGGCGCTGACCACCCCCAGTGCCGCTCCTCTGGGACGAGCCACTACGACCACCTCCACCACCGCCACCCCCGCCTCCGCCGCCACCGCCGCCACCGCCACCCTCGCCCCCGCCGCTCCCACTGCCTCCTCTGCCACCACCTCCGCCGCCACCTCCGCCTCCACCGCCGCCACCAGGACCTCCACCCTCGCCTCCACCCCCACCGCTACCCCCACTCCCCCCGCCGCCCCCACCTCCTCCGCCACCGCCCCCGCTAGCTCCACCCGCTCCCTTGCCCCCCTTGCTCCTGCCAGAGCGGCGCCTACCGCTGGGGGCAGACGCCGCACCGATCGACTCTAAACCAACGAGGTCGGCCGCAGCAGTAGAGGCGACAGAGGGTAGCAAGGGGGAAGGAGAACACCCCTCAAAGATGGGGGTGCGCGGGTCACCACGAGAGGCCCCTACAGCGACTATGCTCTTCTCGGCCGCTAGCAGGGACTTCTCAAGGAGGTCGACAGTGAGGGTGGTTGGAGAGACAGAGAGAAACTGGTCCCTAACAGCACGAAGGGACTCAGGGAGACGGGTGACTAGAAAGTAGAGGGTGATGTACATGGGAGGGGGGTTTTCAGCGAGGAAGGCAGCAGGAAGCGCAGCTCGGTAGCGAGTGTCACTAGCGCGAAGGTGGGTAAAGAGGTCAGTGAGTGTGGGAAAGGCAGCAAGGTCAGGGAAGAGGTACGGTAGCATGAGGCGGCTCAGTGTAGCAGTGGAAGGGGAGGAGTAGCGCGCAACTACAGCGTCGTACAAGGCCTGAGCGGTCTTGCACTGACTAAAGTGTGCACGCTCGGAGGAAGGGAGGTGGCGACGCACAGCAAGACGTGCAGCAGCATTGCGTGTGGCCCACTTGGAGCGAACAGTGGGGTCAGCATCAGCAGGAGGGACAGGGACAGCGCCAGAGACAAAGTGAAAGAGAGAAACCTCATCGATCGCCTCGCACAGTAAGTACAGCTGCAGGTCCTCAATCCAGACAGCAAAGTCAATGGCGCGACCCTCAGCGTCAAAAGTCAGGACACTGGGGGTGGCCATTGTAGCAGCTGACAGTCTCACCGGGCAGGAAGAGTCGGGTAGCAGAACGACACAGCAACACGGCAGCACAGCAGCTGCGCCGGCCCAGGAGCCCCACAGGAGCAGAAGATCGGCTCCTCGGGCGACTCGGGCGGCTCGGGCGGCTCGGGCGGCTTGGGCGGCTCGGGCGGCTCGGGCGGCTCGGGCGGCTCGAGCGGCTCGTGTGGCTCGGGCGGCGTGGGCGGCTCGGGCGGCTCGGGCGGCGTGGGCGTCTCGCGGGCGGCTCGCGGGCGGCAGCATGGGCGGCTGGGGCGGCGAGCGGGCGGCTCACGGGCGGCTGCACGGGCGGCCGAGGCGGCTCACGGGCGACTGGGGCGGCTGCACGGGCTGCTGGGGCGGCTCGCAGGCTGCTCACGGGCGGCTGCAGTGGCGGCCGCACGGGTAGGTGCACGGGCGGGTGCGCGGGCGGCCGCACGGGTAGGTGTACGGGCAGGTGCACGGCCGGGTACACGGGCAGGTGCACGGGCGGGCACACGGGCGGCTGCACGGGCTGCTCGTCGGGCGGCGCTAGGGCGGCGCGTGGGCGGCGCGTCGGGCGGCGTTAGGGCGGGCAGCGTGCAGCGCTACGGGCGGCGCGTTGGGCAGCGCGACGGGCGGCGCTAGGGCGGCTGCACGGGCAGCGCGTCGGGCTACGCTAGGGCAGAGCTAGGGCGGCGCGTCGGGCAGCGCGTCGGGCAGCGCGTCGGGCTGCGCTAGGCTGGCGCGTCGAGCGGCGCTAGGGCGGCGCTAGGGCAGCGCGTCGGGCAGCGCTGTGGGGGGCGCGTCGGGCGGCTAGCGCTAGAGCAGGCAGCGGACGGGCGCTAGGGCGCTAGGGGCGGCGCTCACGTTCGAGGGCGGGCGGTGCGCTAGCGGCTAGGGCAGAAAAAAAAAAAAAGACGTTTCAAGGTGGTGGGCCCTAAGCACAGGTCCCACAGGGGAACCTGCTCGATACCATGAGAAGAAGTGAACGAGAATGAATGAACTATGAATGAAGTGAGTACAAATATGAAACCCTAATTGGGTTGTACCCCCTATGGGATACCCAAATAAGTAAGCTATAATGTTCTGACACTGTGGCTAATCGGTTTAAGTGTCAATTGCAGGATTTGATGTATTATAATTAAAAAGCCACACAGTATGGTTTTTTAATCAAGAGGCAATTATATACTGATGATGATGATTATCGTAATTATATTTATTGTGTGCAATTCGTATGCTGTACAAATTAAGAATCATACAAAGATAGTCTGTAGTGTGAATAATGCCAAATTGCATTGTCGAACCGCATGTCCAGAGAATCCCGAACCGCCGAAACCTGAACCGCTGGGAAATATGATTGGACCGTGATGCGGTCCCCAATCTATCTTGAATGTGTCCCAAAAATGTCCCTCAAGAGACTTTGGGGCATGCGCAAAAGAGTCTTTCAGGACAAATTTTGTCAGAATAATATATAGTTTTATATATTGTTTTGTAACTGCCTGTAGTGTAGATTACTGTAGTTATACAATGTTCTGTTTTGGTGGTGCACCTTTCATTTTGCCTATATGTACTGCTCGCTCTATAGTGAAACCACTTCTTCTCTTCCAATTTCTCGACTCTCCTAAACTTACTCGAACTCAACCATGGCTCCTAAGCCTACCCATTGCTAGTATCTTGACATGCTATCAGAGTGACAAGGTCCTGACCTGTGGGCCCCACTTTAAAGCTTCCGCTGCTACTCTGTGTTTGGCACGCCCCGTGGCGTGCCCCTTATTCCCTTCGAGCGGCCCCGCCACTTCGTCGCGGCCCCGCCACCCCTTGAGCGGCCCCGCCACTTAGTCGCGGCCCCGCCTCCCCTTCGCGCGGCCCCGCCACTTCGTCGCGGCCCCGCCACTCCTTCGAGCGGCCCCGCCACTCCGTCGCGGCCCACCCGCCGCCCTACCTGCGGCCGTCCCGCCGCCCTACCTGCGGCCTACTCGCCGCCCGTACCAGCCCGTCGCCGCCCTTCGCGGCGTCACGTACCGCCCGTACGACGCGCCGCCGTCCGCTGCGGCCCCGTCGCCGCCCGTACCGGCCCGTCGCCGCCCGTCCCGGCCCGTCGCCGCCCGTGCGGTACCCGCCCCAGGCCCCGATGCCACCTGCGGCCCCGCCCTCTTGCGGCCCCGACCCCGCCCCGGCCATGCCCTATCGCCAGCCGCGGCACACCGGGGGCACGTGCACCGCCCCCCCCCCCTTTTCCCGTCACCCGTCGCGGCTCCTTCGGGGGCCGCACGCGGCCCCCTCAGGTCGCCTCGACAGGTGACGGGAAGGGCGACCTGAAAGGGGGGGGGAGTCGTCGCCCCCTCTGCCGCTTGCTTTGGCGCCCGGGGAGGCCGTGCGTCGGCCCCCCCCCCCCCCCCCCCCCTTCCCCCCCCCACCCCTTTCTCCTCCTCCTTTTGTTCCCTCTGCTGCAGCTGCCGCTGGGGGGGAGGGTGTGAGAGTGTGGGGAGCCCGGGGAGGGACTGGGGGTGGCGGGTGTGGGGGTGATGGGTGAGTGTGGTCCCCTGGCCCTACGGCTCCATTCTCCTCTGTTTGTCCCCCCCCCTCTGCTGCTCCTGCAGCAGGGGGAGGGGGAGGGGGAGGGGGAGGATGAGGGGATGTATGTGGTGACCAACCAGAGCCTATCACCTCCTCTCCTCTCTCTCCCTCTCTCTCTCTCCTCCTCCTTGCCTGCCCTCTCCCGTACTGCTACGCACTCTTGGTGTACCCCATTATGGGGGCGTTGACTGCACATTCTTCCCTACAGGCACTTATGGGGGCGTGTCAGAATAATATATAGTTTTATATATTGTTTTGTAACTGCCTGTAGTGTAGATTACTGTAGTTATACAATGTTCTGTTTTGGTGGTGCACCTTTCATTTTGCCTATATGTACTGCTCGCTCTATAGTGAAACCACTTCTTCTCTTCCAATTTCTCGACTCTCCTAAACTTACTCGAACTCAACCATGGCTCCTAAGCCTACCCATTGCTAGTATCTTGACAAATTTGGGACTCCCACAATTGTACCCTAGTTGTTCCCGAAAGACTCTTTGGGGTGTCAGAATGAGAAACGAGAATGAGGAGTGACTAGCAGGAGCAACAGTACAAATATGTCAAACCCTAATCTGGTGTACCCCTTATGGTGTGACCCACTACAGCCTAGAACCACACAAACATATAAATGTTTGACACACCCCCATAGGCAAAGTGGGGGAGACCTAGGGGTCACAAGACCAGTCAAGGCAAAACAAGGCAAACAAGCTCAGGGTGGATCTCGAGGATTCCACACAAATTCCGAGCACAAGCAAGCGGTCACAAGACTAGTTCATATGCAGTTTTATAATAGAGCAAGAGGTACAATGATCACAACCTAACAAGGCAAACATGCAGGTATATATATAATGATCACAGTACAGGTAAAGTCAAGAAGTACGTAAGTGAGAAACAGTCGGCACAAGGCCTAGAAGAGTGCAAAAACGCTGATGGTCAACAGGCGGAAGCGCCTTGGTGAACACATCAGCAGTGTTGGCCTCAGTGGCCACGTAACGCAGAAGAAGCTGACCACGCTGCTGTAGCTCTCGAGCTAGAAAGTAACGCAGAGCAATGTGCTTCGTCCTGTGCTCCAGTCTGTGCTCCTGGCACAAGGCAATGGTTGCCTTGTTGTCGACGTACAGCACTGGAGGAGAACGAGGCTGCTCTCCAAGGTCAGTCAGCAGGTAGGTGAGCCAGCGAAGCTCCTGGGCAGCCATGGCCGTGGCGTAGATCTCAGCCTCACAGCTGGAGCTGAGAACAGAAGAAGAACGAGTAGAACGCCAAGAGACAGAGCCAGAGCCAAGACTCAAGGTGTAACCCTGAGACGACCGCTGAGTAGCTTGGTCGTCTACCCAAGAAGCGTCTGAGTGCCCAGTGAGAACAGGCCGGTCTCGCCCTCCAAGCACTAGCCCCATGCCCGACGTACTGCACAAGTAGCGCAACACCCTCTTAGCTGCATCCATGTGCTCCTTCCGGTGACGGCCGGGAGCAACATAGCGTGCTAAGATGCTGAGAGGGTATGCTAGGTCAGGTCGAGTGCAGGTCATCAGGTACATGAGGCAGCCCACAAGCTCTGGATACGGACCACTCGACTCTACGGACTCATCCAAAGGCAGAGCTGAGAGCGAGTGACCCGTAGGCAGAGGAGTGGACTAAGGCGAGGAGTACGTGAAGCTGAAGCGCTGAAGGACCTGCTGCACCATGTGTGACTGAGTCAGGGTAATGGTGCGGCGTGCTCTGTCCCGGGTGATCTGCAAGCCAAGGTAGCTACGCAGTTCACCCAGGTCAGTGCACGTATGTCTCTTCTGCAGCTCGGACTTCACGTAGGCGAGTCCAGCAGTGTCAGCTGTGGCAAAGACCAAGTCGTCGACGTACACTAGGATGTAGAACGGCGGCAGCGAGGTGTCGGTGCGCAGAAACAGCGACGGGTCAGCAGTAGAAGGAGCAAACCCAAGAGCCGCAACTGTAGTCCTCAGTGTGTCGTGCCACTCACGCGGCGCCTGGCGGAGACCGTAGACTGGCCGCCGGAGGCTCCACTGGGTGCCAGGAGGGAACGACCCAGTGAAGCCAGGTGGGCGGCGCAGCAAGATCTCCTCGTGCAGGCTGCCCTGCAAGAAAGCTGTGCTGAAGTCAAGAGAGTGGAGCTCGTAGTCACGCTGAGCGGCGACGTGTAGTAGAACCCAAAGAGTGGTCATCTTCGGGGTCGGGGAGAAGGTCTGGAAGAAGTCAACTCCCTCTCGCTGACTGAAGCCTCGTGCAACGTAACGCGCCTTGAAGACAGGCGGAGAGCCTGGCGGCCGCTTCACCCTGAAAATCCACATGCCACTGACGATGTTCGCCCCAGGTGGGGGAACATCGTCGACGTAGGTGCCTGTGGACTTCCAGGAAGCCATCTCTGTGTCCATGGCTGACTGCCACTGAGAGGAGTAGGGACCGGCCATCGCCTCTGCGTAAGAGCGTGGGGTCGGGATGTCTGGTGCATCAGGGTCTCCCTCAGGGGCAACAAGCATGGACACAAGATGGGGCAAAGCAGCGGCAAGGCAACCAAACTCCTCCTGCCTGTCCTCAAGGACGTCCGTGCCAAGAGCACACTCACCCCCGACGGACGGAGGATAGGCAGACTCAGACTCAGCAACAAGACTCGCTGCGTAGTCTAGACGACACGCAGCTGCAAAGTCGACAAGCTCAGTGACTAGGGCAGACGCAGCAGCGGACTCAAAGGAAGGGTCAGTGACAACCGTAGCCAGGAGACGTGTGAGAGTAGGACTGGCAGCGCGAAGGGAGTCTGACTCCGGGTCAGCAAGAGCAGGAAGAGAGGATGTAGGAGGCGACAGGAGAGCAACACGCTGCGGAGCAGTGGACTGACGAAGCGCCATCCGGTGCGTGCCTGGGACAGCAGGAGGACGCTCACGCGGGACACGACTACCAGTGGTAGCAGCTCGAACAGGCGACGCTCGACGAGACGCAGGTGACACAGGACGTGATGCAGGCTCACGTCTCTCAGCAAGACCGTCAGTCGGACCAGTGTAAGGAGCAGGCACAGGGAGTGGGGAGGCAGGCGGTAACAGTGGCTGTGACTGGACAGACGGCGGACACTCTAAGGCGAGAGGAGAACAAGGAGGAGGAGGCTGACCAAGAACCTGCTGAAGGAGCGGTACGAAGTACGGTCGTGGCCGTGCAGCAGCTCTCGAACCAGCAGAGACACCAGCGGCAGCAGCAGCACCTCCAGAAGCAGCAGCACCTCCAGCACCAGGGTCCGCAGCACCTCGAGCAGCACCTCCAGCAGCACCGCCAGCAGCAGCAGTACCTCCAGCAGCACCGCCAGTAGCAGCTGCACCTCCAGCACCAGGGTCCGTAGCACCCACAGCAGCTCCAACGCCCGGGTCCTCAGTACTAGCAGCACCTCCAGCAGCACCGCCAGCAGCAGCAGCACCTCCAGCAGTACCGCCAGCAGCAGCAGCACCTCCAGCACCAGGGTCCGTAGTACTCGCAGCAGCGTCAACTCCGGGGACCCCAGCACCAGCAGCTCCACTACGGAGACTGATGTGCCGAGCGTACCACTCTCGAAGCTGAGGGGAAGAGGGCGGCTCCCGCCGTGGTGGGGAAGCAGGAGTACCAACTCCAGCAGTACCACGAGCCCGAGACTCACCCCGCCGGAGGCTGCAGTACCGTGAGTACCACATCATGCAGCTGCTGCGAAGAGGGAGGTCCTCCAGGCGCCTCACAGTCAACTGCAACACCACCAGGCTCAGCACCCCCAGGCTCAGCAACTCCAGGCGCAGTACCCCTGGACTCAGCAACGCCAGGCTCAGTACCCCCAAACCCAGCACCCCCAGGCTCAGCACCCCCAGGATCAGCACCCCCAGACTCAGCACCCCCAGGCTCCGCCCGCTCAGGCTCCGCACGCTCAGGCTCCGCACGCTCAGGCTCAGCACCTCCAGCAGGACGCGAGTCGACCGCTACCTCGGCAGGCTCAACCGGGTCTACCTGAGAGACACCTGAGGGAGCGGCACCCTGAGGGGGAAGGGGGTCTACCACTGCAGCACCTGGCGCGAGGAAGAGAGGCAGGGGAGGGAGCGGGGCAGTGCGGTAGGAGAAGAGGCGGTAGAAGGGCACGGACTCGTCAAAAGTGACGTCCTGAGAGGGGAAGACTCGGTGCGAGGCGGGGTGGTAAAACTGCCAGCCAGACGCATCCGGGACAAAGCCAAGAAAGACACAGGGAGCAGTGCGGGAGGAGAGCTTGTCCGCAGACGTGTCGCGAACAAAAGCTCGGGATCCCCAGACACGGAAGCGTGACGCATCGCCAACCTCCCCCGTCCACAGCAGTGTGGGCGAGGTCTCCGGAGAGGAGACACGGGGCCAGAGGTTGAGCTGATGCGCAGTGTACCGGACCGCAAACGGCCACAGAAAGTGGGGGGCAGCCGCGTGGACTAAGGAGGTACGAGCGACCTCCATGACCAAGCCAATGCGGCGCTCAGCAACCCCATTCTGCTGTGGAGAGGCCGGGAGCGTGAATGCCTGGCGAATGCCATGCTCGGCACAGTAGGCTGCCAAGAGGTCGGAGGAGAACTCGCCACCTCTGTCAGAGTGCAAGCGCAGAACAGGAAACTCAGAGCGAAAACGCTCTCGCAGCTGAAGACGTGCTCTGCTGATCCAGGGGATCAGAACATCAGGGACTTCACCCTTAGTGCGCAAGGGGAAGACCGTGGTGTAGCGCGAGTAGTCGTCAACGACGATCAAGAAGTACCTCTCCTGGCCCTGACCACGGACGCGGGCTGGGCCCCACACGTCCATGTGGAGCGTCTGCAAAGGAGCAGTCGTCGGGGGGAACGAGGAGGAGTGAGGGGCAGCGCGCTGCCGCCCATCAACACAGGGAAGACAAGGAGGAGCAAGGGAGGGTGGGAGGGGAGGGAGTACCCGAGGAAGACCAGAGACAAGGTACCGGGCGTGCATGCCCCGAAGGCGCTGCACTGACGGGTGACCAAGTCGGTGGTGCCAGAGGACAGTCTTGTGCGCTAGAGAGCGACACGAACAGGGGGCAGAGAGCTGACCTAACGCAGACGTAGACGCAGACGCCGCTACCTGAAGGGACTCAGTGGTCAGTGTGTACAGGTCCGACCCCGGCTGCCGAGTGAAGGTAGCCAGGTGACGGCCCGTCCGAGCACACGTGCAGTGTGTCACACGCCCGTAGGCAGGGGTGAACTGGTGAACACCCCCATCCTGAAGCGCACAACCCGCCACCAAGTTCGTAGAGAACGAGGGGAGGTGGAGACCTGACAGTGTGCCCGACGGGACAGCAGGACAAGGAAGGAGGGTGGAGGAGGTCGCAATGACCGGACCCCCAGAGGGGTCAGCGAGCGAGACAGCGACTGGTCGAGAAAGGGGCTCAAGAGCAGTGCGGTCACGGAAGAAACAGCGCGAAGCGCCTGAGTCTAGAGTGAAGGTGTGCAGTGCCTCAGTGGACTCAGTAGCACCTGGGGTGGCGGACACACACGCACCTAGAGCAGTAGCCTCACCAGTACCTGGGGCAGCGGACACGCAAGCACCTAGGGCGGCAGCCTCACTCGTGCGGATGCCCGGGTCAGGCGGAACACTCAGGTACTGGTCCTCCTCTCCACTAATAGTCAATGCATACATTGCTTTGAGAATAACATCAAAATCAAGAGCATAGATATCGATATCCTTCTTGAGGAGATCAGCCCACTGAGGGAGCTCAGGAGCGTCAGGAAACTGAGCACGCCACGCGTCATCTAGGCGAGAGAAGCAGCGCTGCAAAGTGTGCGCCCTCCCGCACGTCTGTCCCTTGCGGCGACCAGTGCGGATGACGTACGTGCAGCTAAGGCTACCCCCCCCACCCCGGTGCTGTAAGTACCACTCACAAAGCTCCTGGGAGGACTGAGGGTGCCGCGCACTCTGGCCAGTGCCAGAGCCTCCACGACCACCACCGCCGCCTCCACCACAACCACCACCGCCCCTGCCGCCGCCACGTCCACTGCCGCCACCACCACCGCCCCCACCGCGGCCACCGCCGCCGCCGCTGCCTCCACCACCCCCACCGCTGCCACTAGCCCCTCCAGCCCCGCCACCGCCCCCGCCGCTGCCACCACCCCCACCACCACCTCCCCCGCCGTCACCCCCACCGCCCTTGCCTCCCCTGCCCTTGCCGCTGCGGCGCCCGCTGGGAGCGGACGCAGAGCAGACCTGCTCAGCACCAAGAAGGTCGACAGCAGCAGCAAAGGCGACAGAGGGGAGGAGGGGGGAGGGGGAACACCCCTCAAAGAAAGGGGTGCGGGGGTCGCCACGAGAGGCACCTACAGCTACAATACTCTTCTCAGCTGCAAGTAGTTCCTTCTCTAGGGCGGCAATGGTGAGCTCAGTGGGACAGCGAGCTAGGAAGTGGTCCCTGACTGTACGCAGAGTGTCAGGGAGGCGGGTGACTAGGTGGTAGAGAGTGAGCCAGAGCGGGGGAGGGTTGGAGGCAAGAAACTCAGCAGGCATGGCTGCACGGAAGCGGGCATCACTAGTACGGAGGTGAGTGATGAGGTCAGCGACTGTCTGGAAAGCGGACAAGTCGGGGAACAGGTAGGGAAGCGAGAGGCGGCCTAGTGCAGCTAAGGCCGGGGAGGAGTAGCGCGCAACTACAGCAGTGTACAGGGCCTGCGCAGTCTGATGCTGGCCGAAGTGCTCACGCTCATCGACTGGCAGGGAGTTGCGAATGGCAAAGCGGGCGTGGGCATCGCGAGTCTGCCACTGCGAGCGAGCAGTAGCGGTAGCAGTAGTAGCAGGAGCAGGGACTGTGCCTAGTGCGTGATCGTACAGCAAGATATCCTCTCTGGCAGTGAGCTGGAGGAACAGGTGCAGATCATCGAGCCAGGTATCAAACTTAATCGAGCGGCCCTCAGAATCGAACGAGAGAACTGTAGGGCTAGCCATAGCTGAAGTAGCAGTAGCAGCAGTGGTGGCAGTAGCAGTAGCAGTAGCAGTAGCAGTAGCAGTGCTGTACACAGATAAGTAGGGCGCGGCTCGGCTAGGGCGGCGCGGCTCGGCTAGGGCGGCTCGACTCGGCTAGGGCGGCGCGACTCGGCTAGGGCGGCGCGGCTCGGCTGGGGCGGCGCGGCTCGGCTGGGTCGCGCGGTTCGGTTTGGGTCGCGCCGTGCGGCTCGGTCGTAGAGGGGCGAGCGCGGGAGGGCCGGTCGGGGCTAGCGCGGGGCCAAAGGGGGGGGCGTGAGAGGCTAGCGCGGGGCCTGCAGGGGACGTGGGAGGCTAGCGTGGGGCCTTAAGGGGCCGTGAGAGGCTAGCGCAGGGCCTGCAGGGGCCGTGGGAGGCTAGCGCAGGGCCGACGGGGGCCTTAGGAGGCTAGCGCGGGGCCAATCGGGGGCCTTAGAAGGCTAGCGCGGGGCTAGCGTGGGGCCGACGGGGGCTTAGGAGGCTAGCGCGGGGCCGACGGGGGCCTTAGGAGGCTAGCGCGGGGCCGATCAGGGGCCTTAGGAGGCTAGCGCGGGGCTAGCGTGGGGCCGACGGGGGCTTAGGAGGCTAGCGCGGGGCCGATCGGGGGCCTTAGGAGGCTAGCGCGGGGCTAGCGTGGGGCCGACGGGGGCCTTAGGAGGTTAGCGCGGGGCCGATCGGGGGCCGTGAGAGGCTAGCGCGGGGCCATACGGGGCCTTGAGAAGGAGGCGCTCGAGGCGCAGGAAAAAAAGAACGGCGGCGCACGAGGGCGCGGCTAGTGGAAACGGTGGGCCCTATCGTTTCGGTCCTACGTGGAACCTAGGCTCATAATACCATGTCAGAATGAGAAACGAGAATGAGGAGTGACTAGCAGGAACAACAGTACAAATATGTCAAACCCTAATCTTGTGTACCCCTTATGGTGTGACCCACTACAGCCTAGAACCACACAAACATATATTTGTTTGACACTCCAGGCACAGCACCCCCCGGCTCAGCACCCCCAAGCTCAGCACCCCCAGTAGCAGCACCTCCAGGCTCGGCACCCAGGCGCACAGCACCCCCAGAGTCAGCACCCCCAGGCCCAGCACCCGCAGCAGCACCAGAGTCACCAGTAACCTCGACCGGGTCAACTGCGTCTACCTGGGACACACCTGAGGGGGCAGGAACCTGAGGGGGGAGGGGGTCTACCGGGGGGGGAACCGGCACAAGGAAGTCCGGCGAAGGGGGGAGGGAAGGAGTGCGGTAGGGGAAGAGGCGGTAGAAGGGGACTGACTCGTCGAACGTGACGTCCTGGGAGGACAGAACACGACGAGAGGAGGGGTGGTAAAACTGCCACCCGGGAGCGTCTGTGGGGAAGCCAAGGAAGACACAGGGAGCAGCACGAGGGGACAGCTTGTCCGCAGACAAGTCGCGGACAAACGCCCGAGATCCCCAGACACGGAACGCCGACGCATCGCCAACCTTCCCCGTCCACAACAAGACTGGGGACATCGCGGGCCGAGAGACCCGGGGGTGAAGGTTGAGCTGATGCGCCGCGTACCTCACCGCAAACGGCCACAGAAAATGGGGGGCAGCCGCATGCATCATGGACGTACGAGCGACATTCATGACCATGCCAATGCGGCGCTCAGCAATCCCATTTTGTTGTGGAGAGTCCGGAAGCGTGAAGGTCTGGCGGATCCCCCGTGCACGACAATAGTCTCGCAGAAGGCGCGAGGAGAACTCTCCGCCTCTGTCCGAGTGCAGACGCAGAACAGGAAAGTCCGAGCCGAAGCTTTTCCTGAGCTAGAGACGAGCCTCGCGGATCCAGTCGATCAGCACCTCAGTGACAGCACCCTTGCTGCGCAAGGGGAGGACTGTGGTGTAACGCGAGTAGTCGTCGACCACCAACAGAAAGTAGCGCTCGTGACCCTGCCCACGAACGGGGGCTGGGCCCCACACGTCCATGTGAAGCGTCTACAGAGGAGCCTCCGTCGGGGGGAACTAGGAGGAGTGAGGAGCAGCCTGGAGGCGACCCTTGACACAGGGGACACAGGAAGGTCCTGGCCCGGAGGGAAGGGGAGGGAGAGAGTGGGGAAGACCAGAGACAAGGACACGGGAAGCCATGCTCCGAAGACGGGGCAAGGAGGGGTGGCCAAGACGGTGGTGCCACAGGAGAGTCTCGTGAGACAGGAGGCGACAAGAACAGGGGGCAGACTCAGGACGTGACCGGGACGCAACAGCAAGCACCTGACCTCACGCAGCTACCTGACCAGACGCAGGGACAGGAGGAGACTCAACGGTCAGGGTGTAGAGACTCGACCCCGGCCGACGCGAGAACGTGGCCAGGTGTCGGCCTGTGCGTGCCTCCGTGCAGTGGGTCACCCGCTGACTCGCAGGAGTGAACTGGTGAACCCCCACATCCTGCAGGTCCGCGCCACTCACCAAGTTCGTAGAGAACGAGGGAAGGTACAGACCAGACAGGGTGCCCGAAGGGGCAGCCGGACACGGGAGGACAGTGGAGAAGTGAGAGAGGACAGGACCCCCAGAGGGGTCAGCCAGGGAGACCGCAACGGGCCGGTCAAGCGGCGTGAGGGTAGTGCGGTCTCGAAAGAAGGAGCGAGAAGCCCCGGAGTCAAGTGTGAAAGTGAGGGAGGACGGAGGCGACGCAGTACCTGAGAGCGCAGTCTCACCAGCATCTGAGAGCACAGACGCACTGGCACCTAGAGCAGCAGCCTCACAAGCACCTAGCGCAGCAGCACCAATGCCTGGGTCAGGCAGGAAACACCGGTAACAGTCACCCTCCTCACTAATAGTCACAGTATATTAGCAGCAAGGATAGCATCAAAATCAAGATCAAAGATCGCTACACCAGCTCTAAGAAGCTCATCCCAGCGAGGGATCTCACTAGCCCCTGGGAACTGCTGACGCCAGGCGTCCGTCAGGCGGCCAAAGCAGCGCTGGGTGGAGTGGGCATCCCCACACTGCTCACCCGCGCGGTCGCTAGAGCGAAGGACGTAGGTACAAGGACCAGTACCCCCACCCCTCTGACGCCGAGCGTACCACTCACGGAGCTGCTGGGGCGGAGGGACGTCACGCGAACGCTGCTGCTGCTGCTGCTGCGAGCGCTGACCACCACCACCGCCGCTCCGCTGCTGGGTACCGCCTCGACCAGCTCCACCTCCTCCGCCACCACCGCCTCCTCCGCCACCGCCTCCCCCACCGTCACCGCCACCACTGCCGCCACCACCACCGCCGCCGCCACCACCGCCGCCTCCTCCGCCGCTGCCACCACTACCACCACCACCCCCGCCACCACTCCCGCCGCCACCCCCACTCCCTCCGCCGCCTCCACCGCCACCTCCACCGTTTTCTCCAGCTCCACCAGCGCCCTTGCCCCCCTTGCCCTTGCCAGAGCGGCGTCTCCCACTAGGGGCAGACGCCGCGCCAACCGACTCGAGACCAAGCAGGTTGGCAGTAGCAGCAGAGGCAACAGAGGGCAGGAGGGGGGAAGGAGAGCACCCCTCAAAGATGGGGGTGCGAGGGTCACCATGAGAAGCTCCTACAGCGACGATACTCTTCTCCGCCGCGAGGAGGGCCTTCTCGAGGACGTCGACGGTGAGGGTGGTGGGACAGACTGCGAGAAAGTGGTCCCTGACTACGCGAAGGGAGTCAGGGAGGCGCGCGACTACGTAGTAGAGAGTGATGTAGATGGGGGGGGGGTTCTTAGCGCAGAACTCAGCAGGAAGGGCGGCGCGGTAGCGAGTGTCACTAGTGCGGAGGTGCGTAATGAGGTCAGCAACAGTGGGAAAGGCAGAGAGGTCCGGAAAGAGGTAGGGAAGCATGAGACGGCTCAGTGCAGCAGTGGCAGGGGAGGAGTAGCGCGCAACTACAGCGTCGTACAAGGTCTGAGCACTCTTGTACTGACTAAAGTGCGCGCGCTCAGAGGTAGGGAGGTGGCGACGCACAGCAAGACGTGCAGCAGCATCGCGGGTGGCCCACTGAGAGCGCACAGTGGGATTAGTATCAGCAGCAGGGGCAGGAGAGGCGCCAGAAGTGAGGTCAAAGAGAGAGAGGCCGTCTGCCCTATCGCACTGTAAAAACAACTGCAGGTCGTCTACCCAGACCTCAAAGTCAATGGCGCGACCCTCAGCGTCAAAAGCTAGGACACTAGGGGTAGCCATGACGACGACAGCGAAGCAGTGCAAGCAGTAGGGGAAGAGCACGCAGTGACAGCGGGACTGTGCTCACCGGGCAGGTCAGGTCGGGCAGCTCTGCAGAAGGGCGGCTTGGCGGCTCAGCGACTCGGCTACTGGGCGGCTCGGCTCCCGGGCGGCTCGGCGACAGAGCGGCTCGGGTGCAGGGCGGCTCGGGTGCACTGCTGCTCGGTGGTCCGGCGGCTCGGCTGCTGCAGGTGAGTGGCTTGGCTGCTGCAGGTGGGCGGCTCGGCTGCTGCAGGCTGGCGGCTCGGCTGCCGCAGTTGGGCGGCGCGAGAGGAAGGGGGCGGCGGGGCCGGGTTGCAGGGACGGCGAAGGGCCGCAGTAGAGGCGGCCGTAGAGCCGCAGGAAGGAGGCGGCGGGGCCGCGCAATGGCGGGGTGGCCGCAAGTGACGGCGGCGGGGCCGCGTCGGAACGGGCGGCGGGGCCGCGTCTGAGTAGGCGGCGGGGTCGCGTCGAAGGGGAGGGCGGCGGGGCCGCGGCTCAGCAGGCGGTGGGGCCGCGTCGGAGCGGGCGGCGGGGCCGCGGCTGAGCAGGCGGCGGGGCTGCGCCTGAGTGGGCGACGGGGCCGCGGCTGAGGAGGCGGCGGGGCCGCATCAGAGCAGGCGGCGGGGCCGCTTCGTAGCGGGCGGCGGGGCCGCGGCTGAGCAGGCGGCGGGGCCGCGTCCGAGTGGGCGGCGGGGCCGCGTCGGAGCCAGCAGCGGGGTCGCGGCTGAGTAGGCGGCGAGGCCGCGTCTGAGCAGGCTGCGGGGCCGCGTCTGAGCAGGCAGCGGGGCCGCGTCGGAGCGGGCGGCGGGGCCGCGTCTGAAGGGGCGGGCGGGGCCGCGTCCGAAGTGGGCGGCGGGGCCGCGTCTGAAATGGCGGCGGGGCCGCGTTCGAAAAGGGGCGGTGAGGCCGCGTCTGAAAGGGCAACGAGGCCGCGAGGGAAGGGCGACACGGAGGGTCGCTCGAGAGAGAGAGAAAAAAAAAGGTTAGCGCGCCTCGGGGCGCGCTTCGGTGGGCCCTAGGCGAAGTTCCCACAGGGAACCCGCTCTATACCATGTGAGAATACTAGAACAGGAATGAGAATGACTAAGTGAAAGTTTGGTACAAATGCAAACCCTAGAGAGCTGTACCCCATATGTGCTACCCCACTATAGCCTACAACAGCTATGTCATATATATCTGACATTTGCTTAGCTCTATATTCTTAGCTCATGTGTAGGGCGTGTTAAATCAGGAACTACAAAAAACCGGCCACAATTCGTCGGGGTGCGTAGGTAACCAGTCCGCGACAATTGTATGTCAAGTGTCGACATTCGCAAATTTCGCAAAGAAATAACGAATTTGATGGCCGTTAAAAAGTTGACATGAAAACGATGCCAAGTCGACTCCAAAATGGCCTAGTACTCGACTACGATTCTGCAGCCGAAAGCACTTCCGTCTAAGGAACTCACACTTAGTGCTCCAAGATAGACAGAGTGACATTTATCACACTCGGCATTCACTGAGTTTTTTTTACCGTCATCTCGCGAAGGGAATGCTAGATTCTACCCTCGTAAAGTTTGAAACAACCCGACTAAATAAGTTTGATAAAGGAGAAGTACTCTCGCGTGGTTAAGATAGCGGCGGTTAAAATACCGCGGACTAGGTGTAGTGCAATTCTCGCTCGCTTACTCAATTGCACCCTAGAATCCTTCCTTTGACTCCATCTGCTTATTAGCTTATCACAATTCCACCCGTTTGCAGATTCTTTACCTTAAGGAACCTTTTCAAAATGCAAATCAAACGTTCTGCACCGTATCAGACTGAGCACCTGCAATGTTGGGATGAATGGGTACACCACTGATCCCCCACAGCCTATGTCAAATATTTCAGAATTTGCGATTCGAGAGACAGCCTGAGCAACGACAAAGCGCGCGAATATCCGCGTGCGTTGCTCGCGGAAGTTTCGAGGGTCCACGATCCCGTTTTCGCAATAAGAGCTGCGAATGTCGCCTCCGTGATGGCGAAGCACCTCTTCCAGGTCACCGCGACCCTGACGAAAACGTTTAATCGCGGTTGTAACAGTATCAGTTGCACTAAGTCTGGGACTATTACCGAAAGAGTGAGCACTTTCGCACTCGCATATGATCCTTTAGGACAGAGTCGATTAAGGTCTCTAAGTTCGTCTTTCTATCTTGGCTTAGGTGTTGCCGCTAATCACGGCGCGGGAGGCACGTTCGCGACGGCGCGAGGATACGTTAGCCAATCAGAAGGTGCCACGAAAGCGCCGATGCCTTCATCAGCTCAATCAGCAGCTGCCACGTCAGGAGGCGGGTCGAGATCCCCGCCGATATTTGAGCTGCGCACGTACCGCATAGTCCCCGGCGAGCTAAAGACCTATTTAGACGCGACTCGGAAATTCGCGGCGCTGCGGAAAGAGCTTAGCCCCGGATGGCGCGGGTAGGCGGCAGGGGGGAATGGGGTAAACGGGGAATGGGGGAATGGGGTAAACGGGGAAGGGGGGAATGGGGTAAACGGGGAAGGGGGGAATGGGGTAAACGGGGAAGGGGGGCGGGGGGAAGAAGGGGGGATGGGAAAGTGATTCGCGGCGCTGCGGAAGGATCTGAGCCCCGGATGGCGCGGGTAGGCGGGGGATGGAAGGGGGGAAGTGGGGATAGGCGGCAGAAAGGAAGGTGAAAGGGGGAAGTGGAGGGTGAGACGGCAGATGGGGATTTACGTGGCAGGGGGGATAGGGGAGTGCTGTGAGGTTAGGATCGGTTGGAGTAACTTAAGAATGGGATGGCGCGGATAGAAGGGCATGCGGTATGGAAGAATGTTTTGCGAGGGGGATAGCTCGGGAATGTGGTGACTTTTGAGTCGACTCAAAAGATAGCTCGGAAATGTTTCTCTCCAATCCTCTCCTTTCATCTCACCTCGTTTCCTCTCCCCTGCTCCCCTTACCTCTCCCCTTACCTCTCCCCTCCCCTCCCCTCCGCTCCGCTTCCCCTTCCCTCTCCTCCCCTCCTCTTTCCTCGTTTCCTCTCCCCTACTCCCCTTACCTCTCCCCTTACCTCTCCCCTCCCCTCCCCTCCGCTCCGCTTCGCCTTCCCTCTCCTCCCCTCCTCTTTCCTCGTTTCCTCTCCCCTACTCCCCTTACCTCTCCCCTTACCTCTCCCCTCCCCTCCCCTCCGCTCCGCTTCCCCTTCCCTCTCCTCCCCTCCTCTTTCCTCGTTTCCTCTCCCCTATTCCCCTTACCTCTCCCCTTACCCCTCCCCTCCCCTCCCCTCCGCTCCGTTTCCCCTTCCCTCTCCTCCCCTCCTCTTTCCTCGTTTCCTCTCCCCTACTCCCCTTACCTCTCCCCTTACCCCTCCCCTCCCCTCCCCTCCGCTCCGCTTCCCCTTCTCTCTCCTCCCCTCCTCTTTCCTCGTTTCCTCTCCCCTACTCCCTTACCTCTCCCCTTACCTCTCCCCTCCCCTCCCCTCCCCTCCGCTCCGCTTCCCCTTCCCTCTCCTCCCCTCCTCTTTCCTCGTTTCCTCTCCCCTCTGCACCCCCTCCTCCCTCTCGCATATTAGTGCGACTTTTGAGAATTCTCAAAAGTCGCACTAATATAGCTTTCGGATAGTTGAGACTGGGGGAGTGCTGAATGCTGTTCATCAGCTTTGAACCACAACCAGACGCGTTTCTTGTAACCTGGTTACCACCTCTCTTCCTCCTCTAGTCCCCTCCTTCCCCCACCTCTCCCCTCGCATCAGCTTCTGGACTGTGGAGACTGGGGGAGTGCTGAACGAGGTTCATCACCTCCCCCCTTCTTTTTCTCCTATCCACTCCCCTCCACTCCTCTCCACTCCTCTCCACTCCTCTCCACTCCTTTCCACTCCTCCCGCTGCCCGCGCCCGTCAGGTTTTGGACTGTGGAGACTGGGGGAGTGCTGAATGAGGTGCACCATTTCTACTGTTACCCTGGTAACCACATGCACTGTTACCCTGGTAACCACATGCACTGTACCCTGGTAACCACATGCACTGATACCCTGGTAACCACATGCACTGTTACCCTGGTAACCACATGCACTGTTACCCTGGTAACCACATGCACTGTCACCCTGGTAACCACATGCACTGTTACCCTGGTAACCACATGCACTGTTACTCTGGTAACCACATGCACGGTTACCCTGGTAACCACATGCACTGTTACCCTGGTAACCACATGCACTGTTACCCTGGTAACCACATGCACTGTTACCCTGGTAACCACATGCACTGTTACCCTGGTAACCACATGCACTGTCACCCTGGTAACCACATGCACTGTTACCCTGGTAACCACATGCACTGTTACCCTGGTAACCACATGCACAGTTACCCTGGTAACCACAAGCACTGTTACCCTGGTAACCACATGCACTGTTACCATGCATTGTTACTCTGGTAACCACATGCGCTGTTACCCTGGTAACCACATGCACTATTACCCTGGTAACCACATGCACTGTTACCCTGGTAACCACATGCACTGTTACCCTAGTAACCACATGCACTGTTACCCTGGTAACCACATTCACTGTTACCCTGTGAACCACATGCACTGTTACCCTGGTAACCACACGCACTGTTAACCTGGTAACCACATGCAATGTTACCCTGGTAACCACTGTTATCCTGGTAACCACACGGACTGTTATTCTGGTAACCACCTCTACAGTTACCCTGTTACTCTATTGAACCACGATCTTCCTCCTCCACGTCTTCTCTCCCCCCCCTTCCCCCACACACAAACACGTGGGTGGGAAGGGGGAGAGGGATTTCGATGCTGTGAGAATCTGTTGTTGAGGCGCCTTGAAACGTGGATCTAGGAAGGAGTCTCGCACCACACTGTTCCTCCTCTGCCCCTTCGCTGTTGCAGGGATTCTTTTAGAATTCTCAGAAAATTCCTCTAAACATGGATCTAGGAGTCTCACACCCCCGCACCACACTGTTCCTCCTCTGCCCCTTTCACTCCCCCCTCCTTCCCCCACACACAAACAGGTGGGTGGGGAGAGAGAGCGAGATAATGCTGTGAGAGTCTATTGTTGAGGCGCCTTGAAACGTAGGTCTAGGAGTCTCACACCCCCACACCACCCTGGCCCTCCTCTATCCCTTTTCCGTCCTCCTTTCCCTCACCCTTTCCTTCCCCTCCTCTTCCCTCGCACACACACAGGCGGGTGGGAGGAGAGGGACGCAGTAAGGGCAGGCATGGCGGGCAGCAGGGGGTGGAGTCAGGAGTACCTACCTCTTGTGAAACCGGTTTTCCAGTCACAGGTGAGGGGGCAGTTGAGTTAACCAATTGGGGTGGTCGACTCGCAAGGGTACCAATTGGAGTACTGCGAGAATTGGAGACCTGCGAAATGCCTTTTCATTGGACCAATTGGAGAATTACATGAAACGGCAGCAGGCATGGCAGGCAGCAGGGAGTGGACTGAGGAGACACTTCCTCTAGTGAAACCAGCCTTCCAGTCTCAGGTGAGGGGGACAGTAAATTCGACTCGGATCTGACTGTGGCATGGAAGAGTTTTCTCGAGGATCTGTGCTCATGAAGAAGGGCAGCAGTAGGCAAGGTCGCCTTTAGCAAGGGGACGATAGTCAACTAGCATGGAAGAGTTTTCTCGAGACAATTGAAGGTGGCAGGCAGCAGGCATGGCAGGCAGCAGGCATGGTGGGCGGCGGGGATCAGTAGAATCACTAGAGAGTACCTGTTTTTGGTGAAGCTAGTGTTTCACTTCACATCCACTCTCAGGTGAGAGGGCGGTTGAGTGTTCTTTCGCCAAAGCTGTTTTATTGGGCATTGTTTGAGTCTCGAATTAAGATTCGCGCGTGTTCTTTCGCCATACGTGCTGGTGCTCGTCTCGTTTGAAAGTCAGCGTTCCGGTCACAGATGGCGGGGCATTTAAGTGTTCTTTTGCTATGATTAATGGCTCTTCTTGAATTATTTTACCTTTTGAGTCGATTCAAGAGAAACTGGAGTCACTTCGACGCAAGCCGCAAAAAGAAATATATATATATATATATATATATATACATATACATACACATATATGGTGCTCTTTTGCCGTACTTGTTGGTCTCGTTTGATTTTCTCCCCCAGTTCTTCCACCTGTTGTAGTTGGGCTAGCTTGGGTAGCGGGGCTAGCTGGGCTTGTTGGGATAGCTTGGGTACCCAAGCTATCTGATGCTAGCTGGAGTTTTCTCTGACTCGTACCACTTTTTTCATTGTCACGTTTTCGAACTCGTTCTTCAGTTTTAGAAACGCCCCCAAGGGTTGTCCTTCCTGGCGAATGATCGTGGTTGCTGTGGCCATGACTCTTAACTCTGGGTTGTAATGTCTGTCGTCGCAGGGAACAAAAATGACCCTGCTCGTGGCTGCTGTGGCCGTGGCTCCTGTGGCCGTGGCTCCTGTGGCTCTTAGCTCTGGGTTGCAATGTCTGTCGTCTTTTCTGTGTGGTCTTTTCTTCTCTTCCTTTTCCCCATGCCTCCCCTTCTTCCCCCGTTTTCTCTCTTCTCTTTTGCTCTCTTTTGAAGGAATCGAGCATTTTCCTGGAGGATTCCAAATGCATGGCTGCAGTAGCAGCAGCGGCTGCAAGTGCGTCACCCCTTTCCTCCTCCTCACTCCCATCAGCATCACTACCATCAGCATCAGCACCATCAGCATCACCACCATCCCCGGGGGTGTATGAGCTGCGTTGCTACGAGGGACGAGGCAAGCCTTACGACATTCAGGAGACATTCCCGGTACGGTAAGTACCACCACCACCACCACCACCACCACCACCACCACCACCACCACCACCACCACCACCACCACCACCACCACCACCACCACCACCACCACCACCACCACCAGCAGCAGCAGCAGCAGCAGCAGCAGCAGCAGCAGCAGCGCCAGCGCCAGCGCCAGCGCCAGCGCCAGCACCAGCAGCAGCACCAGCAGCAGCACCACCACCACCCTGGCTAACTTTTGAGTCGACTCAAAAGTCTCCTCACCAACACTTCCTTTTCCATCCCCATCATTACCTGGGGTGTATGAGCTGCGATGCTACAAGGGGGGGTTGAGACTCTTTCCCCATCACTCGTTGCATCCCTGTTTGCCTTTTACTCTCGCTCCTGCCCGCTCACCCCTGCCCTGCCTTGCCCTGCCTTTCTCCCTCTCTCACTCACCCTATCCGTATCTGCCGCTCGTTTCTCACCCCTGCCCTTCCTTGCCCTGCCTTTCTCCCTCTCTCACTCACCCCATCCGTATCTGCCGCTCGTTTCTCACCCCTGCCCTGCCTTGCCCTGCCTTTCTCCCTCTCTCACTCACCCCATCCGTATCTGCCGCTCGTTTCTCACCCCTGCCCTTCCTTGCCCTGCCTTTCTCCCTCTCTCACTCACCCCATCCGTATCTGCCGCTCGTTTCTCACCCCTGCCCTTCCTTGCCCTGCCTTTCTCCCTCTCTCACTCACCCCATCCGTATCTGCCGCTCGTTTCTCACCCCTGCCCTGCCTTTCTCCCTCTCTCACTCACCCCATCCGTATCTGCCGCTCGTTTCTCACCCCTGCCCTTCCTTGCCCTGCCTTTCTCCCCCTCTCACTCACCCCATCCGTATCTGCCGCTCGTTTCTCACCCCTGCCCTTCCTTGCCCTGCCTTTCTCCCTCTCTCACTCACCCCATCCGTATCTGCCGCTCGTTTCTCACCCCTGCCCTGCCTTTCTCCCTCTCTCACTCACCCCATCCGTATCTGCCGCTCGTTTCTCACCCCTGCCCTTCCTTGCCCTGCCTTTCTCCCCCTCTCACTCACCCCATCCGTATCTGCCGCTCGTTTCTCACCCCTGCCCTTCCTTGCCCTGCCTTTCTCCCTCTCTCACTCACCCCATCCGTATCTGCCGCTCGTTTCTCACCCCTGCCCTTCCTTGCCCTGCCTTTCTCCCTCTCTCACTCACCCCATCCGTATCTGTCGCTCGTTTTTCACCTTTCTCACCCCTGCGCTGCCTTTCTCTCCTGTCTCACAGGCTCCCTGCTGCTCGAAAGGAGGCTGCTCCCTCCTCTCGCTGCCTCTTTGACCACTGCTTGTCTCTCTCTGCCTCTCACTCTCACAGGCTCTCTTTTGAGTAGACTCAAAAGTCTGCTCCCTCCACTCTCTGCCTCTTTGACCACTGCTTCTCCCTCTCTGCCTCTCATTCTCACAGGCTCTCTCTTATGTTGGCCTCCCTGATCTGCCTCCCCTTCATCTCTAACCCATTTCCCCTCTCGCACCTCTCTCCCCTGCCCTATCCTCTCTCCCCTGTCTCACAGCCTCGCTGCTCGCCTGGCGGCTTCTCCCTCCTCTCACTGCCTCTTCTTTGGATTCTCTGACGCCGGGTAACGTTCGTTCACTCTACCATTAATGGCACGCATCGTTCACTCTACCCTGAATGGCACGCATCGTTCACTCTACCATTAATGGCACGCATCGTTCACTCTACCATGAATGGCACGCATCGTTCACTCTACCATGAATGGCACGCATCGTTCACTCTACCATTGATGGCACGCATCGTTCACTCTACCATTAATGGCACGCATCGTTCACTCTACCATTAATGGCACGCATCGTTCACTCTACCATCAATGGCACGCATCGTTCACTCTACCATTAATGGCACGCATCATTCACTCTACCATGAATGGCACGCATCGTTCACTCTACCATGAATGGCACGCATCGGGAATTTATTGTTGAGTCGAATGTTAAAAGTTTGCCCTCTCTCCAACTCTTTGTTGGCTGCTCTGACCGTTACACACGGTAACCCTTTTTGAGACGAATTAAAAAAATGCCTGGTGCTCCATTTCACCCTTTCTGAGTGCTCCATTTCACCCTTTCTGAGTGCTCCATTTCACCCTTTCTGAGTGCTCAATTCCAGCTTTTGCACCTCTTCAATACCGAACACTTTGTCGCCCATGTCAAGTGTTCAACCTCTTCTAAAACTCCTCCGAATGCAACTATTTTTTCACACTGTTTTTCTTCTTCCGCTTTCACACTATAGCCATGAGGAGGCATAGCACTCCCTCATGGCTATAGCAAAGCCTTGTGCCTCGTCATCTTGACTTTTGAGTCGACTCAAAAGTCACCTTATAGCAAAGCCTTGTGCCTCGTCATCTTCAATCTTGCGCATCATGGCATGGCATGTTTCTATGCTTTCTTTTCACCCTACCTCAGCTTCCTGTACAGCCCTTCGTGTGCTTCTACAGCATCGCAGGCCAAATTTATCAAGTTACCTGCTTGGCCCTCTTTTCATCTCCACTCTTGCCACCCTCTCCCCACCCTTGCTTGCTTGCAGTCCACATAGATCCCTGGAGCTGCTGTGGTGCCATTGCAGCACCACCGACTGTCTCTCTCCTATGCTGTCATCTACTGACTGTTACTTTCTCCCACTCACATCGCCCTTGCTTGCCTGCACCCCACACAGTGCCCTAGAGCTGTGGTGCCATTGCAGCACCACTGACTGCTACTTGGCCATTTAATTTGAGTGACCCTACAAAGCGCTTAGCCTTTTCTGCTCCCTCACTCTCCTCACCCTGGCCCGCTTGCAGGCCAGACAGTGCCCTAGAGCTGTGGCGCCACTGCAGCACCACCGACTGCTACTTAGCCGATAAGGTTGCCCTATCCGCTCGTCTCCTCTTCCCTCCCCTCTCTCTGTCTGTCTTCGTTCGCCTTTGCTCTCCTCGCCCTTCTCCCTAGTGTTCTGGTGAACCTTTCTCCCCTCCCATCTCTCTCTGTCTCTAGTTTGCTGCATTCCCTTCATGCTGTGTAGCGCTCTCGATGAGCCCAGATTTGTGACTGCAATCAAAGTTGATTGTACTTTTTCTTGTTTTATTTGGCGGTAAAGTGGTTTGGGTCTATCAGCACCTTGCCGTGTTATTCATCCATTAGGAATACACTCGTCGCATTGTGTTCGTCGTGCTTAACTTTGTGCTTTTCGTTTGCTCTTCTCATCTATGGTGTGTGTTCCCCTTCCCCACTTTGTCATCATCCCTTATGTCTCACCATCTATTGCAGGCTAGTAATGCTGCTATAGGAACTTCTGGACACTTAGCATCGGAGCTTAGACTCATTAGTAAGCAAATCCTGAAGCCCACATCGTTCTCCCCTTGGCAGTAACACTCGATTTTGTTCATTTTCTCCACTGGTACAATATCTGAAGCATGTTACTAAGTGTTCGCGCGAAATGAATAATCGGTTGTTGCCTCTGAAGGTCAGCTGGTCAGTTGCAGACCCAGAGCTGGAAAATAGAAATGTCCGTACTAATTTGAAGAAGAGAATACCGAGTGTGGGAATGCCAGTATGAGAAATACAGCAAGTTGATGTTTTAATGGAGGGAATAGGAAGGAATAAGGTTAGGCGCATCCTGGTTCTGATGTCCTGTACGCCGATGGCTCTAACTTCGATAAGTGGTCGCTCTTGTTGTGCATACGAAGCCACCTTTTCTCGGAGGTACATTCCACCGACACGAGCCCATCCCGAGTGGATTTGGTCGCATCGATTCTCAACTTTGCCACCTAGGGGGCTTTCCACCTCTACTAGCTTCACGTCGCGCTGCCGAGCCAAGGCCTTACCGAGCGTGACTTTGCCGTCAAGCCACGAGGCTCGGTCAAACCATCAAACGAGCGCTGCTTCTGAAAGCCTGGCGGCGTCGCGTGGCAGTCATCTGACTGCAGTCACATTGACGGCTTCCAGTCAGCAGCATGCCGAACGCGCATTGAAGTGCACATCGGCCCTCGAGGTGGGGACACAGTGAAAACAGTGACGGCCAAAACATTTGGTGAGCGGCCTAAACATTTCTCTCGCAACCGAACGTCCTCCTTGCCAGGATTCCCTAGGAAAATGAATCTGACGTGAGGGAGGCGGGTGCGAGGAAGGTAGTGAACTCCGTAGCAAAATGGGCAGCCGAGTAATTGTGATTGGCTGAAAAAAGTTTCGCTTAAGTGTGGACACTGCCCGTCTCTGTTGGACCGTGCTGAGCACGAACCACGATCTTCTGTGTGGTCGGGTGGTTTGGTTTTGTTGCTCTTGGCTCGGTACCAGGCCTCCCTTTCGTTTTGAGTCACTCGTCCATTTCAAGGTACACCCAATCATCCATTTGTGGCGGATCGTAATTTCAAGAGCCTTGAATTGCATGGTTGGGCTAAACACGAATCCTTTCACTGGTGACGACAACAAAACTGTTGCAGGCAAAACTTCATTATGACATTATTCAAGTGACGTCTCTGCACCGTGAATCTTGTTACTTAGCCCAATTTCAGTTTCCGATTTCATCTAGAAGTTGGGCGCTGGCCGCCACTGGTTGCGAACCTGGCAGAACCGATCTTCCAGATGTGGACATTTTGGCCGGTGGGTTTGTCAGACCCTCTTCCACACCCAAATTACAAACATCCAGCCCCCATCAGCCGCGTTATTTTTCTCCCACCCCGACAGAGGCCTGGTCAAATAAGGCAGTATCTGGATGTGTCAGGTCTGCCGGAACAAGGGAAAACACCCTGCATTATGTGATGTGCTGTGTGCATCGGTTTCGTTTGGTGCGCTGAGCTCAACAAGACCCATGTTCTCGCCCCAAAAAATCATTTGATCGGCGGGTGAACTTCCGCCGTCACCAGCAAGAGACACGAAGCGGCTCCTCTGCCCAGCATCACCATGCTGTCTGGCGAGTTGACCGTTCTGCACTCCCTCGTCTCGAACACTTCCCAGCGTCCTTTCACAGTGAGGCTGTTCCGGGACTTCTGGTCAAACCCAATGACACGGCCAAGCTCAAGTCACCAGACCTCTGCCCCAACTTACCCCTTACCACATCCAAACCAGATATGCTTTCCCCAAGCTATCCGTACGTGGTTCACCCCAGAGATTTTTCTCCACCAAACCAGACTCACCCAGGCTCGGCCTTACCGCACCGCACATCCAAACTTTTGGTTATCCTTCCCATCTGCTCTCCCCTCCGCTCTGCTTTGCTCAGCTGTGGTCTGGTGTGCTCCCTCCCTATCACACGCAACTAATCCTACTCGACTCTTTCCCGCCCATGCTTGCTTGCACGCACACGGACATCAACCCTTCCTCCAGGAATCTCGACATCACGATGGCTTCAGATACACGTGTATATAGTCTCTTCTGCAGCTCGCAGCTTCGCCAGCTTCGATGTCAAACGTGCTCGAAATCTGAAATCGTGTCGAATTTATTTGTCGATGGTGTTTCGGCTGAGCTTGTCTGCTCTTCTCACGCCTGCATCCGTAGATGGCCATGCCTTTCTGGATTCGAAGTTTTTACTGTTAAACGACTGTTGGGAAAGCGAATATATTATATTCCAGCTATAGCAATTTCGAGTGTTCACTGCCGTCTATTTAGTCGCGAATTCTTTTCGAAGAAGCACGTCTTGAACAATTCGCTCTTTCTTTAGAATACTTTCTCCCTTTTCTTGAACAATTCGCTCCAGAAGCTTACGAAGACCTTTGTTCTTCCAGCTCTTATGACTACCCACTTCAAGAGCTTAGCTTCTCATTTCAGTTATCCTGTCGTGGAAAATCGTCGCGGAAAATCCAAAGACTGATTAACCGTTCCGGCTTGCGTTTTCTTGTTTTTTCGAGGCTGATGAACACTGCCAGTAATACTTGATCGTGTACGTACGGCCCTCGATGGCAGAGAAGGACGATAGTGGTCCCCACGAGTAAAACACGACTGACTAAACACGAGCTGAATACTAAACACCTTAACGAATAAAAAGACATGGCGAGAAAAGGCGGGAACCTAGTCGGTATTCTCGATGTGCATATTCTGCAAGCGGAAAGATTACCGAATCGGTCCACGCTCGGGGCTCAAGATGTGTACGCCAAGGTGCTGTGCGGTGATCGCGACCCGCTCGGCCGAGTCGCGCTCACTACGCGGGCGATCAAAGGAGGGGGCACGGACCCAGTCTTCGATCAACGGCTGCAGGTAAACCCAGTTTGATCAACGGCTACAGCCGTACACTCAGCTTTAACTCTGCGACTACGGGTAGTTCAAGAGAGGCTTTGAATAGAATAAACGGTACATGATTTTTTCTAGAACTCAACTTACTCATGCTCACAAACACCGCAGGGAGTCAGGACGGTTTTCTTTCAACCCTATCTCTCCTTCATTCCTCCCACCCCCTCCTCCGTCTCCGTTTCCCGTCCTCCCCAACCCCCACAACCTTTTCCTCCCTTGTTTTTCAAGTTTTCTTTGTTATACGATTATTCGTCAACTTGCACTCTTTTTTTTTTGCCTTCCCGTACCTTCCTGCAGGTTGGGATTCCCGAGCGTGCCACCGAGGTTAAGTGCGAGGTTTGGTTCGCCAGTCACCACCGAGGCACCACAGAGGACCAGCTGCTCGCGTTTGTGTACATTCCTATAAGGTAATTAGTACACGAGTTTAGGGTTTGCTATGCTCTAATTCTCTCTCTTATCCCCTGGTGGTGCAATTCTTTTGTACCACCCAATCAGTTTCAACAGCTTTTCGTCTTTGAAGGATTCGTGTTTCCTTCCCAACTTCCCCCAGTTTCCCCCGCCCACATCCCCCCCAACCTCCCCTTACTCTTGTCCATTCCATGCCTGCTTTCCTCCCCCCCAATAGAGACGCTTTAGAGAAGCAAGGCGAGCAAGATTTTTCTCTCACCACTGTAGATAACGAGGGGCGCGCTATACCGAGTACAGCTCGAATCTCCATCTCTTTCGCCTACCATCCCCGCCCAGGCGTCTCCTCCCCATTCCCCTTCTTCCCCTCCTCCTCCGCCTCCTCTTCCTCCTCCTCCGCCCCCTCCTCCTCGTCGCGCGCTGCTTCCGCGAAACCCGCCAGTATTGCTGGCGGGATGCTTAGCAAAGCGATTGCAGCGGCGTTTTCCCGACGAGCATCGGAAAAGGCAGCGGGTCGGGCAAGTGGGGTAGACGTTGGGCCGGCTGCTTTGAGGGTAGAGGGGCAGCAGGTAGTTTTTGATGCGCCTCAACAATTGGCAGCGAGTGGGGGAACGGCGAGAGGCGTAGGGTCGGCAGTAGTAAGGGTAGAGGAACAACAACAGGCGCAGTCAGACCAGCAGCAGCAGCAGCAGCCGCAGCCTCCGCAGCAGCAACCACATGCACACGAGCAGCAGCAAGGGCAGCAGCAAGAGCAGCAGCAAGAGCAGCAGCAAGAGCAACCCTCTGTCCCATCCCAGCAACTGCTAGGCCCTCTTTCGTTCCTCATGGAAAAGCAAGGCGTCAGAGATCCTGCCAAGATGGATTTGATTCAGGCACTAAGGGACGTGGCAGAAGTGGATAGGCTGGTCGGTAGCAGCAGCAGCAGCAAGAGATTGAGGTCCCAATCTGGCCCCCTGAGAATGGGTGGTGCTGAGTCAGCAGCAGGCCTTGCTGCTGAGTCAGCGGGTCTTGCGGCTGAGTCAGCAGGCCTTGCTGCTGAATCAGCAGCCACTGCTGGGTCAGCAGGCTCAGACACGTCATCAGCGGTGGAAGCAGTTGCTGCGGGTGGTGCTGCTGCATCTGCTTGTGCAGGTTCGGGGCCCGAGCCTGCTGGCCCAGGGCAACGCAGGCTGAGATACCGAGCCAGGTCCGGGCCTCTGCATGGTTCGGCATCTGGCTCAGGCGGCCGTGGGGCAGGCAGGACGGGAAGTTCGGGAAGGCTGTTGAGCAGTAGCGGGGAACTCTATATGGAGGCAAAGGGAACGGAGGGCGATAGCAGGCAGGAGTCCTGGACAGGCGAATTAGGCAAACGGATTGGCGGGTTTGGGGAATGGACTGGCGAAGGGATGGGCGAAAGGATGGGTGAAAGGATGGGCGAAGGGATTGGAGTAACAGGAGGGTGGTTGGGAGGGTCTGGTCGAGAGGGCAGTGTGGAGCTCAGTACTCCGTCTCCTCCTTTTCCTCTCATACAGCCCGTGACTGTTGACACCGCTGCTGCTGCTGCTTCTGCTGCTGAACCTCCTCCTCCGCCTGATTCTCCTGCTGCCACCAGTGCTGCTGCTGGCGCTGCTACCGGTGCAACTGCTGCTGCTGGCGCTGGGTCTGTCTTGGTTGGGGAGAGGGATGAGGACATGCCCGAGATGCTGGCTCAGTGGGAGCAACAGCAGCAGTATTCAGAGCAGCAGGAGCAGCACCAGCACCTCCAACAGCAGCAGGAGCAGCAGCAGCAGCAGGCGGAGCAGCAGGAGCAGGCGGAGCAGCAGGAGCAGGCGGAGCAGCAGGAGCAGGGGGAGCAGCAGCAGCAGGCGGAGCAGCAAGAGCAGGCGGAGCAGCATAGAAAGCAGCAAAGGCAAGCACTGGGCTCAGGAAAAGCGCCTGTGCTCCCACCTGCTCGCGTTCACTGGGGGATGAGGAGAGGCGGCAGCATTGGCAGCAGCAGCAGCAGCGGCAGTGGATCTGGGAGGGCGAGTGGAGGGCTTTTTTATGCTGGTGGATGGAGTAACTGGCGCATGCAGCCGCAGCCGCAGCAGCAGCAGCAGCAGCAACAGCAGCAGGCGTGGGGGCATGGGAGCATGACAAGCAGTGCGAGTGCTTGTGGCGGCAGTCTGGGTACAGCAGAGGAGGTATCGTCAGCAACAGTGGAAGGTGTGGGAGGGGTGCTAGCAGGTGGCATGCAGAAGCATCTTGCTGAGATGACTCTTAGGGCAACAGAGGAGGCAGGGCTAGGAGAAACAACAACAATTACAGCATCTGAAAATATGGGACGGTTGGGGATGGAGGGACGGTTGGGGATGGAGGGACGGTTGGGGATGGAGGGACGGGGAGGGGGTGGTGAGGTGGAGTGGGGGATGGAAGAGGAAAAGCGGTTGCCCCAGGAAAATCAGTATCAGGTGACTTTTGAGTCGACTCAAACGTTGCCCCAGGAAAAACAGTATCAGTACCAGCAGCAGCAGTATCATCATCAGCAGCAGCAGCCATATCAGCAGCAACAACAACAATTACAGCAACAGCAGCAGCAGCAGCAGCAGCAGCAACGATACCTAGAGCATCAACAGTACTCTCTGCAGGGGCAACAGCAGCAGCATCACCAGCAGCAGCAGCACTACCAGCAGCAGCATTACACCCACCGGCATGGGGAATTTGCGGTATTGCCTGGCGAGGAGCATCATCAGCAGCAACAGGAGCAGCAGCCGCAGCACCATCAGCAGCAGCAGCCGCGGCATCATCAGCAGCAGCAGCCACAGCACATAGTGCTACCAGCGGGCAGCAGCTCTCGTGAGCAACAGTCTCACCCACCCCAGCTGCACCCACCCCAGCAGCAACCACCCCAGCAGCACCCATCCCAGCAGCACCCACCCCAGCAGCAACCACCCCAGCAGCACCCATCCCAGCAGCACCCACCCCAGCAGCAACCATCCCAGAACGAGCAGTATGTGATGCTACCAGCAGGTAGCAGCTTCGATGAGCTCATGCTAGAAACCAATGACCCTCTCGGTGATTCCCATATGCGTGCTACAGAGGGTTTTGGTGCGGTGAGAAGTGGTTCTGGGCGATTTGATGTGGTGAGCGGTCCTGTGGAGGGGACGCAGCAGCAGGTAGAGCAGCAGGAGGCGTTTCAGCAACAGTTAAGCATTCATCATCATCATCATCAGCAGCAGCAGCAGCAGCAGTTGTATCAAGAACAGCAGCAACAGCACCAACACCAGCTGCACCCACAACAACAGCAACAGCAACAGCAGCAGCTGCCAACTCTGTCACAGTACGAAGAACCGTTTCAACAGCAAGAGCAACAGCCGTTTCAGCAGCAACAACAGCTATTTGAGCAACTAGAGCAGCAGCCATTTCAGAAGCAACAGCAGCACCACCAACAATTGCAGCAGCCGCAGCAGCAACAGCAGGGCTATCAACTAAAACAGCCACCGCCAGAGCACTGGTATGAGTCAGGACCGGAAGCTTCCGAACAGTACTCACAGCAACAAGAGCAGCCATTTCAACAGCAGCAGCAGCAGCAGCAGCAGCAGCAGCAGCAGCAGCAGCAGCAGCAGGAGTACCAGCACCAGCTTCACCACCAGCACGCACAGCAGCAGCCATTTCAACCACAGGAGAGAGCTTACCAACAGCACACACAGCAGCAGCAGCCCATGCAGCAGCAGCACACACAACAGCACACACAGCAGCAGCACATGCAGCAGCAGCACACACAACAGCACACACAGCGACAGCAGCAGCCATTGCAGCAACTGCAATCTCAGAGGACTATTTATCAACATCACAGGCCAGCAGCAGTGCCCAGACGACCACTGGGAGACGTGGTGTCGAATAAGGCTCCGGCTGTAGTGCTTACAAGAGGGACGGCTGTAGCAAGAGAAACAGCAGCAGCTGCTGTGGGGCCCACGCCAGCTGTCGTGATGGGATTGGACGAAGAGGCGTGGAAAAGGGCCGGGATGGTGGAAAGGAGGGAGGTGGAGAGGGAGAGGACGGGTGGAGTGGGAAGGATGAGGCAGGGTGATGAGAAGCAACAGATGTGGCATCAGCAGCAGATGCACATGCAGCAGCAACCGCAGCAGCAGCCACTGGTTCAGCAATGGCAGTTACAGCAGCAGCAGCAACAGGAGCAGCTGCAGCAGCATACACCGATTCAGCAGGGTATGGCACCTTGGCAGCAGCAACAACAAGCAGCGCAGCAGCAAGCAGTTCAGCAACATCAGCAGCACTACCAGCAGCAGCAGCAGCAGCAGCAGCAGCAGCAGCAGCAGCAGCAGCAGCAGCAGCAGTATCAGCAGCAGCAGCACGAAGTGGCACAGCCAAAACCACTTCGCCTGGTTCTTCCGAAGTTTCTAAGAAGCAGCAGCAGTAGGCGGGGGCAGGAACAGGGGCAGATTGGGACAGGCAGGGAAGCGGAAATGCAGCCCATGCAAGCGCCAATGCTGACACAACCAGTGTCGCAAAAATCACTTGTGCAGCAAGCATCCATGCAACAACTATCGATGCAACAACAACCATCCATGCAACAACCATCCATGCAACAACCATCCATGCAACAACAACCATCTATGCAACAACAACCATCCATGCAACAACCAGCCATGCAACAACCATCAATGCAACAACCACCCATGCAACAACAGCCATTCATGGAACAACCATCGTTGTCACAACCAGCAGTGGACCAATCACAGGCACATGTATTTCTTCAGCAGCAGCAGCAGCAGCAGCAGCAGCAGCAGCATCACCAGCAGCAGCAGCAGCAGCAGCATCACCAGCAGCAGCAGCTTCAGGAGCCACAGCAGCAGCAGCAGCAGCAGCACGGTGATATGTACTCCCAGAGAGAGTATGGTGAGCCGAGTATGCACATGCATGAACATGCCATTCCTATGCATGGGCATGCCATGCCCATGGCCCCTCACGGTCGTCAGCAGTACCATTCTATGCCTGATGATCAGTCTATGTTGCAACATGCAACCCCCATGCAGCAGCATCCTAGCGACCTGCACATTTCATCATCTTCACAGTTTTCAGTAGCACCAATGCAGCAGCAGCAGCAGCAGCAGCAGCAGCAATACCCTGCATTGCCTCTGCAATCATTACCAGCAGCACCAACAGGAGCAGCAGAAACAGCAGCATTAGTCCCAGGAGAAGCATCGACACAAGGATATGAGTTTGCGGCTGGTGTAACAGTGCAAGTGAAGGGCGACTGGAAGGTGTACGACAATCAGATGGCTAGGATGCATCCAGATGACATGCACGGTCACAGCTGATTTGTCGGCCCAGATGAACACTTCCAGTAAATATAGCCCTTGACGATACGCAGTTAGTGCCCTGTGCTGCTATGTTATTATTAGTGCAATGTGCTGTTATGTTATGACTAGTGCTGTTATGTTATGACTAGTGCAGCGTGCTGTTATGTTGTGAGATGTTTCAGTTCGGTTTGGAGCTACTAGGTTGGTTGTTTCTTTCAAACATCATAGCATCGTTGTATATGATGTTGGTACAATATGAACCTTGGTTCCCTGTTGTTCGGATCAAACGCGTTACGTTCTCGAATGGACTGACGAAGCACCTCATCCAACCAAATACTTCCACGTCAACAATTCATGAATGCCACAACACGCCAGCTTCATGGCTCTTCAGGAGTGCAACTTTGAAATTTCCGCGAAATGAAAGCATCGAACCAGCAATCCCAGTGCCACACAATCCAGTCTCGAAACCTGTGGATGTGGTATGCAAGCCACGTGGCTCTGAGTACATGCACATGACCCCCACTAAGCTTCATGAACTGCACATCCAGCCGTCAGTCACTCCAGCCCAGTCGAGATCCGACCGTTCGCTAGATTTTCCCGCACCGTCAGCAGGAAAGGCTTGGTTCCAGAATTCATCCTCGTCACCTAGCATCTCAAATTCTATGTCCATATCGAGGGTCTTCTAAAATTACTTCTTGGCTTCACACACACATTTTCCTAGACTCGAGCTGCTAGAACGAGGGTCCTAAGAAATTACACACAAGCGATTCTCGTTTCTCAGAGCTCTACGCGTCGCAGTCTTCTAGTTCCTACACCCTAGTCGCACGAATTGCGCGTGCACCGCATTCCTCGTGTCGGAATCTCTTTCCTTTCGGTTCCACAATGGCCACAACCATCTCGTCTCATTGTCTATCTGGCATCAAGTCCACACCCGTCACGAAGCAAACCCAGCTTCAACGTCAGCTGCAAACAGCCAGCAGAGTTTCGCTAGCTCCCGTGTCCATCTCAGCTCCGCGATTCGCGGCGGGATCTCAGGGACGATGGAGCGCAACCGGCGGCGCGACCACCCGAGCCTTGGCTGTCGACGCGCAGCTCGCAGGAGCGGCAGCGCCGGCGGCGGATCAGACGGAGAGGCCAGTGATACTTGAAGTCAAAGGCCTGAAAGCCGTTATTGCTGAATCCGGGAAAGAGATTCTCCATGGCGTTGACCTCTGCATTCGCGAAGGCGAGGTGAGACCTCCCGGAATTCTTCTCAAAATAGATTTATTCCACAAGATACGTAGCTCGAAACATCAACCGCGTCTTATCTGTAGTTAAACGTGGGACTTCAGTGCAAGAGCCAAGTCGCACTCGAAGTTTTGAGCTTATCGCAAATAACTTCTGAAATGGGTTCATCGTTCGTTTTCCACCCTAAGCGAGACAGTCGGGATACTCGAGTCGTGAATTCAGGACCTATTATATTCTAGTACGTCGTATTACGTTTCGCCTTCCTGCCCTTGTTTCAAGGCATTTCAAGAATTAACATTGTCACATTAATTCAATTAATTTCATCTTCCTTTCTTGACTACTTCGTGCTCCATGGGGCTGCTGGTTCAGGTGCACGCGATCATGGGGAAGAACGGTTCGGGCAAGAGCACTCTTTCCAAGGTGAGACTTCGCCGTTTGAACGGCACTGCAGCATCTGAGAACGCTCTCAGGTGCATATTCAAGTTTTGAGGTAAATGGTGCATTCTTAGATGCACGCGATCATGGGGACGAACAGCTCTGGGAAGAGCACTCTCTCCAAGGTGAGACTCCGCCGTTTGGATTGCACTCTTGCATCTGAGAAGGAGCGCTCAGGTGTATTTTTCAGGTGTATTTTCAGGTGTGTTTGTCAGGTGCATGGTGCATTCTCAGGTGTACCAGCACTCTCTCGAAAGTCAAAACTCACTCCGCCGTAACTGTATCCGTAGTTGTAAAAATCCCATGCCGAAGACTGCAGTTTCCCCCTACAACATCCGTTTGACCTTCAAGGCACCGCCTTTCTTCCAACCTAACCCCCCCTTTCTCACCATCCCCAGTCTTCCTCCTTCTCAAAGTCGAATCAAATCACGGCCGGCATTAGGTGCTGGTGGACCACCTCGTCTACGAGATCAGTCCTTCCACCCGTCCCAACATATCCCACATGCCCCACACCTCCCTTTACGTGTGCAGGTGCTGGGGGGCCACCTCGTCTACGAGATCACAGGCGGCTCTGAAGAGAGGAGCGTGGCTCCTCTCCTCCTGCTGCAGCTCCATCAGATCACAGGCGGCTCTGAGGAGAGGAGCGTGGCTCCTCTTCTCCTGCTGCAGCTCCATCAGATCACAGACGGCTCCGTGACGTACGTACCGCGGGGAGGATCTGTTGGAGCTGGAGCCGGAGGAGAGGAGCCTGGCTCTTACTGTTTGAACTGGAGCTAAGTCTCGAACCTCCCCTCCTTCCACCCCTCCCCTTTGGCAGGTGCTGGTGGGCCACCCCCCTTGACTAAGAAATCACGGGTGGCTCCGTGACGCACGTACCGCGGGGAGGATCTGTTGGAGCTGGAGCCGGAGGAGAGGAGCCACGCTGATAGGCGTGTTTCTGTCCTTCCAGTCGCCAGTGGAGCTGCTCGGAGTCAACATCGCCCCCTCACTCCCCACCCACCTTACCGTCCTCCCCCCATTCGACCTTTGGCAGGTGCTGGTGGGCCACCCGGACTATGAGATCACAGGTGGGAGCGTGACCTACCGCGGGGAGGACCTGTTGGAGCTGGAGCCCGAGGAGAGGAGGCACGCTGATAGGCGTGTTTCTCTCCTTCCCTGAACCCTCTTTTACCCGCACACTCTCCTCCCCTCCTTTCACCTATCCCCTTTTACAGGTGCTGGTGGGTCACCCTGATTATGAAATCACGGGTGGCTCTGTGACGTACCGCGGGGAGGATCTGTTGGAGCTGGAGCCCGAGGAGAGGAGCCACGCGGGCGTGTTTTTGTCCTTCCAGTCGCCCGTGGAGCTGCCCGGAGTTAACAACGTCGACTTCCTGCGCCTCTCGTGCAACGCGCGCCGGGCAGCTAAAGGGCTGCCCGAAATGGAACCTCTGGAGGTGAGGAGGAGCGAGGAGTGAGATTTGCTCTTTGAGGGAGGGAAGGACGAAGAAGCTTGAGGAATGTGGTCGGGGTTGGAGGAAGAATGGGTGAGAATGTGGCTCACCGTGTGTCAGGGTAAGCCCTCTCTCTCACACAGAAAATAAACAAAATAGGACGCTGCTCGCGCTCTCTACCTGCCCCCTGCCAGTTCTATGGCTTCCTGAGCCCCAAGCTGGAGGAACTCAACATGGACCTCAAGTACCTGCAGCGCAACGTGAACGAGGGGTTGTGTGGTGTGGGGGAGGAGGACATGCATCCTGAATCCTTGTGTTTTTCCCCTGTGATTACCCGTTCCCACACCGTCTCCCCACCTCTTCCCCCTGCCCTGCCAGTTCTACGGCTTCCCGAGCCCCAAGCTGGAAGTGCCTGCACTCAACATGGATCTCAAGTACCTGCAGCGCAACGCAACGTGAACAAGGGACCGGCGGAGGGGAGAGAGGGGGGTATACATGCATCCCTAAGCCGTCTGTTCACCCATCCCCACCCCACCCTCCCCTGCCAGTTCTACGGCTTCCTGAGCCCCAAGCTGGAGGAGCTCAACATGGATCTCAAGTACCTGCAGCGCAACGTGAACGAGGGGTTCAGCGGCGGCGAGAAGAAGCGCAACGAGATCCTCCAGCTCGCTGTGCTGGACGCTGAGCTGGCCATCCTGGATGAGATCGACTCAGGGCTGGACGTGGACGCGCTCAGAGACGTCGCCACTGCGGTCAACTCCCTGAAGCGGCCTGAGAAGGCGGTGCTGATGATCACCCACTACCAGCGTTTGTTGGATTACATTCGCCCCGACTACATCCATATCATGGTGCGTGCTTAGTTTGGGTTGGGTGGGAGCGAGCGAGCAGAGTAGGAGGAGGGGGGGGGGGGGGGGGGGGGCAGGGCAGTCTAGTCGAGATCTTCCAGCTCGCCGTGCTGGACGCCAAGCTGGCCATCCTGTTGCAGAGTGCTGTCGCTGGAAACGAATTCTCACAAACACTCTGCGACGCCAAGCTGGCCATCCTGAACGAGATCGACTCGGGGCTGGACGTGGACGCGCGTCTTGAATGTTTGCTTGGTAACACCCTGCAGCTTTCCTGGAGTTCCATACACTGGGGTGCCTGCAGGAGCAAGGCCGTGTTGTGTTGACTGGGGATGCGTCTCTGGCATCACAACTGGAGTCGACTTTAGAGAAGACTGAAAGGTTGTCTCACGACTCAAAAGATCATCTCACTACTGGAACTTGTTTTTCTCATCCTGGTTCCCCAACCCATGCCGTTTCATAAGGTATCTTGGTGTGAGTGCAGGAGCAAGGCCGCATTGTGCTGACTGGCGATGCATCTCTGGCATCACAACTGGATGAGACCTTTTACCTCACTTAATTATTGGGCCTTTTTTTCTCTCTTAATGTTTCCCTCCGAACCATGCTGTTTCATGGTACTGTGTGTCCTGGTGAGTGTGCAGGAGCAAGGCCGCATTGTGCTGACTGGCGATGCATCTCTGGCATCGCAGCTGGAGGAGAAGGGTTATGCGGGCATTCAGAGCTAGAAGGCCATGGTCATACTTTAAGGGAGCCTAAGAAAAGGTTTGACTGGTGATGCATCTCTAGCACGCGTCTCTGGTGGGCATCACAGCTAGAGGAGAAGGGGTATGCAGGCATTCAGAGCTGGAATCCATGGTCGCCGTGTCTGTGTTCCCTTTTTGGCTGGGATCTCTTGTTGACAGTATTGGGGTGAATGTTATATTTCCTATGTTTGCCATCTAATGTGTGGGAATACTGTAGCTGTAATAATCACTCTGAAAATACAGACTGATCAATGCTCAGAGGTGGAAACAATCCGTCCTAAGCGCCTCTGTCGTGTCGAAACACTAAGTCAGAAGCGAAGCGAAGTATATCGAAGCACCGGCGAGTCAACCCTCGGAGGTTGAGCGGTTGCTAGAGGTTACGCGAAAGTCAAAGGTCAGCGACCTTTGACCTGACAAGTACAGCACGATAGCAAGGACACACAGCTGACTCGCTACATAGCAGTTGCCCGAGTCGTCACTGTATCGAACGGCAACAGCAACAGTAAAGTAGTTATAACCGAATCTTTTCATATTCCCTGTATTCATATATAACCTTGTACCTCTTTGCTTCAATCAACTTACTTTGCCCTCACGTACTAGCGCAAGGTGGTTCACAACCCTTTAATTAACGCTTCCGCTACTACGCCAACTCTACCCAGAGTTCAACCCTGCAAAGATCCTAAGGGCTTTTCAGCCCAACATGGTATGAGAGCAATCAGGAGGAATTCAACTTCTATACCGACAACATCAATTAGCATGGCTACACAAAAGGAAAGGAGCAACTCCAACGGCTCCCAGGGCACTACTCCTACTCCACCTCCTGCCTCTGGACTACAGACAGAGGAGGGCACGGCAACAAGACCCAGAGCAACATCTACCGAGACTCCCGCGAATCAACCTGCAGACTTCAACCAGAGCATGATGGAGAAGTTTTTCTCCTTCATGTCCTTCTACGAGCAACACCAGCAATCGGCACCTGCGCAGTCACAACAGCAACAACAACGGAGCAACACCCATGAGTCTCGACGGCTCATCATATGCACGAGGAAATCAACAACAGCAGCCTACCTTTGCTCCGTACGAGCGCGGGTCCACCAGCTTTATGCCACACCCACAGCCTTCACCTGGACAAGAAAAATCACTGGACCCATTACAAGTTCAGTCGCTGTTCGCACACGTTCTGAAGATGCAGACGTCAAGACCCTTCGATGTGTAAAGAAATGAAGGAATGAATGAGCTAGCAAGCAGGTGGGTACAAGTAGGAAAACCTAGAAGTGTTGTACCCCATATTGTCTACCCCACTACAGCCTACATAGACTATAGCATATGAGTTTTGTTGGAAATAATCGGTCCTAAGCGCCTCTGTCGTGTCGAAACACTAAAGACACAAGTGAAGCAACGCATATCGAGGCACCAGCGAGTCAACCCTCGGAAGTTGAAGCAACAGCTGGAGGTTACGCGAAGGTCAAAGGTCAGCGACCTTTGACTTGACAAATGCAGCGCGACAGCAAGGACACACAACTGACTCGATATTGAGCAGTTGCCCGAGTCGCACTGTATCGAACCGCAACAGCCAGCAGTAAAACAGTTATCATTCGTATCTCTTCGTATTCCTTGTAATCATATATAAAATCTTGTATCTCGTTTTAATCAACTTACTTTGCCCTCACATACTAGCGCAAGGTGGTTCAGAATCTCTTTGTTAACGCTTCCGCTACTACATCATTCTACCCAGAGATTAACCCTACCAAAGATCCTAAGGGGCACTTAGCCCAACATGGTATGAGAGCTGGTTAGGGTTAAAATTCTATTTCCCCTTAAATTACACCAAGAGACATGTCGACCAGAAAGGAGAGGAGCTCCTCCAACGGCTCTCCTGGTACTACTCCTACTCCACCTCCTGCCTCTGGCCTACAGACAGAGGAAGGCACAACAACGAGACCGGCCGCTGGGTCTACTGAAACACCCGCAAACCGAGGCGCGGGCTTCGATCCAAGCATGATGGAGAAGTTCTTCTCCTTCATGTCCTTCTACAAGCAGCATCAGCAAGGAGTACCTGCGCAATCAAACAACAGCAACAACAACAACAACAACGTGACACCCATGAGTCTCGATGGCTCATCCTACGCACACGGGAATCAACAACAACAACCTACCTTGGCTCCGTACGAGCCCCAGCGCGGCTCCGTCAGCTTCATGCCACAACCACAACCTGCAAAGGGACAAGAAAGAACGCTGCACGCACTACAAGTTCAGTCGCAGTTCGCGCACGTTTTAAAACTGCAAACGACAAAACCTTTCGACGGGAAGGACTTCTTTACCTGGTCGTTCGGATTCGAGGTGATGATGGAAGGAGCGCAAATCCTTGGCTTCTTCGACGGGTCCCTGCCATACCCAACAAACGACACACAGTATAAGAAGCAGCAGTACACCTATCAATCGATGATGGCGTACACGATACTACTGAGGACCATCACCCCGACTCAACAGCAGAACATAAGGACTTACCGAGGTTATGGCAACTCCGCGGAGCTCGCATACAATCACTTGAAGAACCTGTATCAAGCAACAGACAGCGTAAACCAAAGTCGGTTAATGGCGCAGCTGACAACAATCGAAATGAAACCAGGCGAGAAGGGAATGGTGTATATCAGTCGCTGCCGCGAGCTGCGCGACAAGCTTCTTCGATGTGGAGGATCGATTTCAGAAGACGCCTTCGTCACGGTTGTCATCGGCGGTCTTGGTCCTCACCGGCGCTCCACTCGCGCCATACTACGAGCACACGAGGGAATCTCCAAAGCAGCACTCTGCGTCAAAATCCATGCTGAGCAGGAAGACATGGACTTGCAAGAAGAACGACACAAGAGAAAGGTATCAGTACCCAAATTCGCGTTTCACACTCAACGGCGCCACAACAACAACAACAGTCGACCAAAAATCGTACCTCCGTTCTGCCACCTCTGCAAGACTTCAGGGCATCCTCGTACGCACTGCCCGAATCGACAGCAGCCAACGTCGCCACAACGCCAACTTCGCCCTTCAAGCAGTCAAGTCGCTCAACGCAAGCAAATCCGACAACTTCGGTACAAGTCTCAACAACATTGACGGGACAACCTGCGAAAGAAACAAGAAACATCATCAGCTGCATGGCAAGGCTGAGCAACTCCTGCGTAACTGAGTCACCACTATATTACTCACCAGAAGAACAACTCGACAACAGCACGCCTCGCCGCGAGTCTGTTCAACTGAACCCGACGTACGCCGCCATCGCTCAAAGCGAACCGTCCGGGAAAGACACATGGTTCTTGGACAGTTGCTGCGGACAGCACATGTGCTCCTCGGGACACTTCGCTCAACGCGAGCACCGACTTTATCGAGAGGTCGTCATCACAGTCGCCAATAACCAGAACCTGCGCACACGACGACAAGGGATTGTGCAACTTCAGTCACGAGAAACAAATGTTAGACTACAGATGTCAAAAGTACTAATCGCGGAGGGACTCGGCTACAACTTACTGAGCGTCAGTCAGCTGATGGCGAAAGGCATACATCTCGAAACAGACAGCACCACCCAAGAATTCAAGTTGTATCACGGGAGAGGAGGTCTCTACATCGGCAAGGCGGTCCTCAAGAACAACGTCTTCGTCCTCGATTTTGTCCCTGACCTTGGCACCGCCGACAACGACGCCATCGTTAACTTCACCGACTGGACACATCCTCCAGACCTTGATCCAGACTTCAGTCCGGAAGGCTTTTGGTATTCACATACCATTCCTGAAGCAGAACGAACACGCGCGTTAGTAACAATACAACATTCGGCAGCAGCAAAGACAACATCGGCAGCAGCAGAGACAACATCGGCAGCAGCAAAGACATCATCGGCAGCAGTAGAGACAACATCGGCAGCAGCAGAGACATCATCGGCAGCAGCAGAGACATCATCGGCAGTAGCAGGAACAACAACAGTAGCAGCAACAACGACACCAGTCCTCGTTGACAAAACACCACCAACACCAGCACAACAGCTCCACCCAGCACCACGAGAAGTTCATCGTAGTGCAAACTTCACCACCAGCTTCTATTCCAACTCCGATATGTACCGACGATCACCCGGTCATCGCGCCGACGAAAGCACCTGGCATGCAAGGATGGGACACCCAAGCAACACTGTGTTAAACAACACAATAAGAGCAGGAGTCCTTGACAAGGACTCGTTACTACTACTCGACGGCGGAGAACTCCAACGGGCACGAGGAACATGCCTTACCTGCCCCGAAGCCGACTTACCACATCGGCCGTTCGCTCCTCGTCACAACCCGAGCGCACCCGCGTACGCACCACTCGAAAAGGTGTATAGCGACATCCTGTACAATCGGGAACCAGGACAAGTAATCTACAACTACACAATCACCTTCATCGACGCCGCCACCCGTTATGTCCGGCACCTAAACCTACCCAGCCGCGACCTTGTCCTCGAAGCATTCGCTGCTTGGCTACCAGTAGCAGAGAGAGAGTCGGGCGTAAAGCTGAAAAGCTTCCAGTCAGACAGAGGAGGAGAATACACCTCTCAGCGATTCAAGCAGTACCTGGCGGAAAGGGGAATCAAGCAGCTCCTCTCTCTTCCCTACGCCCATTAGCAGCAAGGTGTAGCAGAAAGAATGAACAGGACTCTGCAGAACAGCATGCGCAAACTGTTACGTGGCATGCGGCTACCCAACCACCAGTGGCCTGCAGCAATGGACCACGCTGTCATGCTGCACAACTTGCTGTCGTCATCGTCGCTTCCGAACAGCGCATTACCGCATCTGCTGTGGACAGGGAAACAGGGCAGCACAAAAATGTTACGAGTGTTTGGATGCATGGTACAGTATCGACCCCCAGCAGCACGAGCGGGCCGATTTTCACAACGCGCACAGTGGGGACTACACCTCGGCATCGAAAAGAATTACAACGCGTGGAAAATCTTCGACGTCCACTCCAAGGAAACAGTAGCAGCACGTGACGTCATTTTCTACGAACGACTCACGCTCCAGACGTACCTTGCCAATCTGCAAGAGGACCAAGATCCCACAGGTGGTTTTTGTGGCGACCGAGCCTTCGCCTCCGCAGAAGAGGAAGCTGACTGGGACGAGCAGAATGTGGACAACGCGTCAGAAGAAGCCGGACCTCTCCCGTTCTGCTCCGTCGACGTTCCCATGGACGAAGATAACCTTCGCGAAAGTGTCAACGCCGAAACCTTCTACTACTTTGCCGACAACGGTTACGTAACACCTGCGATAGTCAACACCAACGAAGCAGAACGAGTAGGACTGAATTTCATACCTGATCCAGAAGCGGGAGATGAAGCAGCATATCCCGAGGATGCAACTCTTCCCCGCTACTCACAGACTGGACTGCAGATACTCGGCCTCGTCACCGCAGTCCACGGCAACACCCTTCCTAAGGAGCCTGCGACGGTTCAGCAGGCTCTGGGGGGGGGGGAACACAGGGAAAAATTGCGTGAAGCCATGGACAGAGAGTTAAAAGCGCTAGAGGAACGGAACACCTGGAAAGTTGTCCCCATCAACGTGGCAAGGAACAAGACCAGTCTCACCGGGAAATGGGTCTTCCGCGTTAAAACAAAAGCAGGCGGCACAATTGAGAAGTTCGAAGCACGCTGGGTTGTGCGTGGATTCAATCAAGAGCACGGACGGGACTTCACCGAGACATTCGCCCTGGTTAGCCGACATACCTCACTTCGAATCCTCCTCGCGATCGCCGCCATGAAGAAAAGGAAGCTACGACAAATCGATGTCGCCAACGCGTTCCTCTACTCGCCTGTCAACGCAGAGATCTTCGTGGAACTACCGCACGGTACTAACGAAGAGCCCAACCAGGTTTGCCAGCTGCTGAAATCGCTCTACGGAATCAAACAAGCCCCGCGGCTGTGGCAACAGTACCTACACGCTCGCCTCATACGCATCGGATTCCGCCAACTACCTCACGACCAAGGAATGTACCGACTCACGAAGGGTACCAACTACATCCTGCTGATCGTCTACGTAGACGACCTACTCTACACCGGCTCCACTGACGACATCACCACCTGGTTCGAAGGGGATTTGCAGAGGGACCTCACACTCACGATCTCCTCTACCGTCACACAGTACCTCGGCTTGAACATTCGAGAGGAAGAAGATGCGATCTACCTCAACGCCACTAAGTACGCCGACACCATCGCCAAACGCTTCACGCTCACGCCTACCACCATCTCTACGCCCTACCGCTACGCGACAGGAAACCACGAGGAAGGATCCACTCTACTCAAATCCGCCAGGATACGCGACTACCAGAGAAAGCTAGGATGCCTTCTCTTCGCAGCCGTTACCTGCCGCCCCGACCTCTCATACTCCGCAAACCAGCTCGCCACTCATCTCAAAAGGCCTGAAGCAAAACACATGGCCGAAATCGACCGCGCTCTACACTATCTTGTCAGTACGCCAACGATCGGCCTTACATATCACAAGAACGCGACCACGCCACCTAAGCTTATCGGCTACGTCGACGCAGATCACGCGGGCGACTCCGACAACAGACGATCACGCAACGGCTACATCTCTCGCTTCGAGCCTATCGGGCCTATCTCCAGGCAATCGAGCAAGCAGGAACTAATTGCTCTCTCGTCAGCTGAAGCAGAATATATTGCACTCTTCTCATCCACCAAGGAAGGACTCTATCTTCGCGAGCTACTGGAAGAAGCGAAGTTAGCCAAGTTACCCAACTTTACCCTGTTCTACGACAACCAGTCGGCCATTCGCATCGCCAACAAGAATGGTTTTGCAAACAGGACGAAACACATCGCCCTGCAATACTTCTTCGTGAAGGACGAGATCAAGAAGGGAAGGCTCGAGCTGTCATACTGCCCCACGTCCGAAATGGCAGCTGACTACCTGACCAAGATGTCATACATTTAATCGGAAGAATAGAAAGCAGGACCTAGCAATATAAATGCATGACAGGATATTGTAGTGAGTAGCTTTGAAGCGAAGTAGGCAGGGGCGAATAGCGCCAAATCAGAGAATTGACGAAACAAAACCAACCGTTGCAGGCAACGGTAACCCAGTGCACATACTTAGGCAAGCAACACAGGTCTGGTTCATTTGCTTGCTTGTATGTTTCCTCTATCAGCTAAGAGTTTCTTACTACTCGCGTTAGCCTACTAGGGAGGAGCCAATCCCAGCAAGCCTTGTACCAGTGCCCACTCAGAGTCACCGGCAGTCAGCCGAGCTAGGGAGACTCTGAGGGTTGCCATCGAGCCAAGTGCATCCAACATACAAGCAAGGAAATGCGACAGATCGCTGTTTCCAAGCTAGGATGAACAATAGGTTTAGATTACGCTCAGGGTTGAGCTATCGAAGAGAAGATATTTCAGCGGAACCTAGCTGGCGCGCCGCCGCGACAGCGGCGTTGGAACGAGAGTCATCGGCGGAGTCAAAGAGTTCGTCAGCGCCGATCACCGGTGCGTACCGGACCCCGCACCAACGTGAACAAAGGCGACGCGCGGCGATGGAACCAGCTCGGGCCGTCGCGTCAGATCCAGGAGAGACACCCCAAGATAGGCGCTGGGCGCGGGAAGCGAGAGCACGGTGGGAGAGCCGCCCCGTTAGTAACTCCCCGGGGTTGATGCCGGGGATTGAAGCCGACCAAATGCCGGTACCGGCGACCTGGCTGCGACGCCAGACCGAGGGAGAGTTCCAGTCGCCGACGCAGCGAGAGATTATTGCGAGTCGAATGGCGGAGCCTCCGTCAACCGCCGCTCCACCAGATCGGTCTACAGACAAGCGGTGGCAGGCAGGATTCCTACCGAAGCTGGAGGTAGCCGAGAGGTTTACGGGCATTCCCGGCGTTGGGCCCACCCTGAAGAACTATCTGATGCAGTTGGAGACCGTGCAGTACTGCTGGGAACGGGACGGGCTGGACCCGGCTGAATTCTTCCGGCGTATGGTAGTAACGCTAGCAGGAGAGGCCGAGACCTTCTATCGCATGACGCGGGAGGAAGTGCTGGAGGAGCTAGCGTGTGGAGAGATCGGAAACCCGACCGAGCGGTTTGTCGAGCTGCTGAAAAAGGAATTTCTAGGGCAAACCAAAGCGCGGGTTGAAGAGTTTCGTGAGTTTCGCCGAGGAAAGGATGAGTCCCTGCTCGCCTACTACTGTCGACTGAGGGAGCTGGCAGAGGATCTGGAAAGCCGAGATGAACGGTTGCTGGTGCGCAAGTTCGTCCGAGGCCTAGATGATGATTTGCGGAATGTGGTGCGGAACACAGTGTACGGCATAGGGGCAGACGTCACCCTGAAGGACGTCTACGGCTTGGCTAAAAGGACGGAGCACGCACAGAGAATGCTAGATTTGGAGGATGGGGAGGTACGTCCTAAAACGAAGTCCTCATGGGCAGCAGCGGCACTGACGGAGACACCTCTAACGAGACTACCACGGGCTGACGCCCGACGGTGCCACGAATGTGGGGAAGCCGGCCACTTGAAGCGAGAGTGCCCGAAGCTGCCGGTGTGTGGGAATTGTGGGCGGAAGGGGCATAAGGAAGAAGCTTGCTACAGTCGGCGACGCTCTGAAGAGACCCCGAGTAAAGAGGAGCTGCAGGCAGAGATCAAACGGTTACAGCTGAGACTGGAAGCAAAGCCGAAGGTGGAGCAGAAAGCCAGAGCGATGCTGGCGTACGAGGAGATCGAAGGGGAGGAAGAAAGTGAGGGCGAGTATCTGCGAGCAAGCGGCTTTATGGCGTTCCCAAGGGAGAGGGAGGACCTTGACCTTCGGATTCGGGGAACTCAGTCGTCTGAAAGCCGTACGAGCCGAGTACGTGAGCCACGGGGCAACGTGCATGAGGGAAGCAGTACCTCCGAACTGAGGCGCCACCCTAACGAGAGATTGGTGTGCCAGGCATCGGTCCTGATAGCCGAAAAGGGGAGCCTGACGGTAGGTGGGTTGCCAGTGGGGCAAGCGATCATCGACACCGGGGCTCATCACGTGCTGATCGGGAAAGGCCTAGCTAGACAACTGAAGCGCGACTTGCCCGGGAGGCTCGTGGCGAGGGGCATCCTGCTCATGACCGCCGAGGGAGGAGAACCGAAATGGATGCCACGGACAGTAAGGCCCATCGAGATAGTACTACGTCCCGGCACTGACAAGGAATGCTGTATCCGCGTGACCTGTGGCGTGTCGGAGTCGGAGGATTATGACGCGTTAGTGGGCATGGACTTGCTCTACCGAGTGGGCGCTACCATCTGTACCTGGCAAGAGAAAGTGCTGTACCGCGTGCACTACTGGGACGCTGCCAGTTCCGTGGGTACTTTGCCCGTGAAATTCGTGAAGCAGGAGCCTCGGGAGGCATACGGAGCACGGGCTGCTGACCTGGGACCGGTGCTGGACGACTGGAGCTGGGAGAGATACGCGGAGGAGTACGAACGGCGAATAGAGAGGAGGAGGCAGGGGCGAGAACCGACCTCGCTGAAAGAAAGAGTAACCAGACTCTGGACATTAGAAGGAGCAGTGTGCATCATGGAGCTGTACGGTGGCATCGGCACAGGACTGGCGGCGGTGTTGCGTGCTGGATGTAGAGTGAGGAAGTGGATTCACGTGGAAAGAGATCCGGTGGTGCGCCGAATGGCGCAACATCACGCCCGGCAGCTGCTGGCCGAATATCCCGAGCAGCTAGCCGAGTCTACCCTACCCGCAGAGTATGAGGAAGGGGTGGACGATGTCCGGGATATCACGGAGGAAACTCTGGAGCAGTGGGGGCAGATTGACATTATTGTGGCAGGATGGGAATGCCAGGGCTATTCTCGGGCCGGACCAGGAATGGGAATGGCTGACATACGGGGGGCCTCTTTCAGGGACCTAAAGCGGGTGTTGGAGATGGTTCAGGAGAAGCAAGGGGAAGTGCTCTACATCCTGGAGAACGTGGACTTCGCTGACGATCGCAGAGAGCCCGTACACCGGGCATTCGCTGAAGTAGAAGCCGCTGTCGGTAGGGGGCAAGCGGTAGACGCGGCGCAGCTGGGGTCCAGGGCGCACCGGCCCAGGAGATACTGGCAGAATGGGATCTCAGAAGCCCTGTTGCGCCACTCCCTGGCTCAGATGCAGCGGCCGGAACCGAGACTGGTTAGTGACATCCTGGGCCCCAACCGACTGCCAGCGCCCGTCACGGTGCCAGACCACCCGTCCCAGTACCAGTGTAATGTGCCGGGGAAGCCGAGACAGGCGCTGCCGACACTCGTGTCCTACGTAGACGCCTACGGCTTCGTGATGGAGGGAGACTTGCCCGGGCCCGGAATGATCTACGATGTCATCGGGAAACAGTGGGAGCAACCAACGGCCGAAGAGCGGGAGTTAGCCATGGGGCATCTGCTGGGAGCTACTGCCCACCCTCGGGCGACTGAGCCACAACGGAGGGCGGCACTGGGCAGAGCCATGGACCTGAACGTCATGGCGTGGCTGGTGGAAACCATTCGCATGCACCTAAAGAGGAAAGAGCTCCAACGGGGTATTGAAGTCAGTGAGCTGTACCGAGAGGAAGAGGAGACAGAGGAACGGAAACGCCAGCTGAGAGCCATAGAAGAGCAACAGGAAGCGCGTATCCTGGAAGGATGGGCCTGCATGGCCGTGGAAGCCGGGAGTACGGCTACAGACCAAGGAGTACGGCCACCAGACGGGGAGACTGAGACAGAAAAGACAAGCCAGGAGAGGGAACCCGAGGATGCCTGGCCCATAGGCTCTGGAATGGGGGCAGAGCCAGCGCAGGCATTACAGGAGGTACTGAAGCAGCACCGCAAGACGTTTGCCTACACCTTATCCGAACTGGGGCAATGTACATCGCATCAAATGCAGGTGAAGCTGAACACCGAGATGCCCATATACGTACGAAAACGTAGGATGAGTCCAGGCGACTTGGACACCTGCCGGGAGAAGTGCACGGAGCTGTTAGCAGCGGGGCTCATCCAGGTTTCTGACAGTGATTATGCAGCCGCGACGGTGGTAGCAGCAAGGAAGGATCTCACGGGAGAGGTATCAGCCAGGAGAATGTGTGGGGACTACCGAGGACTTAATAAAGTGACAGTGGCGGACCGGTACCCCATGCAATCGGCGGAAGAGATATTCGATCAGCTGCAAGGAGCAGTAGTGTTTAGCACGCTGGATCTCCGACAAGGGTTTAACCAAATACCGATCAAGGAAGAGGACCGGAGGAAAACAGCCTTCCACGGACCCGAGGGGCTGTATGAGTGGAAGTTCATGCCCTTTGGCATGAAGAACGCGCCAGCATTATTCCAGCGGGTGATGGATTCAGTGCTGAGGCACGTGCCGGCGGCAGCCTGCTACATCGACGACGTAGTGGTGTTCAGTGCATCCGCAGAGCAGCACGTGAAGGACGTGGGCGATACGCTGGATGCCATTCAAGCAGCAGGGCTGACCTGCCACCCTAAGAAATGCAGTTTCGGGAACAGCACAGTGAAGTATTTGGGCTTCGAAGTACAAGGGGGGCAGCTGAGTATACAGCAAGCGAAAGTGGAGGTCCTGGACCGAGTCCCCGCTCCTAAGGACCGCAGTACGCTGAGGGCAGTACTGGGCTTCCTTAACTACTACCGGAAATTCGTGCCCAACTTCAGCCGTACTGCCGCTGTATTGAACAGGTTGCTGCGAGAGGACCAGGTGTGGAAATGGGGAGAGGAGGAGCAGGGGGCATTCAAGGCCCTCCTTAAGGCAGTGAAGACGGGAACCGTCCTTACACTGCCCAGTAAAGAAGACCCGTTCGTACTATACACTGACTGGAGCAGCGCAGGCATGGGGGGAATCCTATGCCAGGAGAGGGACGGACAGGAGATGGTGGTGGCTTTTGCGAGCCGAAGCTGTAACCCTGCCGAAGCCAACTATAGCTCATACGAAGGGGAAGGGCTCGCGGCGGTCTGGGCTATCACCCACTTCCGGGTATACTTACAGGGGAGGCCATTCGTGTTAGTCACGGATCATCAGCCACTGACGTGGCTGATGACCAATCAGGCCTTGACAGGCCGGAACGCGCGATGGGCCATGCGGCTGCAGGAATATGAGTTCACCATTCGACACCGAGCAGGGAAAACATTGCAAAATGTAGACGGGCTATCCCGCAACCCGCCACCGGCGAGCCCAGAGGCGTGCCTCGTGGCTTTGGCGAGAGAAATCGACGGGGAAGGAGCTAAACGGAAGGCTCAAAAGGGAGCCGAAGACGTCTGGGAGGATGAAGAGACGCTGGGGTGGATCCAAGGAAAGAACTCGGAGGCAGAACCGGCAAGCGAAAGGGCCAGGGCCAGGGGCCTGCATTACAGGTGGTTCCGGGACCAGCTCCAGAAAAACACTAAGGAAGGATGGAAGTTGGTCCCGAGGCGAGAGGAACGGGAAGAGATCATAGCGAGGGTGCACCGGCAGCTGGGGCACTATGGCAGCCTGAGGACAAGCCAGCTAATAGAGACGGGCTGGTGGTGGGCTGGGATGAGAGGAGACATTAAAGAGTGGGTGGGCTCTTGCGAACTATGCAGCCGGAACAAAGCCGAGATGGAGAGAGGGAGGGAAGAGCTGCACTCGCTGCCCATCAGAGGCCTGGGATTTTGGTGGTCATTAGATATGGCCGGAGAAATGCCGCTCAGCCGAAGGGGGAAGCGGTTCATACTCATCATGATCAAACACGGCAGTAAGTGGGTGGAGGTGAAGGCGCTGCCGAGTAAGAGCTCGGCCAGGATAGCAGAGGCATTTGAGGAACAGGTGTTGACGCGGTTCGGAGCATGTGGGGAGGTATTAACAGATCAGGGCTCAGAATTCTTGGGCGAATTCGAAAAGCTATTTAAGGCTAGCAGTATTACCCATCGGCGGACCTCCAGGTATCACCCCCAGAGTGACGGGCTCACAGAGCGGTTTGTGCAGACGGTGAAGAGAGGACTGAGAGCTTACGGGGAGCAATTCAAGAAGGACTGGGACCTGAGACTCCCGTGGGTAGTCGCCGGCTACCGCTTCAGTAAGCAGGCAGCGCTAAAGGACTTCTCGCCGTACTACTTGCTGCTGGGAAGGGAGCCTATCTTGCCCATAGACGCGCCACGAGTACTGACCGATGTGGTCTCAGTGAGCTCGGAAGACGCTTGGGTGGGGCTGGCCGAGGTTAGGGCAAGGTACCTACGGGAGATGCTGCCAGCAGCTTTAGAGAACCTGCATGTGGCCCAGCTCAGAGACGCACAGCTCTACAAAAGGAGAGAAGAGCAAGCAGGGGCGAAGGGGGCACCGTTGGGGGTGGGGGAAGAAGTATATGTCAAACAAGCCAGGCAAGACATGCTGGATATAGGGCTCAGCACTGAGAGGTGGAAAGTGAAAGAGGTCAAAGAGTCGGGAGTGGTAGTACTAGTGGGAGACAAGGGGCAAGAGAAGAGGGATCATCAGACGAATGTAGCTAAGGCAAGGCCCCAGCGAGTACCCCCAGGCCCTCCGCAGCCGGAGCAGACCAGAGAAGAGCCTTTCACAAACGGGGTCCATCGGCGATACCTACCAGAGCGAGGGTTAGCGCCAAGGAGGGGGCAAGAGGGAAAGGCAGGGGTAGCCACTCAACGCATGAAGAGAGAGTTGAGGAACTTGATGGGGTGAGACAAGGGGAGAGGAGACACAGAGAAGAGAGGGACAAGAGGGAGGGGCTGACACGAGACAAAAGACAGGGGTAGAAGGAAGAAGGTACTGAGCTGGGAAGGACAAGGCAAGAGGAGAGACAGAAAGACCAAGTTTCCGACAGCTGTCATACATTTAATCGGAAGAATAGAAAGCAGGACCTAGCAATATAAATGCATGACAGGATATTGTAGTGAGTAGCTTTGAAGCGAAGTAGGCAGGGGCGAATAGCGCCAAATCAGAGAATTGACGAAACAAAACCAGCCGTTGCAGGCAACGGTAACCCAGTGCACATACTTAGGCAAGCAACACAGGTCTGGTTCATTTGCTTGCTTGTATGTTTCCTCTATCAGCTAAGAGTTTCTTACTACTCGCGTTAGCCTACTAGGGAGGAGCCAATCCCAGCAAGCCTTGTACCAGTGCCCACTCAGAGTCACCGGCAGTCAGCCGAGCTAGGGAGACTCTGAGGGTTGCCATCCAGCCAAGTGCATCCAATAGAGGGAAAGGCAGGGGTAGTCACTCAACGCATGAAGAGAGAGTTGAGGAACTTGATGGGGTGAGACAAGGGGAGAGGAGACACAGAGAAGAGAGGGACAAGAGGGAGGGGCTGACACGAGACAAAAGACAGGGGTAGAAGGAAGAAGGTACTGAGCTGGGAAGGACAAGGCAAGAGGAGAGACAGAAAGACCAAGTTTTCGACAAAGAAGCTCGGAAAGCAGAAATTCGAATATTGCATGCTGCTAACTGGACAGAGCCACGTCAGCGACACTCCAGAAGCAAAGGGGAGTGTTGGAAACAATCAGTCCTAAGCGCCTCTGTCGTGTCAAAACACTAAAGACACAAGTGAAGCAACGCATATCGAGGCACCAGCGAGTCAACCCTCGGAAGTTGAAGCAACAGCTGGAGGTTACGCAAAGGTCAAAGGTCAGCAACCTTTGACTTGACAAATGCAGCACGACAGCAAGGACACACAACTGACTCGATATTGAGCAGTTGCCCGAGTCGCACTGTATCGAACCGCAACAGCCAACAGTAAAACAGTTATCATTCGTATCTCTTCGTATTCCTTGTAATCATATATAAAATCTTGTATCTCCTTGTTTTAATCAACTTACTTTGCCCTCACATACTAGCGCAAGGTGGTTCAGAATCCCTTTGTTAACGCTTCCGCTACTACATCATTCTACCCAGAGATTAACCCTACCAAAGATCCTAAGGGGCACTCAGCCCAACAAGTTTGACACACCCCCATAGGCAAAGTGGGGGAGAACAAGAGGTCACAAGACCAGTCAAGCAAAGCAAAGCAAGCTCAGGGTGGATCACAACGTCACCACACAATCCGAGCACAAGAGCAAGGCCAAAAGGCGAGTTCACATGCAAGATCATATATAAAGGTAAACAAGCAAGTGCAGGTATAGAAAGATCACAGTACAAGCAAGGTTATGAAGTGAGGAAGTGAGGCCAAGTAGGCACAAGACCTAGCATCATACAGAAGCGCTGATGATCACCAGGCGGAAGTGCCTTGGTAAAGATATCAGCAGTGTTGACCTCAGAGGCCATGTAAGCAAGGCGCAGCTGACCACGCTGCTGCAGCTCATGAGCAAGGAAGTAGCGGAGAGCAATGTGCTTCGTTCTGTGCTCCAGTCTGTGCTCTCGACACAAGGCCAGCATGGCCTTGTTGTCTACGTACAGAACAAGAGGAGAACGAGGCGGCTCTCTTAGGTCAGTCAGCAGGTAGGTGAGCCAGCGTAGCTCCTGTGCAGCCATGGCCCCAGCGTAGGTCTTAGCCTCACAGCTCGAGCCAAGAACAGAAGACAAGCGGGTAGACCGCCACGAGACAGAGCCGGAGCCTAGGCTGAAGGTGTAACTCTGTGACGACCGCTGCGTAGCCTGGTCGTCAGCCCAAGAAGCGTCTGTGTGACCTGTGAGGACCACTCGACGTCGCCCTCCAAGCACTAGTCCCATGCCCGACGTACTGCACAAGTAGCGCAACACCCTCTTCGCTGCAGCCATGTGCTCTGGTCGGTGTCTCCCAGGAGCAACATAGCGTGCCAAGATGCAAAGACAGTATGCTAGGTCAGGTTGTGTGCAGGTCATCAGGTACATGAGGCAGCCAACAAGCCCTGGGTACGGGCCACTCGGCTCTACGGACTCATCCGAAGGTAGAGCTGAGAGCGAGTGGCGACTAGACAGAGGAGTGGCCTGAGGCGAGGAGTACGTGAAGTCGAAGCGCTGAAGGACCTGCTGCACCATGTGTGACTGAGTCAGGGTAACGGTGCGTTGTGCTCTGTCCCGGGTGATCTGCAAGCCAAGGTAGCTGCGCAGTTCACCCAGGTCTGTGCACGTGTGTCTCTTCTGCAGCTCGGACTTCACGTGGGCGAGTCCAGCAGTGTCAGCAGTGGCAAAGACCAAGTCGTCGACGTACACGAGGATGTAGAACGGCGGCAAAGAGGTGTCGGTGCGCAGAAACAGCGACGGGTCGGTTGTAGACGGAGCAAACCCAAGATCCGCAAGTGTAGTCCTCAGTGTGTCGTGCCACTCACGGGGCGCCTGGCTGTGAGAGTACGACGGCTTATGCCAGCTATGCTTGCTTGCCTTTACTTTTATCTTGCTATTTCTAGCATAGGATATTTATATGCATGCATGAATTGCTTGATTTCCTAGGCTAGGTGCTTTCCTATATTTTATTATAGTTATAGCACCGAGCTAGGTTGCGTGCACTGAATTCTGGCTTTTCGGTTGCCACCGAATCGCCTTCTACTGAATTCGGTAAGGATCCGTTCAGGACGCTACGCGGCCCGCGGAACCTTCGCGTAACACCTGGTTACGGGGCCTTGTGTCGAGCCTATATATAGCCTCGTGTTGTACCCAGGTGAACACATTCAATTCAATTCAATTTGAATCATCTTTTCTGAGCTCGATCCCAGATCCTCACACTTGGTAATCAGAGCGGGTTTTCACGCGAGGTCTTCAATCGCTTAGTTCCGGCCTTTAAAAACCGCGGGGGCGACGACGAAAGCGCCGATACGGGTATGTAAAACTAGTTCCGCGCAATTTTTCTAAGTCCCCCTCGATTCGGTTTTCGAACACCCCTCAGATTTACTGGTGGAAAGGTTGGAGTTTCGACCGTTCGATCGAGTTCAATCTCAACGTTCCAGAGAATTTCGCCCAAAAAAGTTGGAATTTGGAGCGTCGGATCGATTTTCTCCTCAACGGCCAAGATCGGACGCGAATTTTGCCTAAGGGAGATTTACGCAACCTACAGAATTCGCGCTCGTTGATTCTACAGTCAACTTGACTCGTAGTAAGTGGACCAACACCTAGAATTCGATTATTTTCGTCGCGCATCTTCCTGTAAATCACCAAATGGAGGACCAAGGTGACAACTACGCGACTACGAGTGACATCGCGAGCCTCCGCACCGATATGGAGCAGACACAGGCGACACTTCGTGGACTCGAGGCTTTTCTGACAAGCCAACCAGGGTTCGCCACCCCAGTAGCAGCGACCACAGCGACTACATCACCGACAACTCCAGCAGCAGTGGCGACACCGACATTTCACGGACTAATGGCACCACTGTCGCCGAACCTCGAAGCAGCACGACCGAGGCTCCCGGAGGCGTTCGATCCAAGCGCGAAGGGATCCGACGTCCGGCGATTCGTGGCCACCCTCGAAATTTACTTCGAGGCCATTGGCTGTTCGACCCCGCAACAAGACGCAACAAGGATTCGGCTCGCAGCGACACTGTTACGTGGACCGGCTCTCAAATGGATTTACTACACCGACGTAGCCCGCGGGGAGAACACGTGGCAGCAGTTCCGGGCAGATTTAATCGAGCGTTTTGAACCAATTAATACAACCTACATGGCGCGGCAGCAGATACACCAACACAAGCAATACAGTAGTGTAACACAGTACACGCAGCAGATGGAGTTACTGTTCAACCGCATCACCGACCTGACCGAAGGCGAAAAAATCCAGGCATACACCGAAGGATTAAAAATGGAGATTCGGCGGCAGGTGATTGCGGCGAATTACAACAGCTACAGAGACATCGTGCGTGCTGCCGAGCGATACGACGCGCTGACTCAAAGTCAACCCGAAACACGACGCTTCACGCTGAATCGTACATTCGGCACGGAGCGATTGGCACCCCCTATGTTCACCGAACCGATGGATATCAACAAATACGACGCGAAGCAGCAGCCGACAAAATGCGAATTTTGCGGCGCAGCAAGACATCAGTTTTTGTCGTGCTACAAAATGAAGAAAGCACGTGCGGCACTCCGGGGCGGAAACAGTGGAGCACCCCCGAAGTAAAAAAACGAGAATCGCCAGTAGCCGCGGATCGACCTGGCGATCGCGTAAAGATCCAAAAAGCAGGAAAAGGCGACGACGTGGCGACTTCGGAGCGGGTGAAAAAAGGAGAAAATGATGGCGCGAATTTAAAACGTCACGACCGGCCGGCATCAGGGGAAATCGCCGAGGCGAATGGAGGCTCCGCGAAAAAAGACTCTGCACCGACCGGGAAACTCCAGCCGAACACCCACGAAAGTAAGAATTCGTTAAAAGTATCCTATAAAGATGCTCTAACGAAGAATATTGCTTCGCGTGGTTTACAAGCCTTCAAAAAATTCAGGGGAGGTCTAGAGGCCAAGAAAAAGCCTTTAGAAATTATTCAGGTACCTGAGAAGTTGGGCAAAATACTACGGAGCGTAGAGAAGGGTCGTGCGTTCCGTGGAGTTAATATTCTCTCCCCGCAGCACAGTGTTAAGGCTCCCCGTCGCCCACAGGTGAAGCCTACACAGCTGCCAAGGCTTAGAGGAGACATCCAGGCTCAGGAAAAATTATACAAGCCTCGGAAAAATCCTCCTACCCCGCAGGTGAAGTTGGAAAGCGCTGAGTCAGGTATAGGAAAAAGGGAAGGTATTAAGTTTGATGTACCCTATGATCCTATTAACGAGACCCTCTTTGGCTACTCAGCACAGCAGAAACCACTACTCCTCGAGGTGTTATGCAATGGGCGACGCCTCCAGGCACTGGTGGACAGCGGTGCATCTCACTCGGTGTGTGACCGCGGAGCATTGGAGAAAATTGGAGAGAAGGCGGAAGAGACCCAGTTTTCAGCAACCATGGTGGACGGTACGAAGCTTCTGTCAGAACTCATAGCTTACTTGTTTTTGTAGGCTATAGTGGGGTATCCCATAGGGGGTACAACCCAATTAGGGTTTCCTATTTGTACTCACTTCATTCATAGTCATTCCACTCCTCGTTCGTACTTTCTCATGGAATCAGAGCAGGTCCCTTCCTAGGGCCTGTTCCTAGGGCCCACCGAAGCGCGCCCCGAGGCGCGCATTTTTTTTTAGCGACCCTCCGAGTCGCCCCTCCAGTCGTGCTCCCGCTTAGGCCCCTCGTCGGCCCCCGCTTAGGCCTCTCGTCGGCCCCGCTTAGGCCCCTCGTCGGCCCCTGCTTAGGCCCCTCGTCGGCCCCGCGTACCCCTCGTCGGCCCCGCGTAGGCCCCGCGTTCCCCTCGTCGGCCCCGCGTACCCCTCGTCGGCCCCGCGTAGGCCCCGCGTACCCCTCGTCGGCCCCACGTAGGCCCCGCGTAGGCCCCGCGTACCCCTCGTCGGCCCCGCGTAGGCCCCGCCTACACCTCGTCGACCCCGCGTACACCTCGTCGACCCCGCGTACACCTCGTCGACCCCGCGTAGGCCCCGCGTACACCTCGTCGACCCCGCGTAGGCCCCGCGTACACCTTGTCGACCCCGCGTACACCTCGTCGACCCCGCGTACACCTCGTCGACCCCGCGTAGGCCCCGCGTACACCTCGTCGACCCCGCGTAGGCCCCGCCCAGGCCCCGTCTCGGCCCCGTGTCGGGGCCGCGTAGGCTCCGTCGGCCCCGCTTAGGCCCCTATTCGGCCCCGCGCCGGCCCCACCTACGCCCTGTCGGCCCCGCGCTGGCCCCGCTTAGGCCCGCCACCGGCCCCTGCTACAGCCCGCCGCGTCGGCCCCGCCTACAGCCTCCCAGCCCGCCACCGGCCCTGCTACAGCCGCCACCGGCCCCTGCTACAGCCCGCCACCGGCCCTGCTACAGCCCACCACCGGCCCTGCTACAGCCGCCACCGGCCCCTGCTACAGCCCGCCGCCGGCCCTGCTACAGCCCGCCGCCGGCCCTGCTACAGCCCGCCACCGGCCCTGCTACAGCCCACCACCGGCCCTGCTGCAGCCCGCCGTGCTGCACGTGAGCAGCCCCAGCAGCCCGCGCCGCCCGTGAGCCCCTACGCCACCCGAGCCGCGCGAGCCGCCCGAGCCGCCCGAGCCGCCCGAGCCGCCCGAGCCGCCCAAGCCGCCTGAGCCACGCGAGCCACCTGAGGAGCCGTTCTGCTGTCCCTGAGCTGTGTTCCTCTGCTGCTGACCTACCCGACTCCTCCAGCCCGGTGAGACTTTCAGCTGCTGCCATGGCCACCCCCAATGTTCTTACTTTTGACGCTGAGGGGAGGGCCATTGACTTTGCCGTCTGGATTGAAGACCTACAGCTGTACTTACTGTGTGATGCGATAGATGAGGTCTCTCTCTTTGACTTTGTCTCTGGAGCTGTCCCTGCCCCGCCTGCTGATGCTGACTCTGCCGTTCGCTCCAAGTGGGCGACCCGCGATGCTGCTGCACGTCTTGCTGTGCGTCGCCACCTCCCTTCCTCTGAGCGTGCCCACTTTAGTCAGTGCAAGACCGCTCAGGCCTTGTACGACGCTGTAGTTGCACGCTACTCCTCTCCTTCCTCCGCTACCCTTAGCCGCCTCATGCTACCGTTTCTCTTCCCTGACCTCGCTTCCTTTCCCACTGTCGCTGACCTCGTTACCCACCTCCGTGCTAGTGACGCTCGCTACCGCGCTGCCCTTCCTGCTGAGTTCCGCGCCGCACACCCTCCTCCCATGTATATCACTCTCTACTTTCTCGTCACCCGTCTTCCCGAGTCCCTTCGTGTCGTTAGGGACCAGTTTCTCTCTGTCTGTCCCACCACCCTCACTGTCGACCTCCTTGAGGAGTCCCTGCTAGCGGCTGAGAAGAGTATAGTCGCTGTAGGGGCCTCTAGGGGTGACCCTCGCACCCCCATCTTTGAGGGGTGTTCTCCTTCCCCCCTGCTGCCCTCTGTCGCCTCTGCTGCTACGGCCGACCTCGCTGGTTTTGAGTCGGTCGGTGCGGCGTCTGCCCCCAGCGGCAGACGCCGCTCTGGCAAGGGCAAGGGGGGCAAGGGAGCGGGTGGATCTAGAGGAGGCAGTGGCGGAGGAGGTGGGGGTGGCGGGGGGAGTGGGGGTGGCGGTGGAGGTGGTGGCGGGAGTGGAGGTACTAGTGGCGGCGGTGGAGGCGGAGGTGGCGGCGGAGGTGGTAGCGGAGTAGGCGGTGAGAGCGGTGGGAGCGACGGTCCTGGTGGGAGAGGTGGCGGTGGAGACGGGGGTGGCGGTGGAGGCGGGGGTGGTGATCGAGGCGGGGGTCGGAGTGGCTCGTCCCAGCGGAGCAGCTCTGGGGGTGGTCAGCGCCAGCAGCAGCAGCAGCAGCAGCAGCCGCAGCAGCAGCAGCGTTCTCGCACCGTCCCCGGCCCTCAACAGCTCCGTGAGTGGTACTTGCAGCGTCAGCGCGGTGGTGCTCTTGGTCCCTGCCCCTACGTTCTTCGCACCGGTGACCGTGCGGGGGAGAGGTGTGGAGGCGCCCACACAGCCCGTCGCTGCTTTGGCCGCCTGACCGACGCCTGGCGTCAGCAGTTTCCGGAGGCCGCTGAGATCCCCCGCTGGGGAGAGCTGTCTAGGGCTGGAGTAGCTATTTATGATCTTGACTTTGATGCTATTCTCTCTGCTATGTATGCTGTGACTGGTAGTGATGAGGATGACTGTTACCGGTGTTTCCCGCCCGACCCGGGCATTGGTACTGCCGCGTCAGGTACTAGTGAGGCTGCTGCTCTAGGTGCCAGTGCGTCTGTGCTCTCAGGTGCTGGTGAGTCTGCCCTCTCAGGTACTGTGTCGGCTTCGGCCTCTCACACCTTCACCCTTGACTCTGGAGCGTCTCGCTCCTTCTTTAGGGACCGCACCACTCTCACGCCGCTGAGTCGGCCGGTTGCAGTGTCCCTGGCTGACCCCTCTGGGGGGCCGGTCCTGGCTCGCTTCTCCACTGTCCTCCCGTGTCCGGCGGCCCCCTCTGGCACCCTGACTGGTCTCTACCTCCCCTCGTTCTCGACGAACTTGGTGAGTGGTGCTGATCTCCAGGATGCGGGTGTCCACCAGTTCACCCCTGCTCGTCAGCGGGTGACCCACTGCACGGAGGAGGATACAGGTCGCCACCTGGCTACGTTTACACGTCGGCCAGGGTCGAGCCTGTACACACTGACCACTGCTTCTCCTCCAGGTGCTGAGTCTGGTAGGGTCCCTTCGTCTGGTCAGGTGTTTGCTGCAGCGTCCAGGTCTGGTCCTGAGTCTGCCCCCTGCTCGTGTCGTCGTCTGTCTTACGAGACCCTCCTCTGGCACCACCGCCTTGGCCACCCCTCTCTGCTTCGGCTCAGAGGCATGGCCTCGCGAGTCCTTGTGTCTGGTCTTCCCCGGTCTCTCCCTCCCCTTCCTCCGGGCCCTGGCCCCACCTGTGTCCCCTGTGTCGAGGGGCGCCAGCGTGCTGCCCCTCACTCCTCCCAGTTTCCTCCCACAGAGGCCCCGTTGCAGACGCTTCACATGGACGTGTGGGGCCCAGCCCGCGTCCGTGGACAGGGTCAGGAGCGCTACTTCCTGCTGGTGGTTGACGACTACTCGCGTTACACCACAGTCTTCCCCTTGCGCAGCAAGGGTGAAGTCACTGAGGTGCTGATCGACTGGATCCGCGCAGCTCGTCTCCGGCTTCGGAGGAGCTTTGGCTCTGACTTCCCTGTTTTGCGTCTGCACTCGGACAGAGGTGGAGAGTTCTCCTCCGGCCTCCTGAGTGCCTACTGTCGTGTGCGAGGCATCCGTCAGACCTTCACGCTTCCGGACTCACCGCAGCAAAATGGGATTGCTGAGCGCCGCATTGGCATGGTCATGGACGTCGCTCGTACGTCCATGATGCATGCGGCTGCTCCCCATTTTCTGTGGCCGTTTGCGGTCAGGTACGCTGCGCACCAGATCAACCTCCACCCCAGGGTCTCTCGACCGGAGACCTCCCCAGCCCTGCTGTGGACGGGGAAGGTTGGCGATGCGTCGGCGTTCCGGGTCTGGGGATCTCGGGCGTTTGTTCGCGACCTGTCTGCGGACAAGCTGTCCCCTCGTGCTTCTCCCTGCGTCTTCCTGGGGTTCCCCCCCGACGCCCCTGGGTGGCAGTTTTACCACCCCACCTCTCGACGTGTTCTGTCCTCCCAGGACGTCACGTTCGACGAGTCGGTGCCCTACTACCGCCTCTTCCCCTACCGCACTCCGTCCCTCCCCCCACCCCCGCTCTTCTTGGTACCAGGTCCCCCCCCGGTAGTCCCCCTCCCCCCTCAGGGTCCTGCCCCTTCAGGTGTGTCCCAGGTAGACGCGGTCGAGCCTGTCGAGGTCACTGGTGACTCTGGTACTGCTGCGGGAGCTGAGCCTAGGGGTGCGGAGTCTGGGGGTGCTGAGCCTGGAGGTGCCGAGTCTGGGGGTGCTGAGCCTGGGGGTGCTGAGCCTGGGGGTGCTGTGCCTGGGGGTGCTGAGCCTGGAGGTGCCGAGTCTGGGGGTACTGTGCCTGGGGGTGCTGGGCCTTGGGGTGCTGAGCCTGGGGGTGCCGTGCCTGGAGGTGCTGTGTCTAGGGGTGCTGAGCCCGAGGGTGCTGTGCCTGGGGGTGCTTCGTCTCGCCGGGGGCCAGTCTCCCCACAGGAGCTGCGTGAGTGGTTTGCCGGGCGCTGGAGGCGTGCTGCTGGTGCTGGTGGTTCTTCGGCTGCAGAGGGCACTGCTGCTGCGCGCCCCGCCGGTGCTCGTACTGTGGGTGCTGGAGCTGCTGAGTCTGAGAGTTCTCCTGGAGCTGGTCCTGCTGAGGGTGTTGGCGCTGAGCCTGCCGTTGGTGGCCCGACTGACAGTGCTCCTGGTGCTGCGGCTGGAGGTTCTGGAGCTTCTGGTGGTGCTGCTGGAGGTGCTGCTGGAGTGGGTGCTCCTGCCGGGGCTGCTGGTGCTGTTCCTGCTGTTTCTAGCGTCGCCACGCGGCCCCGACCGTACTTCGTTCCGCTCCTGCAGCAGGTTCTTGGTCTTACACCTCCTCCTCCTCCCTTAGAGGGTCTGCAGCCTGTCCGGTCCCAGCCACAGCTAGAGCCTGCCTCCCCTTTGCCTGCTCCTTCTCCCTACGCTGGTCCGACTGGTGGTCTTACTGAGCGTCGTGAGCCTGCGTCTCGTCCTGTGTCGCCTGTTCGTACTGAGCGCGCTAGTGGTTGCGGGTCGCGTCAGCGTCCTCCTCCTGTCCCTGGCACGCACCGGATGTCACTGCGTCCGTCCACTGCTCCTCTGCGTGCCCCTTTGCCTTCTCCTCCAGCTTCCTCTCTTCCTGCTCTTGCCGACCCGGAGTCAAACGCTCTCCGTACTGCCAGTCCTACTGTCACGCGTCTCCTGGCTACTGCTGTCACTGACCCTTCCTTCGAGTCGTCTGCTGCGTCTGCCCTTGTCACTGAGCTTGTCGACTTTGCTGCGCGCTGTCGTCTAGACTACGCTGCTGCCCTTGTCACTGAGTCTGAGTCCGCCTGTCCTCCGTCCGTCGGGGGTGAGTGTGCCCTTGGCACGGACGTCCTTGAGGACAGGCAGGAGGAGTTCCAGTGTCTGGCCGCCGCTTCACCTCGTCTCGCGTCTGTACTGCTAGCCCCTGAGGGAGACCCGGATGCACCAGACATCCCGACTCCGCGCTCTTACGCAGAGGCGATAGAGGGTCCCTACTCCTCTCAGTGGCAGGCAGCTATGGATGCAGAGATGGCTTCCTGGAAGTCCACAGGCACCTACGTTGACGCTGTTCCCCCTCCTGGGGCAAACATCGTCAGTGGCATGTGGATTTTCAGGGTGAAGCGGCCGCCGGGTTCTCCGCCTGTCTTCAAGGCGCGTTACGTGGCTCGTGGCTTCAGTCAGCGGCAGGGGGTTGACTACTTTCAGACCTTCTCCCCCACCCCGAAGATGACCACTCTTCGGGTTCTGCTACACGTTGCTGCTCACCGTGACTACGAGCTGCACTCTCTCGACTTCAGCACAGCTTTCTTGCAGGGCAGCCTGCACGAGGAGATCTGGCTGCGTCGCCCACCTGGCTTCACTGGGTCTTTCCCTCCTGGTACCCAGTGGAGTCTCCGGCGTCCAGTCTACGGTCTCCGCCAGGCGCCACGTGAGTGGCACGACACACTGAGGACTACGCTCGCGGCACTTGGGTTTGCTCCTTCCACTGCCGACCCGTCGCTGTTTCTGCGCACCGACACCTCTCTGCCGCCGTTCTACATCCTCGTGTACGTCGACGACTTGGTCTTTGCCACAGCTGACACTGCTGGACTCGCCTACGTGAAGTCCGAGCTGCAGAAGAGACACACGTGCACTGACCTGGGTGAACTGCGCAGCTACCTTGGCTTGCAGATCACCCGGGACAGAGCACGCCGCACCATTACCCTGACTCAGTCACACATGGTGCAGCAGGTCCTTCAGCGCTTCGGCTTCACGTACTCCTCGCCTCAGGCCACTCCTCTGCCTACTCGCCACTCGCTCTCAGCTCTGCCTTCGGATGAGTCCGTAGAGTCGAGTGGTCCGTATGCAGAGCTTGTTGGCTGCCTCATGTACCTGATGACCTGCACACGACCTGACCTCGCATACCCTCTTAGCATTCTCGCACGCTTTGTTGCTCCTGGGAGACACCGACCAGAGCACATGGCTGCAGCGAAGAGGGTGTTGCGCTACTTGTGCAGTACGTCGGGCATGGGGCTAGTGCTTGGAGGGCGCAGTCCAGTGGTCTTCACTGGGCACGCAGACGCTTCTTGGGCTGACGACCAGGCTACGCAGCGGTCGTCACAGGGTTACACCTTCAGCCTTGGTTCCGGCTCTGTCTCGTGGCGGGCTACCCGCTCGTCTTCTGTTCTCGGCTCCAGTTGTGAGGCTGAGATCTACGCTAGGGCTATGGCTGCACAGGAGTTACGCTGGCTCACCTACCTGCTGACCGACCTTGGAGAGCAGCCTCGTTCTCCTCCAGTCCTGTACGTAGACAACAAGGCCATGCTGGCCTTGTGTCGAGAGCAGCGACTGGAGCACAGAACGAAGCACATTGCTCTTCGCTACTTTCTTGCTCGTGAGCTACAGCAGCGTGGACAGCTGCGACTTGCGTACGTGGCCTCTGAGGCCAACACTGCTGATGTCTTCACCAAGGCACTTGCGCCTTGTGATCATCAGCGTTGCTGCACGCAGTTGGGTCTTGTGCCTGTCTTGCCTCACTTGCTCTCCTCTTGACCTTGCTTGTACTTTCGCATATATATACTCTTGCTCTTGTATATCTCTATATATGATCTTGCATGTGAACTGGCCTTGTGGCCTTTGAAGTTGTGCTCGGAATGCGTGGTGACTTTGTGATCCACCCTGAGCTTTGCTTTGCTTTGCTTGACCGGTCTTGTGACCCCTTGTTCTCCCCCACTTTGCCTATGGGGGTGTGTCAGAACTCATAGCTTACTTGTTTCTGTAGGCTATAGTGGGGTATCCCATAGGGGGTACAACCCAATTAGGGTTTCCTATTTGTACTCACTTCATTCATAGTCATTCCACTCCTCGTTCGTACTTTCTCAGCTTCCTATCCACGGCGAAGCATCACTGCAACTGCATATAGGTGCGTTGAGGTGGAAGCCGAAGCTACCAGTCACCAACATGAAAGGATTAGATTTTATCTTGGGGCGAGATTTCCTGAAGCAGTTCAACCGCGAGATCGATAAGGTCAAGAGCAAGGTGTGCATCTACAACAATGGGAAGCGGATAGCACTGCGAAGCTGGACGGATACAGGGGACGTACCTGAAACGACACTGGCACGGTTTGAGCAGACGGTGAACAAGAGTAACACGGGTTACCTAGCACTGGTTATGGCAGCAGCAGAGGAGGAGAAGCCGAGTTCCGAGCTACCTGCAGTAGTGAAAGAGGTCTTGGAGCAGTACAAGGATATAATGCACGACGACCTACCTGTAGGCGTACCTCCAGCACGCACCCACGAGCACGAGATCGTGGAGGAACCAGGTGCGAAACCCGTCTCACGTGCACCATACCGACTGAGTCCGACTGAACTGACAGACATGAAAAAACAGATAAAGTATCTACTGGACAGCCAACTGATCCGCCCATCCACCTCTCCCCACGGCACACCAGTTCTCTTCACTCTAAAACCAGACGGCAGTCTACGGATGTGCATCGACTACCACGCACTGAACAAACAGACAATAAAAAACAAATATCCCATACCGCGCATAGACGACCTACTCGATCAACTGCGTGGAGCAACAGTATTTTCGAAGCTGGACCTACGATCGGGCTACTGGCAGATCAAGATGGCAGACAACTCCGTCTACAAGACAGCGTTCCGTACCAGATATGGCTCCTACGAATACTTGGTGATGCCGTTCGGACTCTGCAACGCACCAGCAACGTTTCAGGCGGAGATGAATCACATCTTACGACCCCTGCTGGACGAATGCGTGGTGGTGTACCTGGACGACATTCTCATCTACTCCAAGAACATGAAGGAGCACGTGGAGCATCTGCAGAAGGTGTTCAAGATCCTACGGAAAAACAAGTTCTACGTGAAGCTGTCAAAGAGCGACTTCGCCCTGAAGAAGGTGCAGTTTCTCAGGCACATGGTGAGTGCCGAGGGCGTACACGTGGACCCACGGAAGATCGAAGCCGTCAAGAAGTGGAAAGTACCAGAGAGCGTGAAGGAGTTACAGCAGTTCCTAGGCTTCGCCAACTACTACAACAGGTTCGTGTCGCAGTACGCTAAGATGGCAGCGCCACTAACCGACCTACTGAAAAAGGATACGCCCTACAAATGGGATACCCTTCATCAGCAAGCCATGGAGCAACTACAGACAGCACTGACTACAGCGCCAGTACTCATCTTGCCGGATCCAGACAAGGACTACGTGGTGGAAGCAGACGCTAGTGACCAAGCAGTCGGAGCAGTACTGATGCAGGATCACGGACGCGGTTTGCAGCCCATCGCCTACCTTAGTAAGAAGCTACACGGAGCAGAACTAAACTACCCCATTCACGACAAGGAAGCCTTAGTGATAGTCATAGCCTTCAAAGCGTGAAGGTGTTACCTAGAGGGAGCCAAGACTACAGTCTATACTGACCACTGCAGTCTCAAATACCTGAAGTCACAGCCGACACTCTCACGACGACAGGTGCGGTGGGTGGACTTCCTGGAAACTCACTTCCACTACGACATCGTCTACAAGCCCGGGCTACACAACAAGGCAGACGCGTTGAGCCGCCCCGGACATGTAGCAGGCATCCAGCTCGATGGGATGAACCCTCTGCTCAAGGGTCTATTCCAACATGGGTACTCCGTGGACGCAGAGATTGCTACAGCACAGACCAAGAAGCTATTACAGTGGGAGAAAGACTTAGCTGTAAGGAAGGGTTCAGGAAAGATTTGGGTACCGAATTACGCCCCGCTACGGCAGATCCTATTGGAGGAGTTTCACGACGTACCTTACGCGGGACATTTCGGGAGCAACAAGACGTTAGCAGGGATAGCGAAGTATTACTACTGGCACGGGATGGCAGCAGACGTGCAGCAGTTCGTCACCTCATGCGACACGTGCCAGCGGATGAAGAGCAGCAAGCAGAAAAAAGCAGGGTTACTTCAGCCTCTACCCGTACCGGAGCAGCCATGGCAGGTCGTTAGCCTCGACTTCATCACAGGACTTCCTTCGACCTCACGGGGACATGATTCCATCCTCGTGGTGATCGATAAGTTCTCCAAAATGGGTCACTTCATATCGACCAACGCCACAGCTACAGCTGAAGCAACTGCTCGACTCTTCTTTGACCGCATCATCACCATCCACGGCATCCCCGCTACACTCATCTCAGACAGAGACCCCAAATTCACGAGTAAGTTCTGGAAGGAGCTCATGGGACTGTTGGGGACAAAGCTTGCAATGTCTTCAGCATACCACCCCCAAACTGACGGACACACAGAGCGACTCAATCAAGTGGTTGAACAGTTACTACGCACAGCTTGCAAGGACGACGTCAGCCACTGGGACACACAGTTACCAACCCTAGAGTTCGCTTACAACAACGCATCACATGCGGCCACAGGGAAAACTCCTTTCTTCCTGTGTTACGGACGGGAACCACTCACACCACAGCAGCCAACTACACCGGCACACGTCCAAGCCGCACATGACTTCGTCACCACCATGCAGCAGCTATGGGAGAAGACTCAGCGACGTCTCACCACGATGCAGAACTCCCAGAAGCAGTATGCCGATCGTCAGCGACGTGATCACTCAGTAGCAGTCGGAGATCAGGTGCTTCTTGACACGCGCAACTTGAACCTGTCTCACCTTCCATCCAAACTCCGGCCTTGCTTCTGTGGTCCTTTTCTCGTTGAGGCACAGGTGACACCAGTTACATTCCGCTTGCGCTTACCAGATACATGGAAGCTTCACAACGCTTTCCATGTCCAGCTACTGAAGCCCTACAAGGACCCCAACCAACAGTTCCAGGGACCGCAACTACCGCCACCACCACCTGTTCTCATACAGGATCAACCCGAGTACGAGATCGAGCGCGTTCTCTCTCATCGGCGCCGCGGTGGCAAGACTCTCGAGTTCATGATACGCTGGAAGGGATACGACCCCACTGAGGACAGTTGGGTTGCAGAAGCTGATATGGGCAACGCACGCCGTGCTCTCAAGGACTATCTTGTCAAGCAGGGTGTATCTCACGCCACCCAGCTTTGAGGGGGGGACGTGTGAGAGTACGACGGCTTATGCCAGCCATGCTTGCTTGCCTTTACTTTTATCTTGCTATTTCTAGCATAGGATATTTATATGCATGCATGAATTGCTTGATTTCCTAGGCTAGGTGCTTTCCTATATTTTATTATAGTTATAGCACCGAGCTAGGTTGCGTGCACTGAATTCTGGCTTTTCGGTTGCCACCGAATCGCCTTCTACTGAATTCGGTAAGGATCCGTTCAGGACGCTACGCGGCCCGCGGAACCTTCGCGTAACACCTGGTTACGGGGCCTTGTGTCGAGCCTATATATAGCCTCGTGTTGTACCCAGGTGAACACATTCAATTCAATTCAATTTGAATCATCTTTTCTGAGCTCGATCCCAGATCCTCACACTTGGTAATCAGAGCGGGTTTTCACGCGAGGTCTTCAATCGCTTAGTTCCGGCCTTTAAAAACCGCGGGGGCGACGACGAAAGCGCCGATACGGGTATGTAAAACTAGTTCCGCGCAATTTTTCGAAGTCCCCCTCGATTCGGTTTTCGAACACCCCTCAGATTTACTGGTGGAAAGGTTGGAGTTTCGACCGTTCGATCGAGTTCAATCTCAACGTTCCAGAGAATTTCGCCCAAAAAAGTTGGAATTTGGAGCGTCGGATCGATTTTCTCCTCAACGGCCAAGATCGGACGCGAATTTTGCCTAAGGGAGATTTACGCAACCTACAGAATTCGCGCTCGTTGATTCTACAGTCAACTTGACTCGTAGTAAGTGGACCAACACCTAGAATTCGATTATTTTCGTCGCGCATCTTCCTGTAAATCACCAAATGGAGGACCAAGGTGACAACTACGCGACTACGAGTGACATCGCGAGCCTCCACACCGATATGGAGCAGACACAGGCGACACTTCGTCGACTCGAGGCTTTTCTGACAAGCCAACTAGGGTTCGCCACCGCAGTAGCAGCGACCACAGTGACTACATCACCGACAACTCCAGCAGCAGTGGCGACACCGACATTTCACGGACTAATGGCACCACTGTCGCCGAACCTCGAAGCAGCACGACCGAGGCTCCCGGAGGCGTTCGATCCAAGCGCGAAGGGATCCGACGTCCGGCGATTCGTGGCCACCCTCGAAATTTACTTCGAGGCCATTGGCTGTTCGACCCCGCAACAAGACGCAACAAGGATTCGGCTCGCAGCGACACTGTTACGTGGACCGGCTCTCAAATGGATTTACTACACCGACGTAGCCCGCGGGGAGAACACGTGGCAGCAGTTCCGGGCAGATTTAATCGAGCGTTTTGAACCAATTAATACAACCTACATGGCGCGGCAGCAGATACACCAACACAAGCAATACAGTAGTGTAACACAGTACACGCAGCAGATGGAGTTACTGTTCAACCGCATCACCGACCTGACCGAAGGCGAAAAAATCCAGGCGTACACCGAAGGATTAAAAATGGAGATTCGGCGGCAGGTGATTGCGGCGAATTACAACAGCTACAGAGACATCGTGCGTGCTGCCGAGCGATACGACGCGCTGACTCAAAGTCAACCCGAAACACGACGCTTCACGCTGAATCGTACATTCGGCACGGAGCGATTGGCACCCCCTATGTTCACCGAACCGATGGATATCAACAAATACGACGCGAAGCAGCAGCCGACAAAATGCGAATTTTGCGGCGCAGCAAGACATCAGTTTTTGTCGTGCTACAAAATGAAGAAAGCACGTGCGGCACTCCGGGACGGAAACAGTGGAGCACCCCCGAAGTAAAAAAACGAGAATCGCCAGTAGCCGCGGATCGACCTGGCGATCGCGTAAAGATCCAAAAAGCAGGAAAAGGCGACGACGTGGCGACTTCGGAGCGGGTGAAAAAAGGAGAAAATGATGGCGCGAATTTAAAGCGTCACGACCGGCCGGCATCAGGGGAAATCGCCGAGGCGAATGGAGGCTCCGCGAAAAAAGACTCTGCACCGACCGGGAAACTCCAGCCGAACACCCACGAAAGTAAGAATTCGTTAAAAGTATCCTATAAAGATGCTCTAACGAAGAATATTGCTTCTCGTGGTTTACAAGCCTTCAAAAAATTCAGGGGAGGTCTAGAGGCCAAGAAAAAGCCTTTAGAAATTATTCAGGTACCTGAGAAGTTGGGCAAAATACTACGGAGCGTAGAGAAGGGTCGTGCGTTCCGTGGAGTTAATATTCTCTCCCCGCAGCACAGTGTTAAGGCTCCCCGTCGCCCACAGGTGAAGCCTACACAACTGCCAAGGCTTAGAGGAGACATCCAGGCTCAGGAAAAATTATACAAGCCTCGGAAAAATCCTCCTACCCCCCAGGTGAAGTTGGAAAGCGCTGAGTCAGGTATAGGAAAAAGGGAAGGTATTAAGTTTGATGTACCCTATGATCCTATTAACGAGACCCTCTTTGGCTACTCAGCACAGCAGAAACCACTACTCCTCGAGGTGTTATGCAATGGGCGACGCCTCCAGGCACTGGTGGTCAGCGGTGCATCTCACTCGGTGTGTGACCGCGGAGCATTGGAGAAAATTGGAGAGAAGGCGGAAGAGACCCAGTTTTCAGCAACCATGGTGGACGGTACGAAGCTTCCTATCCACGGCGAAGCATCACTGCAACTGCATATAGGTGCGTTGAGGTGGAAGCCGAAGCTACCAGTCACCAACATGAAAGGATTAGATTTTATCTTGGGGCGAGATTTCCTGAAGCAGTTCAACCGCGAGATCGATAAGGTCAACAGCAAGGTGTGCATCTACAACAATGGGAAGCGGATAGCACTGCGAAGCTGGACGGATACAGGGGACGTACCTGAAACGACACTGGCACGGTTTGAGCAGACGGTGAACAAGAGTAACACGGGTTACCTAGCACTGGTTATGGCAGCAGCAGAGGAGGAGAAGCCGAGTTCCGAGCTACCTGCAGTAGTGAAAGAGGTCTTGGAGCAGTACAAGGATATAATGCACGACGACCTACCTGCAGGCGTACCTCCAGCACGCACCCACGAGCACGAGATCGTGGAGGAACCAGGTGCGAAACCCGTCTCACGTGCACCATACCGACTGAGTCCGACTGAACTGACAGACATGAAAAAACAGATAAAGTATCTACTGGACAGCCAACTGATCCGCCCATCCACCTCTCCCTACGGCACACCAGTTCTCTTCACTCTAAAACCAGACGGCAGTCTACGGATGTGCATCGACTACCACGCACTGAACAAACAGACAATAAAAAACAAATATCCCATACCGCGCATAGACGACCTACTCGATCAACTGCGTGGAGCAACAGTATTTTCGAAGCTGGACCTACGATCGGGCTACTGGCAGATCAAGATGGCAGACAACTCCGTCTACAAGACAGCGTTCCATACCAGATATGGCTCCTACGAATACTTGGTGATGCCGTTCGGACTCTGCAACGCACCAGCAACGTTTCAGGCGGAGATGAATCACATCTTACGACCCTTGCTGGACGAATGCGTGGTGGTGTACCTGGACGACATTCTCATCTACTCCAAGAACATGAAGGAGCACGTGGAGCATCTGCAGAAGGTGTTCAAGATCCTACGGAAAAACAAGTTCTACGTGAAGCTGTCAAAGAGCGACTTCGCCCTGAAGAAGGTGCAGTTTCTCAGGCACATGGTGAGTGCCGAGGGCGTACACGTGGACCCACGGAAGATCGAAGCCGTCAAGAAGTGGAAAGTACCAGAGAGCGTGAAGGAGTTACAGCAGTTCCTAGGCTTCGCCAACTACTACAACAGGTTCGTGTCGCAGTACGCTAAGATAGCAGCGCCACTAACCGACCTACTGAAAAAGGATACGCCCTACAAATGGGATACCCTTCATCAGCAAGCCATGGAGCAACTACAGACAGCACTGACTACAGCGCCAGTACTCATCTTGCCGGATCCAGACAAGGACTACGTGGTGGAAGCAGACGCTAGTGACCAAGCAGTCGGAGCAGTACTGATGCAGGATCACGGACGCGGTTTGCAGCCCATCGCCTACCTTAGTAAGAAGCTACACGGAGCAGAACTAAACTACCCCATTCACGACAAGGAAGCCTTAGTGATAGTCATAGCCTTCAAAGCGTGAAGGTGTTACCTAGAGGGAGCCAAGACTACAGTCTATACTGACCACTGCAGTCTCAAATACCTGAAGTCACAGCCGACACTCTCACGACGACAGGTGCGGTGGGTGGACTTCCTGGAAACTCACTTCCACTACGACATCGTCTACAAGCCCGGGCTACACAACAAGGCAGACGCGTTGAGCCGCCCCGGACATGTAGCAGGCATCCAGCTCGATGGGATGAACCCTCTGCTCAAGGGTCTATTCCAACATGGGTACTCCGTGGACGCAGAGATTGCTACAGCACAGACCAAGAAGCTATTACAGTGGGAGAAAGACTTAGCTGTAAGGAAGGGTTCAGGAAAGATTTGGGTACCGAATTACGCCCCGCTACGGCAGATCCTATTGGAGGAGTTTCACGACGTACCTTACGCGGGACATTTCGGGAGCAACAAGACGTTAGCAGGGATAGCGAAGTATTACTACTGGCACGGGATGGCAGCAGACGTGCAGCAGTTCGTCACCTCATGCGACACGTGCCAGCGGATGAAGAGCAGCAAGCAGAAAAAAGCAGGGTTACTTCAGCCTCTACCCGTACCGGAGCAGCCATGGCAGGTCGTTAGCCTCGACTTCATCACAGGACTTCCTTCGACCTCACGGGGACATGATTCCATCCTCGTGGTGATCGATAAGTTCTCCAAAATGGGTCACTTCATATCGACCAACGCCACAGCTACAGCTGAAGCAACTGCTCGACTCTTCTTTGACCGCATCATCACCATCCACGGCATCCCCGCTACACTCATCTCAGACAGAGACCCCAAATTCACGAGTAAGTTCTGGAAGGAGCTCATGGGACTGTTGGGGACAAAGCTTGCAATGTCTTCAGCATACCACCCCCAAACTGACGGACACACAGAGCGACTCAATCAAGTGGTTGAACAGTTACTACGCACAGCTTGCAAGGACGACGTCAGCCACTGGGACACACAGTTACCAACCCTAGAGTTCGCTTACAACAACGCATCACATGCGGCCACAGGGAAAACTCCTTTCTTCCTGTGTTACGGACGGGAACCACTCACACCACAGCAGCCAACTACACCGGCACACGTCCAAGCCGCACATGACTTCGTCACCACCATGCAGCAGCTATGGGAGAAGACTCAGCGACGTCTCACCACGATGCAGAACTCCCAGAAGCAGTATGCCGATCGTCAGCGACGTGATCACTCAGTAGCAGTCGGAGATCAGGTGCTTCTTGACACGCGCAACTTGAACCTGTCTCACCTTCCATCCAAACTCCGGCCTTGCTTCTGTGGTCCTTTTCTCGTTGAGGCACAGGTGACACCAGTTACATTCCGCTTGCGCTTACCAGATACATGGAAGCTTCACAACGCTTTCCATGTCCAGCTACTGAAGCCCTACAAGGACCCCAACCAACAGTTCCAGGGACCGCAACTACCGCCACCACCACCTGTTCTCATACAGGATCAACCCGAGTACGAGATCGAGCGCGTTCTCTCTCATCGGCGCCGCGGTGGCAAGACTCTCGAGTTCATGATACGCTGGAAGGGATACGACCCCACTGAGGACAGTTGGGTTGCAGAAGCTGATATGGGCAACGCACGCCGTGCTCTCAAGGACTATCTTGTCAAGCAGGGTGTATCTCACGCCACCCAGCTTTGAGGGGGGGACGTGTGAGAGTACGACGGCTTATGCCAGCCATGCTTGCTTGCCTTTACTTTTATCTTGCTATTTCTAGCATAGGATATTTATATGCATGCATGAATTGCTTGATTTCCTAGGCTAGGTGCTTTCCTATATTTTATTATAGTTATAGCACCGAGCTAGGTTGCGTGCACTGAATTCTGGCTTTTCGGTTGCCACCGAATCGCCTTCTACTGAATTCGGTAAGGATCCGTTCAGGACGCTACGCGGCCCGCGGAACCTTCGCGTAACACCTGGTTACGGGGCCTTGTGTCGAGCCTATATATAGCCTCGTGTTGTACCCAGGTGAACACATTCAATTCAATTCAATTTGAATCATCTTTTCTGAGCTCGATCCCAGATCCTCACACTTGGTAATCAGAGCGGGTTTTCACGCGAGGTCTTCAATCGCTTAGTTCCGGCCTTTAAAAACCGCGGGGGCGACGACGAAAGCGCCGATACGGGTATGTAAAACTAGTTCCGCGCAATTTTTCGAAGTCCCCCTCGATTCGGTTTTCGAACACCCCTCAGATTTACTGGTGGAAAGGTTGGAGTTTCGACCGTTCGATCGAGTTCAATCTCAACGTTCCAGAGAATTTCGCCCAAAAAAGTTGGAATTTGGAGCGTCGGATCGATTTTCTCCTCAACGGCCAAGATCGGACGCGAATTTTGCCTAAGGGAGATTTACGCAACCTACAGAATTCGCGCTCGTTGATTCTACAGTCAACTTGACTCGTAGTAAGTGGACCAACACCTAGAATTCGATTATTTTCGTCGCGCATCTTCCTGTAAATCACCAAATGGAGGACCAAGGTGACAACTACGCGACTACGAGTGACATCGCGAGCCTCCACACCGATATGGAGCAGACACAGGCGACACTTCGTCGACTCGAGGCTTTTCTGACAAGCCAACTAGGGTTCGCCACCGCAGTAGCAGCGACCACAGTGACTACATCACCGACAACTCCAGCAGCAGTGGCGACACCGACATTTCACGGACTAATGGCACCACTGTCGCCGAACCTCGAAGCAGCACGACCGAGGCTCCCGGAGGCGTTCGATCCAAGCGCGAAGGGATCCGACGTCCGGCGATTCGTGGCCACCCTCGAAATTTACTTCGAGGCCATTGGCTGTTCGACCCCGCAACAAGACGCAACAAGGATTCGGCTCGCAGCGACACTGTTACGTGGACCGGCTCTCAAATGGATTTACTACACCGACGTAGCCCGCGGGGAGAACACGTGGCAGCAGTTCCGGGCAGATTTAATCGAGCGTTTTGAACCAATTAATACAACCTACATGACGCGGCAGCAGATACACCAACACAAGCAATACAGTAGTGTAACACAGTACACGCAGCAGATGGAGTTACTGTTCAACCGCATCACCGACCTGACCGAAGGCGAAAAAATCCAGGCGTACACCGAAGGATTAAAAATGGAGATTCGGCGGCAGGTGATTGCGGCGAATTACAACAGCTACAGAGACATCGTGCGTGCTGCCGAGCGATACGACGCGCTGAATCGAAGTCAACCCGAAACACGACGCTTCACGCTGAATCGTACATTCGGCACGGAGCGATTGGCACCCCCTATGTTCACCGAACCGATGGATATCAACAAATACGACGCGAAGCAGCAGCCGACAAAATGCGAATTTTGCGGCGCAGCAAGACATCAGTTTTTGTCGTGCTACAAAATGAAGAAAGCACGTGCGGCACTCCGGGACGGAAACAGTGGAGCACCCCCGAAGTAAAAAAACGAGAATCGCCAGTAGCCGCGGATCGACCTGGCGATCGCGTAAAGATCCAAAAAGCAGGAAAAGGCGACGACGTGGCGACTTCGGAGCGGGTGAAAAAAGGAGAAAATGATGGCGCGAATTTAAAGCGTCACGACCGGCCGGCATCAGGGGAAATCGCCGAGGCGAATGGAGGCTCCGCGAAAAAAGACTCTGCACCGACCGGGAAACTCCAGCCGAACACCCACGAAAGTAAGAATTCGTTAAAAGTATCCTATAAAGATGCTCTAACGAAGAATATTGCTTCTCGTGGTTTACAAGCCTTCAAAAAATTCAGGGGAGGTCTAGAGGCCAAGAAAAAGCCTTTAGAAATTATTCAGGTACCTGAGAAGTTGGGCAAAATACTACGGAGCGTAGAGAAGGGTCGTGCGTTCCGTGGAGTTAATATTCTCTCCCCGCAGCACAGTGTTAAGGCTCCCCGTCGCCCACAGGTGAAGCCTACACAACTGCCAAGGCTTAGAGGAGACATCCAGGCTCAGGAAAAATTATACAAGCCTCGGAAAAATCCTCCTACCCCCCAGGTGAAGTTGGAAAGCGCTGAGTCAGGTATAGGAAAAAGGGAAGGTATTAAGTTTGATGTACCCTATGATCCTATTAACGAGACCCTCTTTGGCTACTCAGCACAGCAGAAACCACTACTCCTCGAGGTGTTATGCAATGGGCGACGCCTCCAGGCACTGGTGGTCAGCGGTGCATCTCACTCGGTGTGTGACCGCGGAGCATTGGAGAAAATTGGAGAGAAGGCGGAAGAGACCCAGTTTTCAGCAACCATGGTGGACGGTACGAAGCTTCCTATCCACGGCGAAGCATCACTGCAACTGCATATAGGTGCGTTGAGGTGGAAGCCGAAGCTACCAGTCACCAACATGAAAGGATTAGATTTTATCTTGGGGCGAGATTTCCTGAAGCAGTTCAACCGCGAGATCGATAAGGTCAACAGCAAGGTGTGCATCTACAACAATGGGAAGCGGATAGCACTGCGAAGCTGGACGGATACAGGGGACGTACCTGAAACGACACTGGCACGGTTTGAGCAGACGGTGAACAAGAGTAACACGGGTTACCTAGCACTGGTTATGGCAGCAGCAGAGGAGGAGAAGCCGAGTTCCGAGCTACCTGCAGTAGTGAAAGAGGTCTTGGAGCAGTACAAGGATATAATGCACGACGACCTACCTGCAGGCGTACCTCCAGCACGCACCCACGAGCACGAGATCGTGGAGGAACCAGGTGCGAAACCCGTCTCACGTGCACCATACCGACTGAGTCCGACTGAACTGACAGACATGAAAAAACAGATAAAGTATCTACTGGACAGCCAACTGATCCGCCCATCCACCTCTCCCTACGGCACACCAGTTCTCTTCACTCTAAAACCAGACGGCAGTCTACGGATGTGCATCGACTACCACGCACTGAACAAACAGACAATAAAAAACAAATATCCCATACCGCGCATAGACGACCTACTCGATCAACTGCGTGGAGCAACAGTATTTTCGAAGCTGGACCTACGATCGGGCTACTGGCAGATCAAGATGGCAGACAACTCCGTCTACAAGACAGCGTTCCGTACCAGATATGGCTCCTACGAATACTTGGTGATGCCGTTCGGACTCTGCAACGCACCAGCAACGTTTCAGGCGGAGATGAATCACATCTTACGACCCCTGCTGGACGAATGCGTGGTGGTGTACCTGGACGACATTCTCATCTACTCCAAGAACATGAAGGAGCACGTGGAGCATCTGCAGAAGGTGTTCAAGATCCTACGGAAAAACAAGTTCTACGTGAAGCTGTCAAAGAGCGACTTCGCCCTGAAGAAGGTGCAGTTTCTCAGGCACATGGTGAGTGCCGAGGGCGTACACGTGGACCCACGGAAGATCGAAGCCGTCAAGAAGTGGAAAGTACCAGAGAGCGTGAAGGAGTTACAGCAGTTCCTAGGCTTCGCCAACTACTACAACAGGTTCGTGTCGCAGTACGCTAAGATAGCAGCGCCACTAACCGACCTACTGAAAAAGGATACGCCCTACAAATGGGATACCCTTCATCAGCAAGCCATGGAGCAACTACAGACAGCACTGACTACAGCGCCAGTACTCATCTTGCCGGATCCAGACAAGGACTACGTGGTGGAAGCAGACGCTAGTGACCAAGCAGTCGGAGCAGTACTGATGCAGGATCACGGACGCGGTTTGCAGCCCATCGCCTACCTTAGTAAGAAGCTACACGGAGCAGAACTAAACTACCCCATTCACGACAAGGAAGCCTTAGTGATAGTCATAGCCTTCAAAGCGTGAAGGTGTTACCTAGAGGGAGCCAAGACTACAGTCTATACTGACCACTGCAGTCTCAAATACCTGAAGTCACAGCCGACACTCTCACGACGACAGGTGCGGTGGGTGGACTTCCTGGAAACTCACTTCCACTACGACATCGTCTACAAGCCCGGGCTACACAACAAGGCAGACGCGTTGAGCCGCCCCGGACATGTAGCAGGCATCCAGCTCGATGGGATGAACCCTCTGCTCAAGGGTCTATTCCAACATGGGTACTCCGTGGACGCAGAGATTGCTACAGCACAGACCAAGAAGCTATTACAGTGGGAGAAAGACTTAGCTGTAAGGAAGGGTTCAGGAAAGATTTGGGTACCGAATTACGCCCCGCTACGGCAGATCCTATTGGAGGAGTTTCACGACGTACCTTACGCGGGACATTTCGGGAGCAACAAGACGTTAGCAGGGATAGCGAAGTATTACTACTGGCACGGGATGGCAGCAGACGTGCAGCAGTTCGTCACCTCATGCGACACGTGCCAGCGGATGAAGAGCAGCAAGCAGAAAAAAGCAGGGTTACTTCAGCCTCTACCCGTACCGGAGCAGCCATGGCAGGTCGTTAGCCTCGACTTCATCACAGGACTTCCTTCGACCTCACGGGGACATGATTCCATCCTCGTGGTGATCGATAAGTTCTCCAAAATGGGTCACTTCATATCGACCAACGCCACAGCTACAGCTGAAGCAACTGCTCGACTCTTCTTTGACCGCATCATCACCATCCACGGCATCCCCGCTACACTCATCTCAGACAGAGACCCCAAATTCACGAGTAAGTTCTGGAAGGAGCTCATGGGACTGTTGGGGACAAAGCTTGCAATGTCTTCAGCATACCACCCCCAAACTGACGGACACACAGAGCGACTCAATCAAGTGGTTGAACAGTTACTACGCACAGCTTGCAAGGACGACGTCAGCCACTGGGACACACAGTTACCAACCCTAGAGTTCGCTTACAACAACGCATCACATGCGGCCACAGGGAAAACTCCTTTCTTCCTGTGTTACGGACGGGAACCACTCACACCACAGCAGCCAACTACACCGGCACACGTCCAAGCCGCACATGACTTCGTCACCACCATGCAGCAGCTATGGGAGAAGACTCAGCGACGTCTCACCACGATGCAGAACTCCCAGAAGCAGTATGCCGATCGTCAGCGACGTGATCACTCAGTAGCAGTCGGAGATCAGGTGCTTCTTGACACGCGCAACTTGAACCTGTCTCACCTTCCATCCAAACTCCGGCCTTGCTTCTGTGGTCCTTTTCTCGTTGAGGCACAGGTGACACCAGTTACATTCCGCTTGCGCTTACCAGATACATGGAAGCTTCACAACGCTTTCCATGTCCAGCTACTGAAGCCCTACAAGGACCCCAACCAACAGTTCCAGGGACCGCAACTACCGCCACCACCACCTGTTCTCATACAGGATCAACCCGAGTACGAGATCGAGCGCGTTCTCTCTCATCGGCGCCGCGGTGGCAAGACTCTCGAGTTCATGATACGCTGGAAGGGATACGACCCCACTGAGGACAGTTGGGTTGCAGAAGCTGATATGGGCAACGCACGCCGTGCTCTCAAGGACTATCTTGTCAAGCAGGGTGTATCTCACGCCACCCAGCTTTGAGGGGGGGACGTGTGAGAGTACGACGGCTTATGCCAGCCATGCTTGCTTGCCTTTACTTTTATCTTGCTATTTCTAGCATAGGATATTTATATGCATGCATGAATTGCTTGATTTCCTAGGCTAGGTGCTTTCCTATATTTTATTATAGTTATAGCACCGAGCTAGGTTGCGTGCACTGAATTCTGGCTTTTCGGTTGCCACCGAATCGCCTTCTACTGAATTCGGTAAGGATCCGTTCAGGACGCTACGCGGCCCGCGGAACCTTCGCGTAACACCTGGTTACGGGGCCTTGTGTCGAGCCTATATATAGCCTCGTGTTGTACCCAGGTGAACACATTCAATTCAATTCAATTTGAATCATCTTTTCTGAGCTCGATCCCAGATCCTCACACTTGGTAATCAGAGCGGGTTTTCACGCGAGGTCTTCAATCGCTTAGTTCCGGCCTTTAAAAACCGCGGGGGCGACGACGAAAGTGCCGATACGGGTATGTAAAACTAGTTCCGCGCAATTTTTCGAAGTCCCCCTCGATTCGGTTTTCGAACACCCCTCAGATTTACTGGTGGAAAGGTTGGAGTTTCGACCGTTCGATCGAGTTCAATCTCAACGTTCCAGAGAATTTCGCCCAAAAAAGTTGGAATTTGGAGCGTCGGATCGATTTTCTCCTCAACGGCCAAGATCGGACGCGAATTTTGCCTAAGGGAGATTTACGCAACCTACAGAATTCGCGCTCGTTGATTCTACAGTCAACTTGACTCGTAGTAAGTGGACCAACACCTAGAATTCGATTATTTTCGTCGCGCATCTTCCTGTAAATCACCAAATGGAGGACCAAGGTGACAACTACGCGACTACGAGTGACATCGCGAGCCTCCACACCGATATGGAGCAGACACAGGCGACACTTCGTCGACTCGAGGCTTTTCTGACAAGCCAACTAGGGTTCGCCACCGCAGTAGCAGCGACCACAGTGACTACATCACCGACAACTCCAGCAGCAGTGGCGACACCGACATTTCACGGACTAATGGCACCACTGTCGCCGAACCTCGAAGCAGCACGACCGAGGCTCCCGGAGGCGTTCGATCCAAGCGCGAAGGGATCCGACGTCCGGCGATTCGTGGCCACCCTCGAAATTTACTTCGAGGCCATTGGCTGTTCGACCCCGCAACAAGACGCAACAAGGATTCGGCTCGCAGCGACACTGTTACGTGGACCGGCTCTCAAATGGATTTACTACACCGACGTAGCCCGCGGGGAGAACACGTGGCAGCAGTTCCGGGCAGATTTAATCGAGCGTTTTGAACCAATTAATACAACCTACATGACGCGGCAGCAGATACACCAACACAAGCAATACAGTAGTGTAACACAGTACACGCAGCAGATGGAGTTACTGTTCAACCGCATCACCGACCTGACCGAAGGCGAAAAAATCCAGGCGTACACCGAAGGATTAAAAATGGAGATTCGGCGGCAGGTGATTGCGGCGAATTACAACAGCTACAGAGACATCGTGCGTGCTGCCGAGCGATACGACGCGCTGAATCGAAGTCAACCCGAAACACGACGCTTCACGCTGAATCGTACATTCGGCACGGAGCGATTGGCACCCCCTATGTTCACCGAACCGATGGATATCAACAAATACGACGCGAAGCAGCAGCCGACAAAATGTGAATTTTGCGGCGCAGCAAGACATCAGTTTTTGTCGTGCTACAAAATGAAGAAAGCACGTGCGGCACTCCGGGACGGAAACAGTGGAGCACCCCCGAAGTAAAAAAACGAGAATCGCCAGTAGCCGCGGATCGACCTGGCGATCGCGTAAAGATCCAAAAAGCAGGAAAAGGCGACGACGTGGCGACTTCGGAGCGGGTGAAAAAAGGAGAAAATGATGGCGCGAATTTAAAGCGTCACGACCGGCCGGCATCAGGGGAAATCGCCGAGGCGAATGGAGGCTCCGCGAAAAAAGACTCTGCACCGACCGGGAAACTCCAGCCGAACACCCACGAAAGTAAGAATTCGTTAAAAGTATCCTATAAAGATGCTCTAACGAAGAATATTGCTTCTCGTGGTTTACAAGCCTTCAAAAAATTTAGGGGAGGTCTAGAGGCCAAGAAAAAGCCTTTAGAAATTATTCAGGTACCTGAGAAGTTGGGCAAAATACTACGGAGCGTAGAGAAGGGTCGTGCGTTCCGTGGAGTTAATATTCTCTCCCCGCAGCACAGTGTTAAGGCTCCCCGTCGCCCACAGGTGAAGCCTACACAACTGCCAAGGCTTAGAGGAGACATCCAGGCTCAGGAAAAATTATACAAGCCTCGGAAAAATCCTCCTACCCCCCAGGTGAAGTTGGAAAGCGCTGAGTCAGGTATAGGAAAAAGGGAAGGTATTAAGTTTGATGTACCCTATGATCCTATTAACGAGACCCTCTTTGGCTACTCAGCACAGCAGAAACTGTCAGATTATTATAGCTGTTGCATGTTTGTAGGCTATAGTGGGGTAGGACATATGGGGTACAGTTTGCTAGGGTTGTATTTGTACCCAACTCTGACTTAGTCAATTCATTCCTCTGCTCATAGTTTCACATGGTATAGAGCTAGGTCCCTCCAGGACCGAATTTTTTTTTTTTTGGGCCCACCGAAGCGCGCCCCGAGGCGCGCCCTTTTTTTGTTTTAGCGACCCTTCGGGTCGCCCTCTCCCCTGCGGCCCCGCCGCCTGCCCCTTACGCGGCCCCGCGCTGGCCCCTTACGCGGCCCTGCGCCGCCGGCTCCTACGCGGCCCCGCGCCGGCCCCTTGTGCGGCTCCGAGCCGGCCCCTTACGCGGCCCTGGGCCGCCGGCTCCTACTCGGCCCCTTACGCGGCCCCGCGCCGGCCTCCTTCTCGGCCCCGCCGCCGGCCTCCTACACGGCCCGCCGCCGGCCTCCTACTCGGCCCGCCACCGGCCTCCTACACGGCCCGCCGCCGGCCTCCTACTCGGCCCGCCGCCGGCCTCCTACACGGCCCCACCGCCGGCTCCTACTCGGCTCCGCCGCCGGCCTCCTACACGGCCCGCCGCCGGCCTCCTACACGGCCCGGCCCCGGCTCCTACTCGGCCCGCCGCCGGCCTCCTACTCGGCCCGCCGCCAGCCTCCTACACGGCCCCGCCGCCGGCCTCCTACTCGGCCCCGCCGCCGGCTCCTACTCGGCCCCGCCGCCGGCCTCCTACTCGGCCCGTCGCCGGCCTCCTACTCGGCCCGCCGCCGGCTCCTACTTGGCCCTACCGCCGGCCCTACCGCCGGCCTTGTCCCGGCCCCGCCACTGCACTGCAGCCGAGCCGCCCAGCAGCAGCCGAGCCGCCCAGCAGCAGCCGAGCCGCCCAGCAGCAGCCGAGCCGCCCAGCAGCAGCCGAGCCGCCCAGCAGCAGCCGAGCCGCCCAGCAGCAGCCGAGCCGCCCAGCAGCAGCCGAGCTGCCCAGCAGCAGCCGAGCCGCCCAGCAGCAGCCGAGCCGCCCCGCAGTAGCCGAGCCGCCCCGCGGTAGCCGAGCCGCCCGGTACCTGAGCAGCCCGAGCCGCCTGAGCTGCACGAGCAGCCCGAGCCGCCTGCTGCTGACCTACCCGACTCTCCCATCCCGGTGAGACTTTCAGCTGCTGCTATGGCCACCCCCAATGTTCTCACTTTTGACGCTGAGGGGAGGGCCATTGACTTTGCCGTCTGGATCGAGGATCTGCAGCTGTACTTACTGTGTGATGCGGTAGATGAGGTCTCTCTCTTTGACTTTGTCTCTGGCGCTGTCCCTGCCCCGCCTGCTGATGCTGACTCTGCCGTTCGCTCCAAGTGGGCGACCCGCGATGCTGCTGCACGTCTTGCTGTGCGTCGCCACCTCCCTTCCTCTGAGCGTGCCCACTTTAGTCAGTGCAAGACCGCTCAGGCCTTGTACGACGCTGTAGTTGCGCGCTACTCCTCCCCTTCCTCCGCTACCCTTAGCCGCCTCATGCTACCGTTTCTCTTCCCTGACCTCGCTTCCTTTCCCACTGTCGCTGACCTCGTTACCCACCTCCGCGCTAGTGACACCCGCTACCGCGCTGCCCTTCCTGCTGAGTTCCGCGCTGCGAACCCTCCTCCCATGTACATCACTCTCTACTTTCTCGTCACCCGTCTTCCTGAGTCCCTTCGTGTCGTTAGGGACCAGTTTCTCTCTGTCTGTCCCACCACTCTCACTGTCGACCTCCTTGAGGAGTCCCTGCTAGCGGCTGAGAAGAGTATTGTCGCTGTAGGGGCCTCTCGGGGTGACCCTCGCACCCCCATCTTTGAGGGGTGTGGTCCCTCCCCCCTGCTGCCCTCTGTCGCCTCTGCCGCTGCGGCCGACCTCGTTGGTTTTGAGTCGGTCGGCGCGGCGTCTGCCCCCAGTGGCAGACGCCGCACTGGCAAGGGCAAGGGGGGCAAGGGAGCGGGTGGAGCCAGAGGGGGCGGTGGAGGAGGCGGTGGGGGTGGAGGGGGGAGTGGGGGTGGCGGGGGGGGTGGTGGCGGGAGTGGAGGTAGTAGTGGCGGCGGTGGAGGCGGAGGTGGCGGCGGAGGTGGTAGCGGAGGAGGCGGTGGGAGCGGTGGGAGCGACGGTCCTGGTGGGGGAGGTGGCGGTGGCGACGGGGGTGGCGGTGGAGGCGGGGGTGGCGGTGGAGGAGGGGGTCGGAGTGGCTCGTCCCAGCGGAGCAGCTCTGGGGGTGGTCAGCGCCAGCAGCAGCAGCAGCAGCAGCCACAGCAGCAGCCGCAGCAGCAGCAGCGCTCTCGCACCGTCCCCGGCCCTCAGCAGCTCCGTGAGTGGTACTTGCAGCGTCAGCGCGGTGGTGCGCTTGGTCCCTGCCCCTACGTTCTTCGCACTGGTGACCGTGCAGGGGAGAGGTGTGGAGGCGCCCACACAGCCCGTCGCTGCTTTGGCCGCCTGACCGACGCCTGGCGTCAGCAGTTTCCGGAGGCCGCTGAGATCCCCCGCTGGGGAGAGCTGTCTAGGGCTGGTGTAGCTATTTATGATCTTGATTTTGATGCTATTCTCTCTGCTATGTATGCTGTGACTGGTAGTGATGAGGATGACTGTTACCGGTGTTTCCCGCCCGACCCGGGCATTGGTACTGCCGCGTCAGGTACTAGTGAGGCTGCTGCTCTAGGTGCCAGTGCGTCTGTGCTTTCAGGTACTGGTGAGTCCGCCCTCTCAGGTACTGTGTCGGCTTCGGCCTCTCACACCTTCACCCTTGACTCTGGAGCGTCTCGCTCCTTCTTTAGGGACCGCACCACTCTCACGCCGCTGAGTCGGCCTGTTGCGGTGTCCCTGGCGGACCCCTCTGGGGGGCCTGTCCTGTCTCGCTTCTCCACTGTCCTCCCGTGTCCGGCGGCCCCCTCTGGCACCCTGACTGGTCTCTACCTCCCCTCGTTCTCGACGAACTTGGTGAGTGGTGCTGACCTCCAGGATGCAGGTGTCCACCAGTTCACCCCTGCTCGTCAGCGGGTGACCCACTGTACGGAGGCGGATACAGGTCGCCACCTGGCTACGTTTACACGTCGGCCGGGGTCGAGCCTGTACACACTGACCACTGCTTCTCCTCCAGGTACTGCGTCTGGTAGGGCCCCTTCGTCTGGTCAGGTGTTTGCTGCAGCGTCCAGGTCTGGTCCTGAGTCTGCCCCTTGTTCGTGTCGTCGTCTGTCTCACGAGACCCTCCTCTGGCACCACCGCCTTGGCCACCCCTCTCTGCTTCGGCTCAGAGGCATGGCCTCGCGGGTCCTTGTGTCTGGTCTTCCCCGGTCCCTCCCTCCCCTTCCTCCGGGCCCTGGCCCTGCCTGTGTCCCCTGTGTCGAGGGGCGCCAGCGTGCTGCCCCTCACTCCTCCCAGTTTCCTCCGACAGAGGCCCCGTTGCAGACGCTTCACATGGACGTGTGGGGCCCAGCCTGCGTCCGTGGACAGGGTCAGGAGCGCTACTTCCTGCTAGTCGTTGACGACTACTCGCGTTACACCACAGTCTTCCCCTTGCGCAGCAAGGGTGAGGTCACTCAGGTGTTGATCGACTGGATCCGCGCAGCTCGTCTTCAGCTTCGGAGAAGCTTTGGCTCTGACTTCCCTGTCTTGCGTCTGCACTCGGACAGAGGCGGAGAGTTCTCCTCGGCCCTCCTGAGTACCTACTGTCGTGTGCGAGGCATCCGTCAGACCTTCACGCTTCCGGACTCACCACAGCAGAATGGGATCGCTGAGCGCCGCATTGGCATGGTCATGGACGTCGCTCGTACGTCCATGATGCATGCGGCTGCTCCCCATTTTCTGTGGCCGTTTGCGGTCAGGTACGCTGCGCACCAGATCAACCTCCACCCCAGGGTCTCTCGACCGGAGACCTCCCCAGCTCTGTTGTGGACGGGGAAGGTTGGCGATGCGTCGGCGTTCCGGGTCTGGGGATCTCGGGCGTTTGTTCGCGACCTGTCTGCGGACAAGCTGTCCCCTCGTGCTTCTCCCTGCGTCTTCCTCGGGTTCCCCCCCGACGCCCCTGGGTGGCAGTTTTACCACCCCACCTCTCGACGTGTTCTGTCCTCCCAGGACGTCACGTTCGACGAGTCGGTACCCTACTACCGCCTCTTCCCCTACCGCACTCCGTCCCTCCCCCCACCCCCCCTCTTCTTGGTACCAGGTCCCCCCCCAGTAGTCCCCCTCCCCCCTCAGGGTCCTGCCCCTTCAGGTGTGTCTCAGGTAGACGCGGTCGAGCCTGTCGAGGTCACTGGTGACTCCGGTGCTGCTGCGGGAGCTGAGCCTGGGGGTGCGGAGTCTAGGGGTGCTGAGCCTGGGGGTGCGGAGTCTGGGGGTGCTGGGCCTGGGGGTGCTGAGCCTGGGGGTGCTGAGCCTGGGGGTGCTGTGCCTGGGGGTGCTGTGTCTGGGGGTACTGAGCCTGGGGGTGCTGAGCCGGGAGGTGCCGAGCCTGGAGGTGCTGTGCCTGGGGGTGCTTCGTCTCACCGGGAGCCGCTCTCTCCACAGGAGCTACGTGAGTGGTTTGCCCGGCGCTGGAGGCGTGCCGCTGGTGCTGGTGGTTCTTCGGCTGCGGAGGGCGCTGCTGCCACGCGACCTGGCGGTGCTCGTCCTGTGGGTGCTGGAGCTGCTGGGTCTGAGTGTTCTCCTGGAGCTGGTCCTGCTGAGGACGTTGGCGCTGAGCCTGCGGTTGGTGGTCCGACTGACGGTGCTCCTGGTGCTGCTGCTGGAGGTTCTGGAGCTTCTGGTGGTTCTGCTGGAGGTGCTGCTGGAGTGGGTGCTCCTGCCGGGGGTGCTGGTGCTGTTCCTGCTGTTTCTGGCGTCGCCGCGCGGCCTCGACCGTACTTCGTTCCGCTCCTGCAGCAGGTTCTTGGTCTTACACCTCCTCCTCCTTCCTTAGAGGGTCCGCAGCCTGTCCGGTCACAGCCACAGCTACAGCCTGCCTCCCCTTTGCCTGCTCCTTCTCCCTACGCTGGTCCGACTGGAGGTCTTACTGAGCGTCGTGAGCCTGCGTCTCGTCCTGCGTCGCCTGTTCGTACTGAGCGCGCTAGTGGTCGCGGGTCGCGTCAGCGTCCTCCTCCTGTCCCTGGCACGCACCGGATGTCACTGCGTCCGTCCACTGCTCCTCTGCGTGCCCCTTTGCCTTCTCCTCCTGCTTCCTCTCTTCCTGCTCTTGCCGACCCGGAGTCGGACTCTCTTCGTGCTGCCAGTCCTACTGTCACGCGTCTCCTTGCTACTGCTGTCACTGACCCTTCCTTCGAGTCGTCTGCTGCGTCTGCCCTTGTCACTGAGCTTGTCGACTTTGCTGCGCGCTGTCGTCTAGACTACGCTGCTCGTCTTGTCGCTGAGTCTGAGTCCGCCTGTCCTCCGTCCGTCGGGGGTGAGTGTGCCCTTGGCACGGACGTCCTAGAGGACAGGCAGGAGGAGTTCCAGTGTCTAGCCGCTGCTTCACCTCGTCTCGCGTCTGTACTGCTAGCCCCTGAGGGAGACCCGGATGCACTAGACATCCCGACTCCGCGTTCTTACGCGGAGGCCGTAGAGGGTCCCTACTCCTCTCAGTGGCAGGCAGCTATGGATGCAGAGATGGCTTCCTGGAAGTCCACAGGCACCTACGTTGACGCGGTTCCCCCTCCTGGGGCGAACATCGTCAGTGGCATGTGGATCTTCAGGGTGAAGCGGCCGCCGGGCTCGCCGCCTGTCTTCAAGGCGCGTTACGTGGCTCGTGGCTTCAGTCAGCGGCAGGGAGTTGACTACTTTCAGACCTTCTCTCCCACCCCGAAGATGACCACTCTTCGGGTGCTGCTGCACATTGCCGCTCAGCGCGACTACGAGCTTCACTCTCTCGACTTCAGCACTGCGTTCCTGCAGGGTAGCCTGCACGAGGAGATCTGGCTGCGCCGTCCGCCTGGCTTCACTGGGACTTTCCCTCCTGGCACCCAGTGGAGCCTCCGACGGCCAGTCTACGGTCTCCGCCAGGCACCGCGTGAGTGGCACGACACACTGAGGACTACGCTTGCGGCTCTTGGGTTTGCTCCTTCTACTGCTGACCCGTCGCTGTTTCTTCGCACCGACACTTCCCTGCCGCCGTTCTACATCCTCGTGTACGTCGACGACTTGGTCTTTGCCACAGCGGACACTGCTGGACTCGCCTACGTGAAGTCCGAGCTGCTGAAGAGACACACGTGCACAGACCTGGGTGAACTGCGCAGCTACCTTGGCTTGCAGATCACTCGGGACAGAGCACGCCGCACCATTACCCTGACTCAGTCACACATGGTGCAGCAGGTCCTTCAGCGCTTCGGCTTCACGTACTCCTCGCCTCAGGCCACTCCTCTGCCTACTCGCCACTCACTCTCAGCTCTGCCTTCGGATGAGTCCGTAGAGTCGAGTGGTCCGTATGCAGAGCTTGTTGGCTGCCTCATGTACCTGATGACCTGCACTCGACCTGACCTTGCATACCCTCTGAGCATCCTTGCACGCTATGTTGCTCCTGGGAGACACCGACCAGAGCACATGGCTGCAGCGAAGAGGGTATTGCGCTACCTGTGCAGTACGTCGGGCATGGGGCTAGTGCTTGGAGGGCGGAGTCCAGTGGTCCTTACTGGGCACGCAGACGCTTCTTGGGCTGACGACCAGGCTACGCAGCGGTCGTCACAGGGTTACACCTTCAGCCTTGGTTCCGGCTCTGTCTCGTGGCGGTCTACTCGCTCGTCTTCGGTTCTCGGCTCCAGTTGTGAGGCTGAGATCTACGCCGGGGCCATGGCTGCACAGGAGCTTCGCTGGCTCACCTACCTGCTGACTGACCTTGGAGAGCTGCCTCGTTCTCCTCCAGTGCTGTACGTAGACAACAAGGCCATGTTGGCCTTGTGTCGAGAGCAGCGCTTGGAGCACAGAACGAAGCACATTGCTCTCCGCTACTTCCTTGCTCGTGAGCTGCAGCAGCGTGGTCAGTTGCGACTTGCTTACGTGGCCTCTGAGGCCAACACTGCTGATGTGTTCACCAAGGCACTTGCGCCTTGCGACCATCAGCGCTTTTGTACCCAGCTGGGTCTTGTACCTGTCTTGCCTCACTTGCTCTCTTCTTGACTTTACTTGTACTTTGACATATATATACCTGCTCTTGCTTGTCTAGTTTTATATATATGTCTTTACTCCTGCATGTGAACTGGCCTCTGGCCTTGCTCTTGTGCTCGGACTGTGTGGTGACTTTGTGATCCACCCTGAGCTTGTTTTGCTTTGCTTGACTGGTCTTGTGACCCCTTGTTCTCCCCCACTTTGCCTATGGGGGTGTGTCAGATTATTATAGCTGTTGCATGTTTGTAGGCTATAGTGGGGTAGCACATATGGGGTACAGTTTGCTAGGGTTGTATTTGTACCCAACTCTGACTTAGTCAATTCATTCCTCTGCTCATAGTTTCACAGAAACCACTACTCCTCGAGGTGTTATGCAATGGGCGACGCCTCCAGGCACTGGTGGTCAGCGGTGCATCTCACTCGGTGTGTGACCGCGGAGCATTGGAGAAAATTGGAGAGAAGGCGGAAGAGACCCAGTTTTCAGCAACCATGGTGGACGGTACGAAGCTTCCTATCCACGGCGAAGCATCACTGCAACTGCATATAGGTGCGTTGAGGTGGAAGCCGAAGCTACCAGTCACCAACATGAAAGGATTAGATTTTATCTTGGGGCGAGATTTCCTGAAGCAGTTCAACCGCGAGATCGATAAGGTCAACAGCAAGGTGTGCATCTACAACAATGGGAAGCGGATAGCACTGCGAAGCTGGACGGATACAGGGGACGTACCTGAAACGACACTGGCACGGTTTGAGCAGACGGTGAACAAGAGTAACACGGGTTACCTAGCACTGGTTATGGCAGCAGCAGAGGAGGAGAAGCCGAGTTCCGAGCTACCTGCAGTAGTGAAAGAGGTCTTGGAGCAGTACAAGGATATAATGCACGACGACCTACCTGCAGGCGTACCTCCAGCACGCACCCACGAGCACGAGATCGTGGAGGAACCAGGTGCGAAACCCGTCTCACGTGCACCATACCGACTGAGTCCGACTGAACTGACAGACATGAAAAAACAGATAAAGTATCTACTGGACAGCCAACTGATCCGCCCATCCACCTCTCCCTACGGCACACCAGTTCTCTTCACTCTAAAACCAGACGGCAGTCTACGGATGTGCATCGACTACCACGCACTGAACAAACAGACAATAAAAAACAAATATCCCATACCGCGCATAGACGACCTACTCGATCAACTGCGTGGAGCAACAGTATTTTCGAAGCTGGACCTACGATCGGGCTACTGGCAGATCAAGATGGCAGACAACTCCGTCTACAAGACAGCGTTCCGTACCAGATATGGCTCCTACGAATACTTGGTGATGCCGTTCGGACTCTGCAACGCACCAGCAACGTTTCAGGCGGAGATGAATCACATCTTACGACCCCTGCTGGACGAATGCGTGGTGGTGTACCTGGACGACATTCTCATCTACTCCAAGAACATGAAGGAGCACGTGGAGCATCTGCAGAAGGTGTTCAAGATCCTACGGAAAAACAAGTTCTACGTGAAGCTGTCAAAGAGCGACTTCGCCCTGAAGAAGGTGCAGTTTCTCAGGCACATGGTGAGTGCCGAGGGCGTACACGTGGACCCACGGAAGATCGAAGCCGTCAAGAAGTGGAAAGTACCAGAGAGCGTGAAGGAGTTACAGCAGTTCCTAGGCTTCGCCAACTACTACAACAGGTTCGTGTCGCAGTACGCTAAGATAGCAGCGCCACTAACCGACCTACTGAAAAAGGATACGCCCTACAAATGGGATACCCTTCATCAGCAAGCCATGGAGCAACTACAGACAGCACTGACTACAGCGCCAGTACTCATCTTGCCGGATCCAGACAAGGACTACGTGGTGGAAGCAGACGCTAGTGACCAAGCAGTCGGAGCAGTACTGATGCAGGATCACGGACGCGGTTTGCAGCCCATCGCCTACCTTAGTAAGAAGCTACACGGAGCAGAACTAAACTACCCCATTCACGACAAGGAAGCCTTAGTGATAGTCATAGCCTTCAAAGCGTGAAGGTGTTACCTAGAGGGAGCCAAGACTACAGTCTATACTGACCACTGCAGTCTCAAATACCTGAAGTCACAGCCGACACTCTCACGACGACAGGTGCGGTGGGTGGACTTCCTGGAAACTCACTTCCACTACGACATCGTCTACAAGCCCGGGCTACACAACAAGGCAGACGCGTTGAGCCGCCCCGGACATGTAGCAGGCATCCAGCTCGATGGGATGAACCCTCTGCTCAAGGGTCTATTCCAACATGGGTACTCCGTGGACGCAGAGATTGCTACAGCACAGACCAAGAAGCTATTACAGTGGGAGAAAGACTTAGCTGTAAGGAAGGGTTCAGGAAAGATTTGGGTACCGAATTACGCCCCGCTACGGCAAATCCTATTGGAGGAGTTTCACGACGTACCTTACGCGGGACATTTCGGGAGCAACAAGACGTTAGCAGGGATAGCGAAGTATTACTACTGGCACGGGATGGCAGCAGACGTGCAGCAGTTCGTCACCTCATGCGACACGTGCCAGCGGATGAAGAGCAGCAAGCAGAAAAAAGCAGGGTTACTTCAGCCTCTACCCGTACCGGAGCAGCCATGGCAGGTCGTTAGCCTCGACTTCATCACAGGACTTCCTTCGACCTCACGGGGACATGATTCCATCCTCGTGGTGATCGATAAGTTCTCCAAAATGGGTCACTTCATATCGACCAACGCCACAGCTACAGCTGAAGCAACTGCTCGACTCTTCTTTGACCGCATCATCACCATCCACGGCATCCCCGCTACACTCATCTCAGACAGAGACCCCAAATTCACGAGTAAGTTCTGGAAGGAGCTCATGGGACTGTTGGGGACAAAGCTTGCAATGTCTTCAGCATACCACCCCCAAACTGACGGACACACAGAGCGACTCAATCAAGTGGTTGAACAGTTACTACGCACAGCTTGCAAGGACGACGTCAGCCACTGGGACACACAGTTACCAACCCTAGAGTTCGCTTACAACAACGCATCACATGCGGCCACAGGGAAAACTCCTTTCTTCCTGTGTTACGGACGGGAACCACTCACACCACAGCAGCCAACTACACCGGCACACGTCCAAGCCGCACATGACTTCGTCACCACCATGCAGCAGCTATGGGAGAAGACTCAGCGACGTCTCACCACGATGCAGAACTCCCAGAAGCAGTATGCCGATCGTCAGCGACGTGATCACTCAGTAGCAGTCGGAGATCAGGTGCTTCTTGACACGCGCAACTTGAACCTGTCTCACCTTCCATCCAAACTCCGGCCTTGCTTCTGTGGTCCTTTTCTCGTTGAGGCACAGGTGACACCAGTTACATTCCGCTTGCGCTTACCAGATACATGGAAGCTTCACAACGCTTTCCATGTCCAGCTACTGAAGCCCTACAAGGACCCCAACCAACAGTTCCAGGGACCGCAACTACCGCCACCACCACCTGTTCTCATACAGGATCAACCCGAGTACGAGATCGAGCGCGTTCTCTCTCATCGGCGCCGCGGTGGCAAGACTCTCGAGTTCATGATACGCTGGAAGGGATACGACCCCACTGAGGACAGTTGGGTTGCAGAAGCTGATATGGGCAACGCACGCCGTGCTCTCAAGGACTATCTTGTCAAGCAGGGTGTATCTCACGCCACCCAGCTTTGAGGGGGGGACGTGTGAGAGTACGACGGCTTATGCCAGCCATGCTTGCTTGCCTTTACTTTTATCTTGCTATTTCTAGCATAGGATATTTATATGCATGCATGAATTGCTTGATTTCCTAGGCTAGGTGCTTTCCTATATTTTATTATAGTTATAGCACCGAGCTAGGTTGCGTGCACTGAATTCTGGCTTTTCGGTTGCCACCGAATCGCCTTCTACTGAATTCGGTAAGGATCCGTTCAGGACGCTACGCGGCCCGCGGAACCTTCGCGTAACACCTGGTTACGGGGCCTTGTGTCGAGCCTATATATAGCCTCGTGTTGTACCCAGGTGAACACATTCAATTCAATTCAATTTGAATCATCTTTTCTGAGCTCGATCCCAGATCCTCACACTTGGTAATCAGAGCGGGTTTTCACGCGAGGTCTTCAATCGCTTAGTTCCGGCCTTTAAAAACCGCGGGGGCGACGACGAAAGCGCCGATACGGGTATGTAAAACTAGTTCCGCGCAATTTTTCGAAGTCCCCCTCGATTCGGTTTTCGAACACCCCTCAGATTTACTGGTGGAAAGGTTGGAGTTTCGACCGTTCGATCGAGTTCAATCTCAACGTTCCAGAGAATTTCGCCCAAAAAAGTTGGAATTTGGAGCGTCGGATCGATTTTCTCCTCAACGGCCAAGATCGGACGCGAATTTTGCCTAAGGGAGATTTACGCAACCTACAGAATTCGCGCTCGTTGATTCTACAGTCAACTTGACTCGTAGTAAGTGGACCAACACCTAGAATTCGATTATTTTCGTCGCGCATCTTCCTGTAAATCACCAAATGGAGGACCAAGGTGACAACTACGCGACTACGAGTGACATCGCGAGCCTCCACACCGATATGGAGCAGACACAGGCGACACTTCGTCGACTCGAGGCTTTTCTGACAAGCCAACTAGGGTTCGCCACCGCAGTAGCAGCGACCACAGTGACTACATCACCGACAACTCCAGCAGCAGTGGCGACACCGACATTTCACGGACTAATGGCACCACTGTCGCCGAACCTCGAAGCAGCACGACCGAGGCTCCCGGAGGCGTTCGATCCAAGCGCGAAGGGATCCGACGTCCGGCGATTCGTGGCCACCCTCGAAATTTACTTCGAGGCCATTGGCTGTTCGACCCCGCAACAAGACGCAACAAGGATTCGGCTCGCAGCGACACTGTTACGTGGACCGGCTCTCAAATGGATTTACTACACCGACGTAGCCCGCGGGGAGAACACGTGGCAGCAGTTCCGGGCAGATTTAATCGAGCGTTTTGAACCAATTAATACAACCTACATGGCGCGGCAGCAGATACACCAACACAAGCAATACAGTAGTGTAACACAGTACACGCAGCAGATGGAGTTACTGTTCAACCGCATCACCGACCTGACCGAAGGTGAAAAAATCCAGGCGTACACCGAAGGATTAAAAATGGAGATTCGGCGGCAGGTGATTGCGGCGAATTACAACAGCTAGAGAGACATCGTGCGTGCTGCCGAGCGATACGACGCGCTGACTCGAAGTCAACCCGAAACACGACGCTTCACGCTGAATCGTACATTCGGCACGGAGCGATTGGCACCCCCTATGTTCACCGAACCGATGGATATCAACAAATACGACGCGAAGCAGCAGCCGACAAAATGCGAATTTTGCGGCGCAGCAAGACATCAGTTTTTGTCGTGCTACAAAATGAAGAAAGCACGTGCGGCACTCCGGGACGGAAACAGTGGAGCACCCCCGAAGTAAAAAAACGAGAATCGCCAGTAGCCGCGGATCGACCTGGCGATCGCGTAAAGATCCAAAAGCAGGAAAAGGCGACGACGTGGCGACTTCGGAGCGGGTGAAAAAAGGAGAAAATGATGGCGCGAATTTAAAACGTCACGACGGGCCGGCATCAGGGGAAATCGCCGAGGCGAATGGAGGCTCCGCGAAAAAAGACTCTGCACCGACCGGGAAACTCCAGCCGAACACCCACGAAAGTAAGAATTCGTTAAAAGTATCCTATAAAGATGCTCTAACGAAGAATATTGCTTCTCGTGGTTTACAAGCCTTCAAAAAATTCAGGGGAGGTCTAGAGGCCAAGAAAAAGCCTTTAGAAATTATTCAGGTACCTGAGAAGTTGGGCAAAATACTACGGAGCGTAGAGAAGGGTCGTGCGTTCCGTGGAGTTAATATTCTCTCCCCGCAGCACAGTGTTAAGGCTCCCCGTCGCCCACAGGTGAAGCCTACACAACTGCCAAGGCTTAGAGGAGACATCCAGGCTCAGGAAAAATTATACAAGCCTCGGAAAAATCCTCCTACCCCCCAGGTGAAGTTGGAAAGCGCTGAGTCAGGTATAGGAAAAAGGGAAGGTATTAAGTTTGATGTACCCTATGATCCTATTAACGAGACCCTCTTTGGCTACTCAGCACAGCAGAAACCACTACTCCTCGAGGTGTTATGCAATGGGCGACGCCTCCAGGCACTGGTGGTCAGCGGTGCATCTCACTCGGTGTGTGACCGCGGAGCATTGGAGAAAATTGGAGAGAAGGCGGAAGAGACCCAGTTTTCAGCAACCATGGTGGACGGTACGAAGCTTCCTATCCACGGCGAAGCATCACTGCAACTGCATATAGGTGCGTTGAGGTGGAAGCCGAAGCTACCAGTCACCAACATGAAAGGATTAGATTTTATCTTGGGGCGAGATTTCCTGAAGCAGTTCAACCGCGAGATCGATAAGGTCAACAGCAAGGTGTGCATCTACAACAATGGGAAGCGGATAGCACTGCGAAGCTGGACGGATACAGGGGACGTACCTGAAACGACACTGGCACGGTTTGAGCAGACGGTGAACAAGAGTAACACGGGTTACCTAGCACTGGTTATGGCAGCAGCAGAGGAGGAGAAGCCGAGTTCCGAGCTACCTGCAGTAGTGAAAGAGGTCTTGGAGCAGTACAAGGATATAATGCACGACGACCTACCTGCAGGCGTACCTCCAGCACGCACCCACGAGCACGAGATCGTGGAGGAACCAGGTGCGAAACCCGTCTCACGTGCACCATACCGACTGAGTCCGACTGAACTGACAGACATGAAAAAACAGATAAAGTATCTACTGGACAGCCAACTGATCCGCCCATCCACCTCTCCCTACGGCACACCAGTTCTCTTCACTCTAAAACCAGACGGCAGTCTACGGATGTGCATCGACTACCACGCACTGAACAAACAGACAATAAAAAACAAATATCCCATACCGCGCATAGACGACCTACTCGATCAACTGCGTGGAGCAACAGTATTTTCGAAGCTGGACCTACGATCGGGCTACTGGCAGATCAAGATGGCAGACAACTCCGTCTACAAGACAGCGTTCCGTACCAGATATGGCTCCTACGAATACTTGGTGATGCCGTTCGGACTCTGCAACGCACCAGCAACGTTTCAGGCGGAGATGAATCACATCTTACGACCCCTGCTGGACGAATGCGTGGTGGTGTACCTGGACGACATTCTCATCTACTCCAAGAACATGAAGGAGCACGTGGAGCATCTGCAGAAGGTGTTCAAGATCCTACGGAAAAACAAGTTCTACGTGAAGCTGTCAAAGAGCGACTTCGCCCTGAAGAAGGTGCAGTTTCTCAGGCACATGGTGAGTGCCGAGGGCGTACACGTGGACCCACGGAAGATCGAAGCCGTCAAGAAGTGGAAAGTACCAGAGAGCGTGAAGGAGTTACAGCAGTTCCTAGGCTTCGCCAACTACTACAACAGGTTCGTGTCGCAGTACGCTAAGATAGCAGCGCCACTAACCGACCTACTGAAAAAGGATACGCCCTACAAATGGGATACCCTTCATCAGCAAGCCATGGAGCAACTACAGACAGCACTGACTACAGCGCCAGTACTCATCTTGCCGGATCCAGACAAGGACTACGTGGTGGAAGCAGACGCTAGTGACCAAGCAGTCGGAGCAGTACTGATGCAGGATCACGGACGCGGTTTGCAGCCCATCGCCTACCTTAGTAAGAAGCTACACGGAGCAGAACTAAACTACCCCATTCACGACAAGGAAGCCTTAGTGATAGTCATAGCCTTCAAAGCGTGAAGGTGTTACCTAGAGGGAGCCAAGACTACAGTCTATACTGACCACTGCAGTCTCAAATACCTGAAGTCACAGCCGACACTCTCACGACGACAGGTGCGGTGGGTGGACTTCCTGGAAACTCACTTCCACTACGACATCGTCTACAAGCCCGGGCTACACAACAAGGCAGACGCGTTGAGCCGCCCCGGACATGTAGCAGGCATCCAGCTCGATGGGATGAACCCTCTGCTCAAGGGTCTATTCCAACATGGGTACTCCGTGGACGCAGAGATTGCTACAGCACAGACCAAGAAGCTATTACAGTGGGAGAAAGACTTAGCTGTAAGGAAGGGTTCAGGAAAGATTTGGGTACCGAATTACGCCCCGCTACGGCAGATCCTATTGGAGGAGTTTCACGACGTACCTTACGCGGGACATTTCGGGAGCAACAAGACGTTAGCAGGGATAGCGAAGTATTACTACTGGCACGGGATGGCAGCAGACGTGCAGCAGTTCGTCACCTCATGCGACACGTGCCAGCGGATGAAGAGCAGCAAGCAGAAAAAAGCAGGGTTACTTCAGCCTCTACCCGTACCGGAGCAGCCATGGCAGGTCGTTAGCCTCGACTTCATCACAGGACTTCCTTCGACCTCACGGGGACATGATTCCATCCTCGTGGTGATCGATAAGTTCTCCAAAATGGGTCACTTCATATCGACCAACGCCACAGCTACAGCTGAAGCTACTGCTCGACTCTTCTTTGACCGCATCATCACCATCCACGGCATCCCCGCTACACTCATCTCAGACAGAGACCCCAAATTCACGAGTAAGTTCTGGAAGGAGCTCATGGGACTGTTGGGGACAAAGCTTGCAATGTCTTCAGCATACCACCCCCAAACTGACGGACACACAGAGCGACTCAATCAAGTGGTTGAACAGTTACTACGCACAGCTTGCAAGGACGACGTCAGCCACTGGGACACACAGTTACCAACCCTAGAGTTCGCTTACAACAACGCATCACATGCGGCCACAGGGAAAACTCCTTTCTTCCTGTGTTACGGACGGGAACCACTCACACCACAGCAGCCAACTACACCGGCACACGTCCAAGCCGCACATGACTTCGTCACCACCATGCAGCAGCTATGGGAGAAGACTCAGCGACGTCTCACCACGATGCAGAACTCCCAGAAGCAGTATGCCGATCGTCAGCGACGTGATCACTCAGTAGCAGTCGGAGATCAGGTGCTTCTTGACACGCGCAACTTGAACCTGTCTCACCTTCCATCCAAACTCCGGCCTTGCTTCTGTGGTCCTTTTCTCGTTGAGGCACAGGTGACACCAGTTACATTCCGCTTGCGCTTACCAGATACATGGAAGCTTCACAACGCTTTCCATGTCCAGCTACTGAAGCCCTACAAGGACCCCAACCAACAGTTCCAGGGACCGCAACTACCGCCACCACCACCTGTTCTCATACAGGATCAACCCGAGTACGAGATCGAGCGCGTTCTCTCTCATCGGCGCCGCGGTGGCAAGACTCTCGAGTTCATGATACGCTGGAAGGGATACGACCCCACTGAGGACAGTTGGGTTGCAGAAGCTGATATGGGCAACGCACGCCGTGCTCTCAAGGACTATCTTGTCAAGCAGGGTGTATCTCACGCCACCCAGCTTTGAGGGGGGGACGTGTGAGAGTACGACGGCTTATGCCAGCCATGCTTGCTTGCCTTTACTTTTATCTTGCTATTTCTAGCATAGGATATTTATATGCATGCATGAATTGCTTGATTTCCTAGGCTAGGTGCTTTCCTATATTTTATTATAGTTATAGCACCGAGCTAGGTTGCGTGCACCGTATTCTGGCTTTTTGGTTGCCACCGAATTGCCTTCTACCGAATTCGGTAAGGATCCGTTCGGGACGCTACGCGGCCCGCGGAACCTTCGCGTAACACCTGGTTACGGGGCCTTGTGTCGAGCCTATATATAGCCTCGTGTTGTACCCAGGTGAACACATTCAATTCAATTCAATTTGAATCATCTATTCTTAGCTCGATCCGAGATCCTCATACTGGCGGAGACCGTAGACTGGCCGCCGGAGGCTCCACTGGGTACCAGGAGGAAACGACCCAGTGAAGCCAGGTGGGCGGCGCAGCCAGACCTTCTCGTGCAGGCTGCCCTGCAGGAAAGCTGTGGTTAAGTCAAGAGAGTGAAGCTCGTAGTCGCGCTGAGCGGCTATGTGCAGCAGCACCCGAAGAGTGGTCATCTTTGGGGTGGGAGAGAAGGTCTGAAAGTAGTCAACTCCCTGCCGCTGACTGAAGCCTCGAGCCACGTAACGCGCCTTGAAGACAGGCGGAGAACCCGGCGGCCGCTTCACCCTGAAAATCCACATGCCACTGACGATGTTCGCCCAAGGTGGGGGAACCTCGTCGACGTAGGTGCCTGTGGACTTCCAGGAAGCCATCTCTGCGTCCATGGTTGACTCCCATTGAGAGGAGTAGGGACCCTCGATCGCCTAAGCGTACGATCGAGGAGTCGGGATGTCTGGTGCATCCGGGTCTCCCTCAGGGGCAATCAGCGTGGACATGAGATTAGGCAAAGCAGTAGCAAAGCACTGGAACTCCTCATGCCTGTCCTCAAGGACGTCCGTGCTAAGAGCACGCTCACCCTCGACGGACGGAGGACAGACAGACTTAGACTCAGCAACAAGACTAGTAGCGTAGTCTAGACGACAGCGAGCAGCAAAGTAGACAAGATCAGCAACTAGGACCGACGCAGCAGTGGACTCAAAGGAAGGGTCAGTGACAACAGTAGCCAGGAGACGCGTGACAGTAGGACTGGTAGCACGAAGAGAGTCAGACTCCGGGTCAGCAAGGACAAGAAGAGAGGACTCTGGAGGAGACAGCAACGGGACACGCAGAGGAGCAGTGGAAGGACGCAGTGCTATCTGGTGTGTGCCTGGGACTGTAGGAGGACGCGGACGCGGAGCACGACGACTAGTGCGAGCAGCACGAACAAGTGACGCAGGACGACACGCAGGCTCACGACGCTTAGCAAGACCTCCAGTAGGACCAGTGTAGGGAGAAGGAGCAGGTAGGGGGGAGGCGGGCTGTAAGTGGGACTGCGACTGGACAGGCTGTGGACACTCTAAGGGAGGAGCAGGACCAGTAGAGGGCGGGAGACCAAGAACCTGCTCAAGGAGCGGAACAAAGTACGGCTGCGGCCGCACAGCGCCTCTAGACGCAGCACGGACAGCACCAGTACCCCTAGCGGCAGCACCAGTACCAGTAGCACCTCCAGCTCCAACAGCGCCAACTCCAGCACCCTCAGACGCACTAGCGCCAGCACGACCACCAGCGCCAACACCCCGAGCAGCTCCAGCTCCAGCAGCACCCCCAGTCCCAGCAGCTCCAGCACCGCCAGTACGAGTACCTCCGGAACCAGTAGCAACAGTAGTGCCTCCAGCTCCAGCTGAACCACCAGCGTCAGCAGAACCACCAGCGCCGACACCCCCAGCAGCTCCAGCTCCAGTAGCTCCAGCAGCACCAACTCCAGTAGGACCGGCAGCTCCAGTACTGCCAGCAGCTCCAGCAGTACCTCCACCAGCACCCCCAGCCCCAGCAGCTCTAGTACCAACAGTACGAGCACCTCCGGAACCAGCCGCAACAGTAGTACCTCCAGCTGCAGCAGCACAGCTCCAGCGACGGGCAAACCACTCGCGCAGCTCCTGCGGAGAGAGTGGCTCCCGCCTTGACGAAGCACTGCGAGAGGCCACACGAGCAAGCCCAGCACCCCCAGGCTCCGCACCCCCAGGTTCAGCACCCCCAGGCTCAGCACCTCCAGACTCAGCACCCCCAGGCTCCGCACCCTTGGAATCAGCACCCCCAGACCCGGCACCCGCAAGCTCAGCACCTCTAGCAGCACCAGAGTCAACAGCTACCTCGACAGGCTCGACTGCGTCTACCTGGGACACACCTGATGGGGCAGGACCCTGAGGGGGGAGGGGGTCTACCGGGGGAGGACCTGGCGCAAGGAAGAGTGGCGGCGGGGGGAGGGGCGCAGTGCGGTAGGGGAAGAGACGGTAGTAAGGCACTGACTCGTCAAAGGTGACGTCCTGGGAGGACAGAACACGGCGCGAGGTGGGGTGGTAAAACAGCCATCCAGGCGCGTCAGGGGGGAAGCCAAGGAAGACGCAGGGAACAGCACGGGGGGGACAGCTTGTCCGCAGACAAGTCGCGGACAAACGCCCAAGATCCCCAGACCCGAAACGCAGACGCATCGCCAACCTTCCCCGTCCACCGCAAGGTGGGGGAGGTCTCTGGCAAGGAGACCCGGGGCTGAAGGTTGAGCTGATGCGCTGCGTACTGAACCGCAAACGGCCACAGAAAATGGGGGGCAGCAGCATGGATCATGGACGTACGAGCGACGTCCATGACCATGCCAATGCGGCACTCAGCAATCCCATTTTGCTGTGGAGAGGCCGGAAGCGTGAAGGTCTGGCAGATGCCCTGTGCTCGACAGAACACTCCCAGACAGGTAGAGGAAAACTCCCCGCCTCTGTCAGAGTGCAGACGCAGAACAGGAAAGTCCGAGCCGAAACTCTCTCTAGGCTGGAGACAAGCTGCGCGTATCCAGTCAATCAACACCTCAGTGACGTCACCCTTGCTGCGCAAGGGGAAGACTGTGGTGTAACGCGAGTAGTCGTCAACCACCAACAGGAAGTAACGCTCGTGCCCTTGTCCACGGACGCGGGCGGGGCCCCACACGTCCATATGAGGAGTCTGCAGCGGAGCCTCTGTCGGAGGAAACTCGGAGGAGTGAGGGGCGGCGCGCTGTCGCCCCTTGATGCAGGGGACGCAGGTAGGGGCAGGCCCTGGAGGTAGGGGAGGGAGAGACCGGGAAAGACCAGATACAAGGACACGGGAGGCCATGCCTCGGAGACGAGGCAGGGAGGGGTGACCAAGGCGGTGGTGCCAAAGGAGAGTCTGGTGGGACAGGAGACGACACGAGCAGGGAGCAGACTCAGGATCAGACCTGGACGCTGCAACAAACACCTGACTCGACGCACCTACTTGACCGGACTCAGCAGTCAGAGGAGACTCAGTAGTAAGTGTGTACAGGCTCGACCCCGGCCGACGGGTGAACGTGGCCAAGTGTCGGCCTGTCCGAGCACACGTGCAGTGGGTCACTCGCTGACTCGCAGGAGTGAACTGGTCAACCCCCCTATCCTGTAGTTCAGCTCCACTCACCAAGTTCGTAGAGAACGAGGGGAGGTAGAGACCTGACAGGGTGCCAGAGGGGGCTGCCGGGCATGGTAAGACAGTGGAGAAGCTAGCAAGGAGAGGACCCCCAGAGGGGTCCGCCAGGGAGACCGCAACCGGCCGAGTAAGCGGTATAAGCGTGGTGCAGTCTCGAAAGAAGGAGCGGGAAGCACCCGAGTCAAGGGTGAAGGTGTGTAAGGCCTGAGCCGACGTAGTACCTGAGAGAGCAGACTCACCAGCACCTGGGGCAGCAGACGCACTAGCACCTAGAGCAACAGCCTCACCATCACCTAGAGCAGCAGACTGGATAATAGGGTCAGGCGGCACACACAGGTGACAGACTCCCTCGGCACTAGTAGAAAATGCATACATTGCAGTGAGAATAGCATCATAGTCAAGAGCAAAGATATCTAACCTCCGCCTAAGCATCTCCACCGAGTCGGGGAGCTCAGCGTCGTCGCCAAACTCTGTACGCCAAGTGTCGCTCAGACGCGCGAAGCAGCGGGACTCGATGTGACCACGTGTCCTGCAAGTCTGACTAGTCCGGACACCCGTGCTAATATCGCACGGGCAGCGAGCAGTACTCAGCGACCCTGCACTCTGAGCGTACCACTCACGAAGCTGCTGGGGTGAAAGAGTCTCGTGCGGACAACGCTGCTGCTGCACTGGGCCACTACAAGAAACTCCCGAACTACCCACTCCAGGACGACTCCCACTACTGCCACCCCGACAACCCCAACTGGTGTACCACTCACGAAGCTGTTGGGGAGTGAGGGACTCACGCGGGCGACGCTGGAGCTGCATCCTACCACTACAAGCAGCTGTGGAACTACTCACTCCAGGACGACTCCCACTACAGCCACCCCGACATCCCCAACTAGTGTACCACTCACGAAGCTGTTGGGGGGTGAGGGACTCACGCGGGCGACGCTTGAGCTGCATCTGGCCACGCGAGGAGCAGCAGAAGCAGTAGAAAGAGCAGGAGTAGTAAGAGCAGCAGTAACAGCAGTACGGGCAGGGCAGTGCTCACCAGTGGCGAGAATGGCAGGCGTACGACGGCGGCAACGGCGATGCCGCTACCAATGTAGAGCGAGAGCTCCGCGGCAGGAGCAGAGGTGGCTAGTCCAGGGGCGGCTGCTGCAGTGGCGGCTGCTTCAGGGGCGGCTGCTGCAGTGGCGGCTGCTTCAGGGGCGGCTGCTGCTGCAGGGCGGCTCGGCGGCTCGGCTGCCCGCTAGGGGCGGCGACGGGGCCGCTAGGGGCGGCGACGGGGCCGCGTAGGGAGGGGAGCGGCGACGGGGCCGCTAGGGGCGGCGACGTAGCCTCGTAGGGGCGGCTACGAGGCCGCGTAGGGGCGGCGACAGGGCCGCGGAGGGAGGGGAACGGCGACGGGGCCGCTAGGAGCGGCGACGGGGCCGCGTAGGGGCGGCGACGAGGCCGCGTAGGGGCGGCAAGGGGGCTGCGTAGGAAGGTCAGCGGCGACGGGTCCGCTAGGGGCGGCGACGGGGCCGCTAGGGGCGGCGACGGGGCCGCGTAGGGGCGACGACGGGGCCGCGCAGGGAGGGGAGCGGCTACGGGGCCGCTAGGGGTGGCGACGGGGCCGCGTAGGGGCGGCGACGGGGCCACGTAGGGGCGGCAACGGGGCCTCGTAGGGAGGTTAGCGGGGATGGGGCCGCTAGGGGCGGCGACGGGGCCGCTAGGGGCGGCGACGAGGCCGCTAGGGGCGGCGACGGGGCCGCGTAGGGGCGGCTACGGGGCCGCGCAGGGAGGGGAGCGGCTACGGGGCCGCTAGGGGCCGCGACGGGGCCGCGTAGGGGCGGCGACGGGGCCGCTAGGGGCGGCTACGGGGCCGCGTAGGGGCGGCAACGGGGCCGCGTAGGTAGGGAGGCGGCAACGGGGCCGCTAGGGGCGGCGACAGGGCCGCTAGGGGCGGCGACAGGGTCGCTAGGGGCGGCGACAGGGCCGCTAGGGGCGGCGATAGGGCCGCTAGGGGCGGCGATAGGGCCGCTAGGGGCGGCGACAAGGGGTGGAAGGGCGGCTACGGGGCCGCTGAGGGTGGCGCGAGGGGCCGTGAGAGGGGCCTCTAAGAGAGGTCGACAGAAGGGCAGCCCACAAGGCACGCCTCGGGCAGGAGCGACTGTCGCTCTGGTTTGAAAAAAAGTTTCAGTGGTGGGCTCAAGGAAGCGTTCCCACTAGGGAACCTGCTCTATACCATGTGAAGAAATGAGGGAATGAATGAACTAGCAAGCAGGTGGGTACAAGTAGGAAAACCTAGAAGTGTTGTACCCCATATTGTCTACCCCACTACAACCTACACAGACTAAAGCATATGAGTTTGACACGATGGAAAGGACTTCTTCACCTGGTCGTTCGAGTTTGAGCTGATGATGGAAGGCGCGCAGATACTCGGGTTCTTCAACGGGTCTCTGCCATATCCAACAAACGGCACACAGTACGAGAAGCAGCAGTATGTTAAACTCTTATGCTATAGTCTGTGTAGGCTATAGTGGGGTAGACACTATGGGGTACAACACTTCTAGGTTTTCCTACTTGTACCCACCTGCCTGCTAGTTCATTCATTCCTCATTCTTCACATGGTATAGAGCAGGTTCCCTAGTGGGAACTTCCTAGGGCCCACCACTGAACATTTTTTTTCCTACCCTGAGATCGAGTCGCTCCTGACCGAGGCGAGACCTGTGTGCCGCCCTCCCCTTAGCGACCCGTCGTGCCGCCCTTAGCGGCCCTCCCCCTCTCTCACGGCCCCTCGCGACCCCGTCGCCGCCCTCCTAGCGGCCCGTCGCGCCGCCCTCAGCGACCCCTCCTTCACGGCCCCGTCGCCGCCCTATCGCGGCCCCGTCGCCGCCCTCTCGCGGCCTCGTTGCCGCCCTATAGCGGCCCTGTCGCCGCCCTATCGCGGCCTTGTTGCCGCCCTATCGCGGCCCCGTCGCCGCCCTCTCGAGGCCCTGTCGCCGCCCTATCGCAGCCCCGTCGCCTCCCTCTCGCGGCCCCGTCGCCGCCCTCTCGAGGCCCCGTCGCCGCCCTAACGCGGCCCCGTCGCCTCCCTCTCGCGGCCCCGTCACCACCGTTCGCGGCCCTGTCGCCACCCGTAGCGGCCCTGCAGCCGCCACTCTCGGCCTCGTCGCTGCCCTCTCGCGGCCGCGTCACCGCCCTCTAGTGGCCCCAGTCGCCGCCCTCTTGCGGCCGCGTCGCCGCCCCTCCGCGGCCCCACTACCGCTCCTAAGTGGCCCCGTTGCCGCCCCTAAGTGGCCTCAACGCCGCCTCCTACGCGGCCTCGACGCCACCTCTACCGAGCCGCCCATCAGCAGAGCCGCCGAGCCGCCCAGCAGCAGAGCCGTCGAGCCGCCCTGCAGCCGAGCCGCCTAGCCGCCGAGCCGCCCGACAGCCGAGCCGCCCGACAGCCGAGCCGCCCGACAGCCGAGCCGCCCAGCAGCCAAGCCGCCGAGCCGCCCAGCAGCCGAGCCACCTAGCCGCCGAGCCGCCCGACAGCCGAGCCGCCCAGCAGCCGAGCCGCCGAGCCGCCCAACAGCCGACCGCCGAGCCGCCCAGCAGCCGAGCCGCTGAGCCCCTACCAGTCCTACCGACGCGCCCCGGCCCTACTTACTTGTACTGGTGAGCCCTCTCCTTGCTAAACCTCTACAATCATGGCTACCCCCAGTGTTCTTACCTTTGACACTGAGGGCCGTGCTGTTGACTTTGAGGTCTAGGTCGATGACCTCCAGCTGTTCCTCTAGTGCGATAGGGCAAACGGCCTCTCTCTGTTCGACCTCACCTCTGGTGCCTCCCCTGCCCCACCTGCTATTGGTGACAGCACTGTTCGCTCCCAGTGGGCGACACGCTATGCTGCTGCCCGTCTTGCTATTCGTCGCCACTTACCGACCACTGAGTGTGCACACTTTAGCCAGTATAAGAGTGCTCAGACCTTGTACGACGCTGTAGTTGCACGCTACTCTTCCCCTGCCACTGCTGCACTGAGCCGCCTCATGCTACCGTACCTCTTCCTTGACCTTGCTGCCTTTCCCACCGTCGCTGACCTCATTACGCACCTCCGCACTAGTGACACTCGCTACCGCGCTGCGCTTCCTGCTCAGTTCTGCGCCAAGAACCCCCCCCCCCCCCCCCCCCCCCCCCCCCGATGTACATCACCCTCTACTACATAGTCACCCGTCTCCCTGACTCTCTCCGCGTAGTCACGGACCACTTCCTCTCAGTTTGCCCCACCACTCTCACCGTTGACCTCCTTGAGAAGGGCCTCCTAGCAGAAGAAAAGAACATAGTCGCTGTAGGAGCCTCTCGTGGTGACCCTTGCACCCTCGTCTTTCAGGGGTGTTCCCCCTCCCCCCTCTTGCCCTCTGTTGCTTCTGCTGCTGCTGCCGACCTCGTTGGTTTCTCCGGGGTCGGCGCTGCGTCTGCCCCTAGCGAGAGACCCCGCACCGGCAAGTGCAAGGGGGGCAAGGGCGCTGGCGGGGCTAGCGAGGGCGCTGGAGGGGATGGTGGAGGCGGTGGAGGTGATGGCGGTGGTGGTGGGAGTGGTGGCGGGGGTGGCGGCGGCGGTGGCAGCAGTGGAGGCGAAGGAGGCGGCGGTGGCAGTGGAGGGAGCGGAGGCGGCGGAGGTGGCGGTGGCGGCGGAGGTGGCGGAGGCGGCGGTGGCGGAGGCGGCAGGGGCGGTGGTGGCGACGGCGGTGCAGCTAGTCGCGAGTCTGCGCAGAGGATTGGGTCCGGTAGTGGTCAGCGCCAGCAGCAGCAGCGCGGTCGTGAGACCCTAACCCCTCAGCAGCTTCGTGAGTGGTACGCTGCGCGTCAGCGCGGTGGGGGTACTGGTCCCTGCACTTACGTCCTCCGTACCGGCGACCGCGCTGGTGAGCAGTGCGGGGGCCCGCACTCCACCCAGCGCTGCTTCGGCCGCCTGACGGACGCGTGGCGTCACCAGTTCCCTGAGGCGTCAGAGATCCCTCGCTGGGGAGATCAGTCTAGGGCGGGGGTTGCCATCTTTGATCTTGACTATGATACTATCCTTGCGTCCATGTATGCTGTGACTACTAGTGTTGAGGGTGACTGTTACCTGTGTGTACCGCCTGACCCGGTCATTGCGGCTACCGCTCTAGGTGCTGGTGAGGCTGCTGCTCTAGGTGCTAGTGCGTCTGCTGCCCCAGGTGCTAGTGCGTCTGCTGCCCCAGGTGCTGGTGAGTCTGCTCTCTCAGGTACCACGTCGGCTCATGCCTTACATACCTTCACCCTTCACTCGGGTGCTTTCCGCTCCTTCTTTCGAGACTACACCATGCTTACGCCGCTTAGTCGGCCGGTTGCGGTCTCCCTGGCGGACCCCTCTAGGGGTCCTGTCCTTGCTAGCTTCTCCACTGTCTTACTATGCTCGACAGCCCCCTCTGGCACCCTGTCAGGTCTCTACCTCCCCTCGTTCTCTACGAACTTGGTGAGTGGAGCGGACCTACAGGATTGGGGGGTTGATTAGTTCACTCCTGCGAGTCAGCAGATGACCCACTCCATGTGTGCTCGGACAGGCCGACACTTGGCCACGTTCACCCGTCGGTAGGGGTCGAGCCTGTACACCCTTACTAATGAGTCTTCTCCGGGTGCTGAGTGTGGCCAGGTAGCTGCGTTGAGTCAGGTGTTTGCTGCAGCGTCCAGGTCTGGTCCTGAGTCTGCTCCCTGCTCGTGTCGTCTCCTGACCAACCAGACTCTCATTTGGCACCACCGTCTTGGTCACCCCTCCCTGCCTCATCTCCGAGGCATGGCCTCCCGTGTCCTTGTCTCTGGTCTCCCCCAGTCTCTCCCTCCCCTACCTCCGGGGCCTGGCCCTACCTACGTCCCTTGCGTCGAGGGGCGACAGCGCGCCGCCCCTCACTCCTCCGACTTTTCTCCGACAAAGGCTCCGCTGCAGACTCTTCACATGGACGTGTGGGGCCCCGCCCACGTCCGTGGACAGGGGCACGAGCGTTACTTCCTGTTGGTGGTTGACGACTACTCGCGTTACACCACGGTCTTCCCTTTGTGCAGCAAGGGTGACGTCACAGAGGTGTTGATCGACTTGATCCGCGCAGCTCGTCTCCAGCCTAGAGAGAGTTTCGGCTCGGACTTTCCTCTTCTGCATGTGCACTCTCCCAAAGGCGGGGAGTTTTCCTCTGCTTGTCTCAGAGCCTTCTGTCGTGCACAGGGCATTTGCCAGACCTTCACGCTTCCGGCCTCTCCACAGCAAAATGGGATTGCTGAGCGCCGCATTGGCATGGTCATGGACGTCGCTCGTACGTCCATGATGCATGCGGCTGCCCCCCATTTTCTGTGGCCGTTTGCGGTTCAGTACGCAGCGCATCAACTCAACCTTCAGCCCCGGGTCTCCTTGCCAGAGACCTCCCCCACCTTGCGGTGGACAGGGAAGGTTGGCGATGCGTCTGCGTTTCGGGTCTGGGGATCTCGGGCGTTTGTCCGCGACTTGTCTGCAGACAAGCTGTCCCCCCGTGCTGTTCCCTGCGTCTTCCTTGGCTTCCCCCCTGACGCACCTGGTTGGCAGTTTTACCACCCCACCTCGCGCCGTGTTCTGTCCTCCCAGGACGTCAGCTTTGACGAGTCGGTACCTTACTACCGTCTCTTCCCCTACCGCACTACGCCCCTCTCCCCGCCGCCGCTCTTCCTTGCACCAGGTCCTACCCCAGTAGACCCCCTCCCCCCTTAGCATCCTGCCCCGTGAGGTGTGTCCCAGGTAGACGCAGTCGAGCCTGTCGAGGTAGCTGTTGACTCTGGTGCTGTTAGAGCTGCTGAGCTTGCGGGTGCCGGGTCTGGAGGTGCTAAGTCTGGGGGTGCCGAGCCTGGGGGTGATGAGTCTGGGGGTGCTAAGCCTGGGGGTGCTGAGTCTGGGGGTGCTGAGCTTGGGGGTGCTGAGTCTGGGGGTGCGGAGCCTGGGGGTGCGGAGCCTAGGGACGCTATGTCTGCTCGTGTGGCCGCCGGCGGTGCTTCGTCGAGGCGGGAGCCACTCTCTCCGCAGGAGCTGCGCGAGTGGTTTGCCCGGCGCTGGAGCCGTGCTGCTGGAGCTGGAGGTACTACTGTTGCTGCTGGTCCCGAAGGTGCTCGTACTGGCGGTACTGGAGCTGCTGGGGCTACTGGAGTTGGTCCTGCTGGAGCTGCTGGCGGTACTGGAGCTGCCGGTCCTACTGGAGTTGGTGCTACTGGAGCTGCTGGCGTTGGAGCTGCTGGGGGTGTTGGCGCTGGTGTATCTGCTGGCGCTGGTGCGTTTGAGGGTGCTGGAGTTGGCGCTGTTGGAGCTGGAGGTGCTGCTGGCGCTGGTGCTGCCGCTGGGGCTATTGGTGCTGTCCTTACTGAATCTAGAGGCGCTGCGCGGCCGCGGCCGTACTTTTTTCCGCTCCTTGAGCAGGTTCTTGGTCTACCGCCCTCTACTGGTCCTGCTCCTCCCTTAGAGAGTCCACAACCTGTCCATTCATGGTCACAATTACCGCCCACCTCCCCCCTACCTGCTCCTTCTCCCTATAGTGGTCCTACTGGAGGTCTTGCTGAGCGTCGTGAGCCTGCGTCTCGTCCTGCGTCGCATGTTCATGCTGCTCGCACTAGTCGTCGTGTTCCCCGTCCGCGTCCTCCTGCGGTCCTAGACACACACCAGATGGCACTGCGTCCTTCCACTGCTCCTCTGCGTGTCCCGTTGCCGTCTCCTCCAGAGTCCTCTCTTCCTGTTCTTGCTAACCCTGATTCCGACTCTCTTCGTGCTGCTTGTACTACTGTCACGCGTCTCCTCGCTACTGTTGTCACTGACCCTTCCTTTGAGTCCACTGCTGCGTCTGCCTTGGTTGCTGAGCTTGTCGACTTTGCTGCTCGCTGTCGTCTAGACTACGCTACTAGTCTGGCGGTGCCTCGTTCTCCTCCAGTTCTATACGTAGACAACAAGGCCATGCTGGCCTTGTGTCGAGAGCACAGACTGGAGCACAGAACGAAGCACATTGCTCTTCGCTACTTCCTTGCTCGTGAGCTGCAGCAGCGTGGTCAGCTGCGCCATACTTACGTGGCCTCTGAGGCCAACATTGCTGATATCTTCACCAAGGCACTTCCGCCTTGTGATCATCAGCGCTTTTGTACGATGTTAGGTCTTGTGCCTACTTGGCCTCACTTGCTCACTTCTTGACCTTGCTTGTACTGTGATCTTTCTATACCTGCACTTGCTTGTTTACCTTTATATATGATCTTGCATGTGAACTGGCCTTTTGGCCTTGCTCTTGTGCTCGGACTGTGTGGTGACGTTGTGATCCACCCTGAGCTTGCTTTGCTTTGCTTGACTGGTCTTGTGACCTCTTGTTCTCCCCCAGTTTGCCTATGGGGGTGTGTCAAACTCTTATGCTATGGTCCGTGAAGGCTAAAGTGGGGTAGACACTATGGGGTACAACACTTCTAGGTTTACCTACTTGTACCCACCTGCCTGCTAGTTCATTCATTCCTCATTCTTCACACAGTACACCTATCAGTCAATGATGGCGTACACGTTCCTACTGAGAAACATCACCCTGACTTAACAGCAGAACATATGGACTTACCGAGGTTACGGCAACTCCGCGGAGCTCGCAAACAACCACCTGAAGAGCCTGTATCAAGCAACAGTCAGCGTAAGCCAAAGTCGGTTAATGGCGCAACTGACCACGGTTGAAATTGTCAGAACATATAGCTTGTGCTTATTGTGTAGGCTATAGTGGGGTAGCCCATAAGGGGTACAACCCAATTAGGGTTAGTACGTGTACTCAGTTCATTCATAGTTCAATCATTCTTGTTTCAGTTTTCTCATGGTATCGAGCAGGTTCCCTAGTGGGAACTGTGCCTAGGGCCCACCAAGTCGAAACTTTTTTCTCTGCCCGTAGCGCGCTCAGCCGGAGTCGCGCTCCTCTCTCTCATCTTGTCGAGCCGCCCTAGCGAGTGCGTCGCGCCGCCCTAGCGGCCCCGTCGCCCTAGCGGCCCCATCGCCCTCGCGGCCCCATCGCCCTAGCGGCCCCGTCGCCTAACACTACGGCCCCGTCGCCTAGCCCTACGGCCCAGGCGCCGCCTTGTCCCGGCCCCGCCGCCCTTCGCTGCGCCCCCCCCCCCCCCCCCCCGCCGCCCTTCACTGCGGCCCCGCCGCCCTTCACTGCGGCCCCGCCGCCCTTCACTGCGGCCCCGCTACCCTTCGCTGTGGCCCTGCTGCCCTTCGCTGCGGCCCCGCCGCCCTTCGCTGCGGCCCCGCCGCCCTTCACTACGGCCCCGCCGCCCTTCGCTGCGGTCCCGCCGCCCTTCGCTGCGGCCCCGCCGCCCTTCGCTGCGGCCCCGCCGCCCTTCGCTGCGGCCCCGCCGCCCTTCTTTGCGGCCCCGCCGCCCTTCGCTGCGGCCCCGCCGCCCTTCTCTGTGGCCCGGCCGCCTCTCTCGCTGCGACCCCGCCGCCTACCTTGCGGCCCCGCCGCCCCTCCCGCTACGGCCTTGCCACCTACCTCGCGGCCCCGCCGCCCTCCCAGCGGCCCTGCCGCCCTGCCAGCTGCCCTGCCGCCCTACGTCACCGAGCCGCCCGTTCCGCCCGAGCCGCCCGAGCCGCCCGAGCCGCTCGAGATGCCCGAGCCGCCCGAGCCGCTCGAGCCGCCGAGCCGCCCGAGCCCGCCCTAGCCGCCCGAGCCCCCTGAGCCGCTGAGGAGCCGAGCCGCTGGTGCCGCAATGCCGCATTTGCTACTGAGCCGTCCGAGTCGCCCGAGCCGCCGTGTTGCCGAGCTGCTGTGCTGCTGAGCTGCCCGAACCGACCTGTCTGGTGAGAGCAGCGCTTCTGTCACTGCACTGCCCCTGTCCTAAAGTTAGTGCTGCTAGTCTACTGCTGTCATGGCTGCCCCCAGTGTTCTCGCTTTTGACGCTGAGGGTCGGGCCATTGACTTTGAGGTCTGGGTAGATGACCTGCAGCTTTTCCTACAGTGCGATAGGGCAGTCGGTCTCTCCCTCTTTGACCTCACCTCTGGCGCCTCCCCTGCCCCTGCTGCTGACGCTGACGCCACTGTTCGCTCCTAGTGGGCCACGCGCAATGCTGCTGGACGTCTTGCTGTGCGTCGCCACCTGCCTACCTCCGAGCACGCGCACTTTAGTCAGTACAAGAGTGCTCAGACCTTGTACGACGCTGTAGTTGCGCGCTACTCCTCCCGTGCCACTGCTGTACTAAGCCGTCTCATGCTACCGTACCTTTTCCCTGACCTTACTGCCTTTCCCACAGTCGCTGACCTCATTACGCACCTCCGCACTAGTGACACTCGCTACCGCGCTGCGCTTCCTGCTGACTTCTGCGCCAAGAACCCCCCCCCCATGTACATCACTCTCTACTACATAGTCACTCACCTCCCTGACTCCCTTCGCGTAGTCAGGGACCACTTCCTCTCAGTCTGTCCCACCACTCTCACTGTTGACCTCCTCGAGAAGTCCCTCCTAGCGGCCGAGAAGGGCATAGTCGCTGTAGGGGCCTCTCGTGGTGACCCGCGCACCCCCATCTTTGAGGGGTGTTCCCCCTACCCCCTACTGCCCTCTCTTGCCTCTGCTGCTGCGGCCGACCTCCTTGGTCTTGAGTCGGTCGGTGCGGCGTCTGCCCCTAGCGGGAGACGCCGCTCTAGCAAGGGCAAGGGGGGCAGGGGCACTAGAGGGGCGAGCGGGGGCGGTGGAGGTGGAGGTGGAGGCGGCGGGGGGAGTGGGGGTGGCGGTGGGAGTGGTGGTGGGGGTGGAGGTGTCGGTGGCGGCAGTGGAGGCGGAGGCGGCGGCGGCGGTGGCGGTGGGAGCGGAGGTGGCGGAGGTGGCGGCGGTGGAGGAGGCAGCGGAGGCGGCGGGGGTGGCGGTGGAGCTGGTCGCGGGTCTACGCAAAGGAGTGGCTCCGGTGGTGGTCCGCGCCAGCAGCAGCAGCGCGGTCTTGAGACCCTGTCCCCTCAGCAGCTCCGTGAGTGGTACACTGCACGCCAGCGGGGTGGGGGTTTTGGTCCGTGCACCTACGACGTGCGCACCGGCGACCGTGCGGGTGAGCAGTGTGGGGGTGCACACCCCACCCAGTGCTGATTTGGCCGCCTGACGGCCGCGTGGCGTCACCAGTTCCCGGAGGCCTCCGAGATCCCTCGCTGGGGCGAGCTGTCTAGGGCGGGTGTTGCCATCTATGTTCTTGATTTTGATGCTATTCTTTCTGCCATGTATGCTGTGTCTATTAGTGATGAGGGTGACTGTTACCGGTGTTTCCCGCCCGATCCAGGCATTGAGACTGCTGCTCTAGAAACTGGTGAGGCGGCTGCCCAAGGTGCTTGCGACGCTGCTGCTCTAGGTGCTAGTGCGTCTGCGTCCTCAGGTTCTGGTGAGTCTGCGCTCTCAGGTACTACGTCGGCTTCGGCCTCCCTCACCTTCACCCTTGACTCTGGGGCTTCTCGCTCCTTCTTTCGGGACCGCACCACACTCACGTCGCTTAGTCGGCCGGTTGCGGTGTCTCTGGCTGAACCCTCTGGGGGTTTTGTCCTGTCTCACTTCTCCACGGTCCTCCCGTGTCCGTCGGCTCCCTCTGGCACCCTGTCTGGTCTCTACCTGCCCTCGTTCTCTACGAACCTGGTGAGTGGTGCTGACCTACAGGATGGGGGAGTACACCAGTTCACTCCTGCGCGTCAGCGGGTGACCCACTGCACAGAGGCTAGCACAGGCCGACACCTGCCTACGTTTACCCGTCAGCCGGGGTCGAGCCTGTACACACTAACCACTGCGTCTTCTCCAGTTGTTGAGTCTGGTAGGGTTACTGCGTCGGGTCAGGTGTTTGTTGCAGCGTCCAGGTCTGGTCCTGAGTCTGCCCCCTGTTCGTGTCGTCTCCTGTCTCACGAGACTCTCCTCTGGCACCACCGCCTCTCTGCTTCGGCTTAGAGGCATGGCCTCCCGTCTTCTTGTTTCTGGTCTCCCTCGGTCCCTCCCTCCCCTTCCTCAAGGCCCTGGCCCTACCTGTTTTCCCTGTGTTGAGGGGCGCCAGCGGGCTGCCCCTCACTCCTCCCAGTTTCCTCAGACACAGGCCTCGTTGCAGACGCTTTTCATGGACGTGTGGGGCCCAGCCCGTCCCCTACCGCACTCCGTCCGTCCCCGCGCCGCCGCTCTTCCTTGTACCAGGTCCCCCTCCGGTAGACCCCCTCCCCCCTCAGGGTCCGTCCCATTTAGGTGTGTCCCAGGTAGACTCTGTGTCCGTCCCCTTCAGGTGTGTCCCAGGTAGCCTGTCGAGGTCATTGGTGACTCTGGTGCTGCTGAGGGTGCTAAGCCTGGGGGTGCTGCGATTGGGGGTGCTGAGCCTAGGGGTGCTGAGCCTGGGGTTGGTGAGCCTGGGGTTACTGAGCCTGGGGGTGCTGAGCGTGGGGGTGCTGAGCTTGGAGGTGCTCCGCCTGGGGGTTCTCCGAGTGCTTCGTCTCTGCGGGAGCCACTCTCTCGACGGGAGCTGCGCGAGTTGTTTGCTCGGCGCTGGAGACTTGCTGCTGGTGCTGGAGGTTCTTATGCTACTGAGGGTGCTGCTGTCGCGGGTCCTGGAGGTGCTCGTACTAGGAGTACTAGAGCTACTGGGCTTGCGAGTTCGACTAGAGCTGGTGCTGCTGAGGGTGTTGGAGCTGAGACTACTGCTGGCGGTCCTACTGCGGGTACTCCTGGTACTGCTGGAGGTTCTGGCGCTACTGGAGGTGCAACTGGAGCGGGTGCTCCTGCTGGGGGTGCAGGTGCTGTACCTGCTGTGTCTGGCGTCGCTGCGCGGCCTCGACCGTACTTCGTTCCACTCCTGCAGCAGGTTCTTGGTCTTCCGCCTTCTACTAATCCTCCTCCTTCTTTAGAGTGTCCACAGCCAGTCCCGTCATAGTTATAGTTGCAGCCTACCTCCCGTTTGCCTGCTCCTTCTCCTTACACTGGTCCTACTGGAGGTCTTGCTGAGCGTCGTGAGCCTGCGTCTCGCCCTGCGTCGCCTGTCCGTGCTAGTGATCGTGGTTCGCGTAAGCGTCCTCCTCCTGTCCCTGGCACGCACAGGATGTCTCTGCGTCCGTCCACTGCTCCTCTGCGTGCCCCTTTGCCTTGTCCTCCTGCGTCCTCTCTTCCTACTTTTGCCGACCCGGAGTCGGACTCTCTTCGCGCTGCCACGGGTCTCCTGGCTATTGTCGTCACTGACCCTTCCTTCAAGTCCACTGCTCTGTCTGCCTTAGTTGCTGAGCTCGTCGACTTTGCTGCTCGCTGTCGCCTAGACTACGCTACTAGTCTTGTCGCTGAGTCTGAGTCTGTCTGTCCTCCGTCCGTCGGGGGTGAGTGTGCCCTTGGCACGGACGTCCTTGAGGACAGGCAGGAGGCGTTCCAGTGCTTGGCAGCTGCTTCACCCCATCTCGTGTCCGTACTGCTTACCCCTGAGGGAGACCCGGATGCACTTGACATCCCGACTCCGCGGTCTTAAGCGGAGGCGATAGAGGGTCCCTACTCCTCTGAGTGGCAGGCAGCTATGGATGCAGAGATGGCTTCCTGGAAGTCCACAGGCACCTACGTTGACGCTGTCCCTTCTCCTAGGGCGAACATCGTCAGTGGCATGTGGATCTTCAGGGTGAAGCGGCCGCCGGGTTCTCCGCCAGTCTTCAAGGCGCGTTACGTGGCTCGAGGCTTCAGTCAGCGGCAGGGAGTTGACTACTTTCAGACCTTCTCTCCCACCCCGAAGATGACCACTCTTCGGGTGCTGCTGCACATAGCCGCTCAGCGCGACTACGAGCTTCACTCTCTTGACTTCAGCACAGCTTTCCTGTAGGGCAGCCTGCACGAGGAGATCCGGCTGCGCCGCCCACCTGGCTTCACTGGGTCGTTTCCTCCTGGTACCCAGTGGAGCCTCCGGCGGCCAGTCTACGGTCTCCGCCAAGCGCCCCGTGAGTGGCACGACACACTGAGAACTACACTTGCGGCTCTTGGGTTTGCTCCGTCTACAGCCCGCCCGTCGCTGTTTCTGCACACCGACACTTCTTTGCCGCCGTTCTACATCCTCGTGTACGTCGACGACTTGGTCTTTGCCACTGCTGACACTGCTGGACTCGCCCACGTGAAGTCCGAGCTCGAGAAGAGACACACGTGCACAGACCTGGGTGAACTGCGTAGCTACCTTGGCTTGCAGATCACCCGGGACAGAGCACAGCGCACCATTACCCTGACTCAGTCACACATGGTGCAGCAGGTCCTTCAGCGCTTCGACTTCACGTACTCCTTGCCTCAGGCCACTCCTCTGCCTACTCGCCACTCGCTCTCAGCTCTGCCTTCGAATGAGTCCGTAGAGTTGAGTGGCCGGTATCCAGAGCTTGTTGGCTGCCTCATGTACCTGATGACCTGCACACAACCTGACCTTGCTGTCAAATTATAATGTTGTCTAGGCTTTATTGGGGTAGCACATATGGGGTACACATTTCTAGGGTTGCATATTTGTATCACTTTCATTCCATAGTCATTTCATTCTCGTTCTAATTTCCTCATGGTATCGAGCAGGTTCCCACGTGGGAACTGTGCCTAGGGCCCACCACATCGAGTTTTTTTTTTCCTGCCCGAAGCACGCTCAGCCCGAGTCGCGCTCCGGGCTCTCACTTCGTCGAGCCGCCCTAGCGGCCCCAAACTCCCTAGCGGCCCTGCAGCCCGACGATTCGGCCCCGCTGCCCTTCGCTGCGGCCTCGCCGCCCTTCGCTGCGGCTCCGCCGCCCTTCGCTGCGGCCCCGCCGCCCGTCTCAGCGGCCCCGCCGCCCTTTGCTGCGGCTCCGCCGCCTCTCTTGCTGCGGCCCCGCCACCCTTCTCAACGGCCCCGCCGCCCTTCCCTGCGGCCCTGCCGCCCGTCTCAGCGGCCCCGCCGCCCTTCGCTGCGGCCCTGCTGCCCTTCGCTGCGGCCCCGCCGCCTCACATTGCAGCCCCGCCGCCCTTCCCTGCAGCCCCGCCGCCTCACACTGAGGCCTCGCCGCCCTTCGCTACAGCCCCGCCGCCCGTCTCAGCAACCCCGCCGCCCTTCGCTGCGGCCCCGCCGCCTCTCTCGCAGTGGCCCCGCCGTCTCTCTTGCTGCGGCCCCGCCGCCCTTCGCTGCGACCCCGCCGCCTCTCTCTCAGTTGCTGCTGAGCCGTCCGAGCAGCCGTGTTGCCGTGTTGCTGTGCTACTGAGCTGCCCGAACCGCCCTGTCTGGTGAGAGCAGCGCTTCTGTCACTGCACTGCCCCTGTCCTACCGCTAAAACTGCTAGTCTTCTGTTGTCATGGCTACCCCTAGTGTCCTCGCGTTTGACGGTGAGGGTCGAGCCATTGACTTTGAGGTCTGGGTCGACGACCTCCAACTGTTCTTACAGTGCGATAGGGCAGACGGTCTCTCTCTCTTTGACCTCACCTCTGGCGCCTCTTCTGCCCCTGCTGCTGATGCTGACCCCACTGTTCGCTCCTAGTGGGCCACGCGCAATGCTGCTGCACGTCTTGCTGTGTGTCGCCACCTGCCTACCACTGAGCGCGCGCACTTTAGTCAGTACAAGAGTGCTCAGACCTTGTACGACGCTGTAGTTGCGCGCTACTCCTCCCCTGCCACTGCTGCACTGAGCCGCCTCATGCTACCGTACCTCTTCCCTGACCTTGCTGCCTTTCCCACAGTCGCTGACTTCATTACGCACCTCCGCACTAGTAACACCCGCTACCGCGCCGCGCTTCCTGCTGAGTTCTGCGCCAAGAACCCCCCCCCCCCCCATGTACATCACTCTTTATTATATAGTCACCCGCCTCCCTGACTCCCTTCGTGTAGTCACGGACCACTTCCTCTCAGTCTGTCCCACCACTCTCACTAATGACCTCTTAGTGAAGGCCCTCCTAGCAACGGAGAAGAGCATAGTCGCTGTAGGAGCCTCTTGTGGTGACCCTCGCACCCCCATCTTTGAGGGGTGTTCTCCTTCCCCCCTTTTGCCCTCTGTCGCCTCTGCCGCTGCGGCCGACCTCGTTGGTCTTGAGTCGGTCGGTGCGGCGTCTGCCCCTAGCGCGAGACGCCGCTCTAGCAAGGGCAAGGGGGGCAAGGGCGCGGGTGGAGCTAGCGGGGGCGGTGGAGGTGGCGGTGGAGGCGGCGGAGGGAGTGGGGGTGGCGGTGGGAGTGGTGGCGGGCGTGGAGGTGTCGGTGGCAGCAGTGGAGGCGGAGGCGGCGGAGGCGGCGGCGGTGCTAGCGGAGGCGGCGGTGGTGGCGGAGGTGGAGGAGGCGGTGGTGGAGGAGGTGGCGGTGGTCGGGGTGGCGCTTCGCATCGGAGCAGCCCTGGTGGTGGTCAGCGCCAGCAGCAGCGTTCTCGGGACATTCCCCCCCCTCAGGAGCTCCGTGAGTGGTACGCGCAGCGTCAGCGTGGTGGGGTTTTGGTCCGTGCACCTACGTCCTTCGCTCCGGCGACCGCGCGAATGAGCACTGTGGGGGTGCCCACCCCACCCAGCGCTGCTTTGGCCGCGTGACGGACGCTTGGTGTCAGCACTTCCCGGAGGCCTGTGAGATCCCCCGCTGGGGAGAGCTTTCTAGGGCAGGCGTAGCTATCTATTATCTTGACTTAGATGCTATTCTTGCTGCCATGTATGCTGTGACTATTAGTAATGAGGGTGACTGTTACCAGTGTTTCCCGCCCGGCCCGGGCATTGGTACTACTGCTCTAGGTGCTGGTGAGGCTGCTGCTCTAGGTGCCAGTGCGTCTGCGCCCTCACATGCTGGTAAGTCTGCGCTCTCAGGTACCACGTCGGCTTTGGCCTCCCTAACCTTCACACTTGGCTCAGGGGCTTCTTGCTCCTTCTTTCCAGACCGCACAACACTCACGCCGCTTGGTCAGCCGGTTGCAGTCTCCCTGGCAGACCCCTCTGGGGGTCCTGTCCTCTCTCACTTCTCCACTGTCCTCCCGTGTCCGGCTGCCCCCTCTGGCACCTTGTCTGGTCTTTACCTCCCCTCGTTCTCTACAAACTTGGTGAGTGGTGCTGACCTGCAGGATGCGGGGGTTCACCAGTTTACTCCTGCGAGTCAGCGGGTGACCCACTGTTCGGATGCTCGCACAGGCCGACACCTTGCCACATTTACGCGTCGGCCGGGGTCGAGCCTCTACACCCTGACCACTGGGTCTCCTCCTGTCCCTGCGTCTAGCCAGGTAGCTGCGTCGGGTCAGGTGTTTGCTGCAGCGTCCAGGTCTGGTCCTGAGTCTGCCCCCTGCTCGTGTTGCCTCCTGTCTCACGAGACTCTCCTGTGGCACCACCGTCTTGGTCACCCCTCCCTGCCTCGTCTCCGAGGCATGGCTTCCCGTGTCCTTGTCTCTGGTCTCCCCCGGTCCCTCCCTCCCCTTCCTCTAGGGCCTGGTCCTTCCTGTGTTCCCTGTGTCGAGGGGCGGTGGTTGACGGCTACTCGCGTTACACCTCAGTCTTCCCCTTGCGCAGCAAGGGTGATGTCACCGAGGTGTTGATCGACTGGATCCGCGCAGCTCGTCTCCAGCTCAAGAGGAGCTTCGGCTCGGACTTTCCTGTTCTGCGTCTGCACTCTGACCGAGGCGGAGAGTTCTCCTCTGGCCTTCTGCGAGCCTACTGTCGTGCGCGAGGCATCCGCCAGACCTTCACGCTTCCGGACTCTCCACAGCAAAATGGGATTGCTGAGCGCCGCATTGGCATGGTCATGGACGTTGCTCGTACGTCCATGATGCATGCGGATGCCCCCCATTTTCTGTGGTCGTTTGCGGTTCGGTACGCTGCGCAACAGATCAACCTTCACCCCAGGGTCTCCAGGCCGGAGACCTCCCCAGCTTTGCTGTGGACGGGGAAGGTAGGCGATGCGTCTGCGTTCCGTGTCTGGGGATCTCGGGCGTTTGTCCGCGACTTGTCTGCGGACAAACTGTCCCCTCGTGCTGCTCCTTGTGTCTTCCTTGGCTTCCCCCCTTACGCACCAAGGTGGGAGTTCTACCACCCCTCCTCTCGTCGTGTTCTGTCCTCCCAGGACCTCACGTTTGACGAGTCGGTCCCCTACTACCGTCTCTTCCCCTACCGCACTCCTTCTCTCCCCCCGCCGCCGCACTTCCTTGTGCCAGGTGCCCCCCAGGTAGACCCCCTCCCCCCTCAGGGTCCTGCCCCTTCGGGTGTGTCCCAGGTAGACGCAGTCGAGCCGGTCGAGGTTCCTAGTGACTCTGGTACTGCTGCGGGTGCTGAGCCTGGGGGTGCTGACTCTGGGGGTGCTGCGCGAGTGTGTGCTGAGCCTGGGGGTAATCAGCCTGGGGGTGCTACGACTGAGGGTGCGGAGCCTGGGGGTCCTTCTCTTGGGGGTGCTGCGTCGGGAGCTGCTGAGCCTGGGGGTACTGAGTCTGGAGCTGCTGAGCCTGGGGGTGCGGAGCCCGCGGCCGCTGGACCTGCTCGTGTAGCGTCTGGCGGTGCTGGGCTTGGTGGTTCTCTAGGTGCTTCATCTCGGCGGGAGCCACTCTCTCCCGGGAGCGACGCGAGTGGTTTGCCCGGCGCTGGAGGCGTACTGCTGGAGCTGGTGCTTCTTCGGCTGCTGAAGGTGCTGGTGCCGCCGGTCTCGGAGGTGCTAGCCCTGGGAGTGTTGGAGCTGCTAAGCCTGCGCGTGCAACTGGAGTCGGAGCTGCTGAGGGTGTTGGCGCTGAGGCTACTGCTGTCAGTCCTAGCGGCGGTCCTGCTGCGGGTGCTGCTGGTGCTGCTGGAGGTATTGGAGCTGGAGGTGCTGTTGGCGCTGGTGCTGCCACTGAAGGTGCTGGTGCTGTCCCTGCTGTGTCAGGAGTCGCCGCGCGGCCTCGGCCGTACTTTGTTCCGCTCCTTCAGCATGTTCTTGGTCTTCCTCCTCCCTTAGAGTGTCCACCGCCTGTCCAGTCACAGTCACAGTTACCGCCGGCCTCCCCACTGCCTGCTCCTTCTCCCTATACTGGTCCTACTGGAGGTCTTGCTGAGCGTCGTGAGCCTGCGTCTCGCCCTGCGTCACCGGTTCGTGCTGCTCGCGCTAGTGGTCGCGGTTCGCGTCAGCGTCCTCCTCCTGTCCCTGGCAAACACCGGATGTCTCTGCGTCCGTCCACTGCTCCTCTACGTGCCCCTTTGCCTTCTCCTCCTGAGTCCTCTCTTCCTGCCCTTGCCGACCCGGAGTCGGACTCTCTTCGTGCTGCCAGTCCTACTGTCATGCGTCTCCTTGCTACTGTCGTCACTGACCCCTCTTTTGAGTCCACTGCTGCGTCTGCTCTTGTTGCTCAGCTCGTCGACTTTGCTGCTCGCTGTCGTCTAGACTACGCTGCTAGTCTCGTTGCTGAGTCTGCGTCTTTCTGTCCTCCGTCCGTCGGGGGTGAGTGTGCTCTTAGCACGGACGTCCTTGAGGACAAGCAGGAGGAGTTCCAGTGTCTGGCTGCTGCTTCACCTCATCTCATGTCCGTACTGCTTACCCCTGAGGGAGACCCGGATGCACTTGACATCCCGACTCCGCGCTCTTACACGGAGGTTGTAGAGGGTCCCTACTCCTCTCAGTGGCAGGCAGCTATGGATGCAGAGATGGCTTCCTGGAAGTCCACAGGCACCTACGCTGATGCTGTTCCCCCACCTGGGGCGAACATCGTCAGTGGCATGTGGATCTTCAGGGTGAAGCGGCCGTCGGGCTCTCCGCCTGTCTTCAAGGCGCGGTACGTGGCTCGTGGCTTCAGTCAGCGGCAGGGAGTTGACTACTTTCAGACCTTCTCTCCCATCCCAAAGATGACCACTCTTCGGGTGCTGCTACGCATAGCCACTCAGAGTGACTACGAACTTCACTCCCTTGACTTCAGCACTGCTTTTTTGCAGGGTAGCTTGCACGAGGAGATCTGGCTGCGCCGTCCACCTGGCTTCACTGGGAGTTTCCCTCCTGGCACCAAGTGGAGCCTCCAACGGCCAGTCTACGGTCTCCGCCAGGCACCGCGCGAGTGGCACGAGACACTGAGGACTACGCTTGCGGCTCTTGGGTTTGATGCGTCTACTGCTGACCCGTCGCTGTTTCTACGCACCGACACCTCTTTGCCGCCGTTCTACATCCTCGTGTACGTCGACGACTTGGTCTTTGCCACTGCTGACACTGCTGGACTCGCCCACGTGAAGTCCGAGCTGCAGAAGAGACACACGTGCACAGACCTGGGTGAACTGCGCAGCTACCTTGGCTTGCAGATCACCCGGGACAGAGCACGCCGCACCATTACCCTGACTCAGTCACACATGGTGCAGCAGGTCCTTCAGCGCTTCGGCTTCACGTACTCCTCGCCTCAGGCCACTCCTCTGCCTACTCGCCACTCGCTCTCAGCTCTGCCTTCGGATGAGTCCGTAGAGTCGAGTGGCCCGTATGCAGAGCTTGTTGGCTGCCTCATGTACCTGATGACCTGCACACGACCTGACCTTGCATACCCTCTTAGCATTCTCGCACGCTATGTTGCTCCTGGGAGACAAGGTAATGGTGCGGTGTGCTCTGTCCCGAGTGATCTGCAAGCCAAGGTAGCTGCGTAGTTCACCCAGGTCTGTGCACGTGTGTCCTTTCAGCAGCTCGGACTTCACGTAGGCGAGTCCAGCAGTGTCCGCTGTGGCAAAGACCAAGTCGTCGACGTACACGAGGATGTAGAACGGCGGCACGGAAGTGTCGGTGCGAAGAAACAGCGACGGGTCAGCAGTAGAAGGAGCAAACCCAAGAGCCGCAAGCGTAGTCCTCAGTGTGTCGTGCCACTCACGCGGTGCCTGGCGGAGACCGTAGACTAGCCGTCGGAGGCTCCACTGGGTGCCAGGAGGGAAAGTCCCAGTGAAGCCAGGTGGACGGCGAAGCCAGATCTCCTCGTGCAGGCTACCCTGCAAGAACGCAGTGCTGAAGTCGAGAGAGTGAAGCTCGTAGTCGCGCTGAGCGGCTATGTGCAGCAGCACCCGAAGAGTAGTCATCTTCGGGGTGGGAGAGAAGGTCTGAAAGTAGTCAACTCCCTGCCGCTGACTGAAGCCACGAGCAACGTACCGTGCCTTGAAGACAGGTGGAGAGCCCGGCGGCCGCTTCACCCTGAAGATCCACATGCTACTGACGATGTTTGCCCCAGGAGGGGGAACCGCGTCAACGTAGGTGCCTGTGGACTTCCAGGAAGCCATCTCTGCATCCATAGCTGCCTGCCACTGAGAGGAGTAGGGACCCTCTACGGCCTCCGCGTAAGAACGCGGAGTCGGGATGTCTAGTGCATCCGGGTCTCCCTCAGGGGCAAGCAGTACAGACGCGAGATGAGGTGAAGCAGCCGCTAGACACTGTAACTCCTCCTGTCTGTCCTCTAGGACGTCCGTGCCAAGAGCACACTCACCCCCGACGGACGGAGGACAGACAGACGCAGACTCAGCAACAAGACTAGCAGCGTAGTCGAGACGATAGCGAGCAGCAAAGTCGACGAGCTCAGCGACTAGAGCAGACGCAGCAGTGGACTCAAAAGAGGGGTCAGTGACGACAGTAGCAAGGAGACGCGTGACAGTAGGACTGGCAGCACGAAGAGAGTCCGACTCAGGGTCGGCAAGCGCAGGAAGAGAGGACTCAGGAGGAGAAGGCAAAGGGGCACGCAGAGGAGCAGTGGACGGACGCAAAGACATCCGGTGCGTGCCAGGGACAGGAGGAGGACGCTGACGCGAACTGCGACCACTAGCGCGAGCAGCACGAACAGGCGACGCGGGACAAGACGCAGGCTCACGACGCTCAGCAAGACCTCCAGTAGGACCAGTGTAAGGAGAGGGAGCAGGCAGTGGAGAGGAAGGCTCCAGCAGGGACTGCGACTGGACAGGCGGTGGACCCTCTACTAGAGGAGAAAGACCAAGAACCTGCTGCATGAGCGGAACGAAGTACGGCCGAGGCCGCGCGGCAGCTCCAGACTCAGCAGGGACAGCACCACCACCCTCAGCGACAGCACCAGCGCCACCCACACCTCCAGCGGCAGGACCAACAGCAGTAGGCTCAGCACCAACGCCCTCAGCAGCTCCAGCTCCAGGAGGACCCGCAGGTCCAGCAGCTCCGGGACCGGCAGCACCCGCACCCTCGACGGTCGAAGAAGCTCCAACTCAAGCTCCAGCAGCACCTCCAGACGCAGCAGCACGCCTCCAGCGGCGAGCGAACCACTCGCGCAGCTCCTGTGGAGAGAGGGGCTCCCGGCGAGACGCAGCAGCATTAGAAACCCCAGGCTCAGCAGCTCCAGACGCAGCACCCCCAGGCTCAGCAGCTCCCAGCACAGCACCCCCAGGCTCAGCAGCTCTCGACCCAGCACCCCCAGACCCAGCACCTCCAGGCACAGCACCCCCCGGCGCAGCACCCCCAGGCTCCGCACCCTCCGCAGTAGCACCCTCAGGCCCAGTACCCCCAGCAGTAGCACCCCCAGGCTCAGCACCCCCGCGCACAGCACCCCCAGAGTCAGCACCCCCAGGCTCAGCACCCGCAGCAGCACCAGAGTCACCAGTAACCTCGACCGGGTCAACGGCGTCTACCTGGGACACACCTGAGGGGGCAGGAACCTGAGGGGGGAGGGGGTCTACCGGGGGGGGAACCGGCACAAGGAAGTCCGGGGGAGGGGGGAGGGAAGGAGTGCGGTAGGGGAAGAGACGGTAGAAGGGGACTGACTCGTCGAACGTGACGTCCTGGGAGGACAGAACACGACGAGAGGAGGGGTGGTAAAACTGCCACCCTGGGGCGTCAGTGGGGAAGCCAAGGAAGACACAGGGAGCAGCACGAGGGGACAGCTTGTCCGCAGACAAGTCGCGGACAAACGCCCGAGATCCCCAGACACGGAACACAGACGCATCGCCAACGTTCCCCGTCCAAAGCAAGGCTGGGGACATCGCAGGCCGAGAGACCCGGGGGTGAAGGTTGAGCTGATGCGCCGCGTACCTCACCGCAAACGGCCACAGAAAATGGGGGGCAGCCGCATGCATCATGGACGTACGAGCGACATCCATGACCATGCCAATGCGGCGCTCAGCAATCCCATTTTGCTGTGGTGAGTCCGGAAGCGTGAAGGTCTGGCGGATCCCCCGTGCACGACAGTAGTCCCGCAGAAGGCGAGAAGAGAACTCTCCGCCTCGGTTGGAGTGCAGACGCAGAACAGGAAAGTCCGAGCCGAAGCTCCTCCTGAGCTCGAGACGAGCTGCGCGGATCCAGTCGATCAGCACCTCAGTGACCGCACCCTTGCTGCGCAAGGGGAGGACTGTGGTGTAACGCGAGTAGTCGTCAACCACCAACAGGAAGTAGCGCTCGTAACCCTGCCCACGGACGGGGGCTGGGCCCCACACATCCATGTGAAGCGTCTGCAGGGGAGCCTCTGTCGGGGGGAAGTGGGAGGAGTGAGGAGTAGCCCGGAGGCGACCCTCGACACAGGGGACACACGAAGGTCCTGGCCCGGAGGGGAGAGGAGGGAGAGACTGGGGAAGACCAGAGACAAGGACACGGGAAGCCATGCTCCGAAGACGGGGCAAGGAGGGGTGGCCAAGACGGTGGTGCCACAGGAGAGTCTCGTGAGACAGGAGGCGACAAGAACAGGGGGCAGACTCAGGACCTGACCGGGACGCAGCAGCAAGCACCTGACCCGACGCAGCCACCTGACCAGACGCAGGGACAGGAGGAGACTCAACGGTCAGGGTGTAGAGACTCGACCCCGGCCGACGCGAGAACGTGGCCAGGTGTCGGCCTGTGCGTGCGTCCGTGCAGTGGGTCACCCGCTGACTCGCAGGAGTGAACTGGTGAACCCCCACATCCTGCAGGTCCGCTCCACTCACCAAGTTCGTAGAGAACGAGGGAAGGTACAGACCCGACAGGGTGCCCGAAGGGGCAGCCGGACACGGGAGGACAGTGGAGAAGTGAGACAGGACAGGACCCCCAGAGGGGTCAGCAAGGGAGACCGCAACCGGCCGGACGACGCAGTACTTGAGAGCGCAGTCTCACCAGTACCTGAGAGCACAGACGCACTGGCACCTAGAGCAGCAGCCTCACAAGCACCTAGCGCAGCAGTACCAATGCCCGGGTCGGGCTAGAAACACCGGTAACCCTCATTCTCCTCACTATAATCCACAGCATACATAGCAGCAAGGATAGCATCAAAATCAAGATCAAAGATCGCTACACCAGCCCTTAGAAGCTCATCCCAGCGAGGGATCTCACTAGCCCCAAGGAACTGCTGACGCCAAGCGTCCGTCAGGCGGCCAAAGCAGCGCTGGGTGGCGTGGGCACCCCCACACTGCTCACCCGCGCGGTCGCCGGAACGAAGAACGTAGGTGCAGGGACCAGTACCCCCACCCCTCTGACGCCCAGCGTACCACTCACGAAGCTGCTGAGGCGGAGGGATGTCCCGCGAGCGCTGCTGCTGCTGCCGCTGCGAGCGCTGGCCACCACCACCGCCGCTACGCTGCTGGGTACCACCTCGACCAGCTCCACCTCCTCCACCACCACCGCCTCCTCCGCTGCCGCCTCCACCGCCTCCACCTCCGCCGCCTCCACCTCCGCCGCTGCCTCCACCACCACCGCTGGCACCACCACCACCGTCTCCGCCGTTGCTGCCACCACCACCACCACCCCCGCCACTAGTCCCGCCGCCACCCCCACTCCCTCCGCCGTCACCGCCGCCACCGCCAGCGCCCCCTCCAGCTCCACCCGCGCCCTTGCCCCCCTTGCCCTTGCTGGAGCGACGTCTCCCACTAGGGGTAGACGCCGCGCCGACCGACTCAAGACCAAGCAGGTCGGCAGCAGCAGCAAAGGCAACAGAGGGCAGCAAGGGGGAAGGAGAGCACCTCTCAAAGATGGGGGTGCGAGGGTCACCACGAGAAGCACCTACAGCGACTATGCTCTTCTCCGCTGCGAGGAGGGCCTTCTCGAGGAGGTCGACGGTGAGGGTGGTGGGACAGACTGCGAGAAAGTGGTCCCTGACGACGCGAAGGGAGTCAGGGAGGCGCGCGACTACGTAGTAGAGAGCGATGTACATGGGGGGTGGGTTCTTAGCGCAGAACTCAGCAGGAAGGGCGGCGCGGTAGCGAGTGTCACTAGTGCGGAGGTGCGTAATGAGGTCAGCAACAGTGGGAAAGGCAGAGAGGTTAGGAAAGAGGTAGGGAAGCATGAGACGGCTCAGTGCAGCAGTGGCAGGGGAGGAGTAGCGCGCAACTACAGCGTCGTACAAGGTCTGAGCACTCTTGTACTGACTAAAGTGCGCACGCTCAGAGGTAGGGAGGTGGCGACGCACAGCAAGACGTGCAGCAGCATCGCGGGTGGCCCACTGAGAGCGGACAGTGGGATCAGCATCAGCAGCAGGAGCAGGAGAGGCGCCAGAGGTGAGGTCAAAGAGAGAAAGGTCGTCAGCCCTGTCGCACTGTAGGAACAGCTGCAGGTCGTCTAACCAGACCTCAAAATCAATGGCGCGACCCTCAGCGTCAAAAGCTAGGACACTAGGGGTAGCCATGGCAACGACAGCGACGCAGTGCAAGCAGTAGGGAAAGAGCTCGCAGTGTCAGTGGGACTGTGCTCACCAGGCAGGGCAGGTCGTGCAGCTCTGCAGAAAGGCGGCTCAGCGACCGGGCGGCTCGGGTGCACAGCGGCTCGGCTCCCGGGCGGCTCGGCGGCTGGGCGGCTCGGGCGCAGGGCGGCTCGGCTCTCGGGCGGCTCGGCGGCAGGGCGGCTTGGGTGTAGGGCGGCTCGGCTCCCGGGCGGCTCGGCGGCAGGGCGACTCGGGTCCCGGGCGGCTCGGCGTTGGGCGACTCGGCTCCCGGGCGGTTCGGCTGCTGGGGCGGCTCTGCTGCTGGGGCGGCTCGGCCGGGAGATGCAGGGGCGGGGCCGTCAGGTGCAGCGGCGGGTCGACCGGTGCAGCGGCGGGCCGGCAGGTGCAGCGGAGGAGCCGTAGGGTGCAGCGGCGGGCCGACCAGGTGGGGCGGCGGGCCGTAGGGTGCAGCGGCGGGCCGTAGGGTGCAACGGCGGGCCGGCAGGTGCAGCGGCGGGGCCGTCAGGTGAAGCGGCGGGCCGCTGGGTGCAGCGGCGGGCCGGCAGGTGCAGCGGCGGGCCGGCAGGTGCAGCGGCGGGGCCGTCAGGTGAGGCGGCGGGCCTTAGGGTGCAGCGGCGGGCCGTAGGGTGCAGCGGCGGAGCCGGCGGTGGGGCCGCGTCAGTGGAGGCGGCGGGGCCGCGTCAAGCAGGCGGCGGGGCCGCGACAAAGCGGGCGGCAGGGCCGCGTCAGAGCCGGCGGCGGGGCCGCGTCAGTGGAGGCGGCGGGGCCGCGTCAAGCAGGCGGCGGGGCCGCGACGAAGCGGGCGGCAGGGCCGCGTCAGAGCCGGCGGCGGGGCCGCGCCAAGCAGGCGACGGGGCCGCGATCAGGAGGGGTGGCGGGGCCGCGATCAGGAGGGGTGGCGGGGCCGCGTCTGAGGGACAGCGGGGCCGCGAGGGAAATGGCGACCCGAGGGGTCGCTAAAAAAAGGCGCGCCTCGGGGCGCGCTTCGGTGGGCCCTAAAAAAACGGTCCTAAGGAAGGACCCGCTCTATACCATGTGAAACAAGTGAACAGGAATGAAAATGACTAAGTCAGAGTTGGGTACAAATACAACCCTAGAAAGCTGTACCCCATATGTGCTACCCCACTATAGCCTACAAACATGCATCAGCTATAATACTCTGACAGCTTGTGCTTGGAGGGCGGAGTCCAGTGATCCTTACTGGGCACGCGGACGCTTCTTGGGCTGACGACCAGGCTACGCAGCGGTCGTCACAGGGCTACACCTTCAGCCTTGGTTCCTGCTCTGTTTCGTGGCGGACTACTCGCTCGTCTTCTGTTCTCGGCTCCAGTTGTGAGGCTGAGATCTACGCCGGGGCCATGGCTGCACAGGAGCTTCGTTCTCCTCCAGTCCTGTACATAGACAACAAGGCCATGTTGGCCTTGTGTCCAGAGCACAGACTGGAGCACAGAATAAAGCACATTGCTCTTTGCTACTTTCTTTCTCGTGAGCTACAGCAGCGTGGTCAGTTGCGGCTTGCGTATGTGGCCTCTGAGGCCAACACTGCTGATGTCTTCACCAAGGCACTTGCGCCTTGTGTTCATCAGCGCTTCTGCACGCAGCTGGGTCTTGTGCTTGTCTTGCCTCACTTACTTACCTCTTGACCTTGCTTGTACTGTTGCATATATATACACCTGCTCTTGCTTGTCTAGTCCTTTATATATACGTACCCACTGCCCGAATCGTCAACAGACAACAACTCCACAGCGGCAAATTCAACCTTCAAGCAGCCAAATCACCTCAACGCAAGCAAATCCCACGACTCAGATTCAAGCCTCAACGACCTCAACAGGACAACCTGCACAAGGAGCAAGAAACATCGTCAGCTGCATGGCAAAGCTGAGTGACTCCTGCATCACCGAGTCACCACCAAACTACTCACCGGAAGAACAACTCGACGATACCACACCCCGCCGCGAGTCACTTCAGCCGAACCCGACATACGCCACCATCGCCCAAAGCGAACCATCCGGTAAGGACACATGGTTCTTGGACAGTTGCTGCGGACAGCACATGTGCTCCTCGGGTCGCTTCGTTCAACGAGATCACCAACTTCAACGCGAAGTTGTCATCACAGTCGCCAACAATTAGAACCTGCGAACACGACGACAAGGCGTAGTTCAACTTCAGTCAAGGGAAACAAACGTTATACTGCAAATGTCAAAAGTACTAATCGCGGAGGGACTCGGCTACAACTTACTGAGCGTCAGTCAGCTAATGGCGAAAGGGATTCACCTAAAAGCAGACAGCACCACCCAAGAATTCAAGCTGTATCACGGGAGAGAAGGACTCTACATCGGCAAGGCGGTCCTCAAGAACAACGTCTTTGTTCTTGACTTCGTAGAGACAACATCGACAGCAGCAGAGACAACATTGGCAGCAGCAGAGACAACATCGGCAGCAGCAGAGACAACATTGGCAGTAGCAGAACCATCAACGGCAGCAGCAGGAACGTCAACACCAATTGCTGGTCCTTCAACGACATCGCTCCTCATCGATGACACACCACCGACACCCGCGCAACAACTACACCCAGCACCACGAGAAGTTCATCGTAGCGCCAACTTCACCGCCAACTTCTACTCCAGCTCCGATATGTACCGACGATCACCCAGACATCGCGCCGACGAAAGCACCTGGCACGCAAGGATGGGACACCCAAGCAACACAGTATTAAACAATACGATAAGAGCAGGAGTACTCGACAAGGACTCACTCCTACTGACCGACGGACGAGAACTTCAACGAGTACGCGGAACGTGCCTCACCTGCCCTGAAGGTGACTTATCACATCGACCGTTTGCGTCTCATCATAACCCGAGCGCACCCGTGTACGCACCACTCGAGAAGGTGTATAGCGACATCATGTTCAATCGGGAACCAGGACAAGCAATATACAACTATACAATCACCTTCATCGACGCAGCCACCCGTTACGTCTGGCACCTAAACCTCCCTAGCCGCGACATGGCAATCGCAGCCTTCGTTGCCTGGCTACCAGTAGCAGAGAGAGAATCGGGCGTGAAACTGAAAAGCTTCCAGTAAGACGAAGGAGGAGAATACACTTCTCAGCGTTTCAAGCAGTACCTGGCGGAAAGGGGAATCAAGCGGCTCATCTCCCTTCCCTACGCCCATCAGCAGCAAGATGTAGCAGAAAGAATGAAAAGGACCTTGCAGAACAGCATGCGCAAACTGTTACGTGGCATGCGGCTACCCAACCACCAGTAGCCTGCGGCAATGGACCACACCGTCATGCTGCACAACTTGCTCTTGTCATCATTGCTTCCAAACAACGCATCACCACATCTGCTATGGACAGGGAAACAGGGCAGCACAAAAATGTTACGAGTATTCGGATGCATGGTACAGTACCGGCCCCCAGCAACACGAGCGGGCCGATTTTTTCAACGAGCACAGTGGGGATTACACCTGGGAATTAAAAAGAACTACAACGCGTGGAAAATCTTCGACGTCCATTCCAAGGAAACAGTAGCAGCACGTGATGGTAATTTTCTACGAATGACTCACGCTCCAGACATACCTTGCCAACCTGCAAGAAGACCAGGATCCCACAGGTGGCTTTCGCGGTGACCGAGCCTTCGCCTCAGAAGCGGACGAAGCTGACTAGGACGAGCAGAATGTGGACAACGCGTCAGAAGAAGCCGGACCTCTTCCGTTCTGCTCCGTCGACGTTCCCATGGACGAAGAAAACCCTCGCGAAAGTGTCAACGTCGAAACCTTCTACCATTTCGCCGACAACGGTTACGTAACACCTGCGACAGTTAACACCAACGAAGCAGAACGAGTAGGACCGAACTTCATACCTGATCTAGAAGCGGGAGATGAAGCAGCTTATCCCGAGGACGCAAATCTTCCCCGCTACTCACAGAGTGGACTGCAAATTCTCGGACTCGTCACCGCAGTCCACGACACCGCCTTTCCTAAAGAGCCTGCGACAGTTCAACAGGCTCTGGGGGGGGAGCATAAGGAAAAATGGCGCGAAGCCATGGACAAGGAGCTGAAGGCACTGGAGGAACGCAACACATGGAAAGTGATTCCTATTGGCGTGGCACGGAACAAATATAGTGCTCACCGGGAAGTGGGTCTTCCGTGTGAAGACAAAGGCTGACGGCACCATTGACAAATTTAAAGCTCGCTGGGTTGTACCCGGCTTCGACCAAGAACACGGACGAGACTTCACCAAATCTTTCGCTCCGGTTAGCCGCCACACCTCACTACGCATTCTCCTCGCAATCGCCGCCATGAAGAAGAAGCTGCGACAAATTGACGTCACGAACGCGTTTCTCTACGCACCTGTTGATGCAGAAATTTTCGTCGAGCTACGGCACGGCTCCCACAGAGAACCCAACCAAGTCTGCCAGCTACTCAAGTCACTTTACGGCATCAAGCAGGCTCCGCGACTGTGGCAACAGTACCTGCACGCTCGCCTTTTCCGCAACGGCTTCAAGCAACTACCGCACGATCAAGGCATGTACCGGCTCACAAAAAACGACGACTACATCCTACAAATCGTCTGCGTGGACGATCTCCTCTACATTGGCTCAACTGACAGCATCACTACCTGGTTCAAAGGGGAGCTGCATCGAGATCTCACGCTCACAGTTTCATCTACCGTCACTCAGTACCTCGGCCTCAACATCCGGGAAGAGGAGGACGCGATCTACCTCAGCGCCGAGAAATATGCTGACACTATCGCCAAATGCTTTACGCTCATACCAAGAGCCATCTCCACGCCATACCAATACACGGCAGGGAACGACCCAGGAAGCTCCGCTCTACTTAAGTCCGTCGGCATACGAGACTACCAGAAGAAGCTGGGCTGTCTCCTCTTCGCAGCCGTCACCTGTCGCCTCGACCTCTCATACTCCGCAAGCCAGCTTGCCACCTACCTCAAGAAGCCTGAAGTAGAACATCTCGCGGAGCTCGACCGCGCTCTTCACTACTTCGTCAGCACCCCAACGATCGGCCTAACTTACTACAAGAACGCAACCACACCGACTAAGTTAATCGGCTACGTCGACGCTGATCTCGCTGGCGACTCCAACAATAGGCGCTCCCGCACCGGCTACATCTACCGCCTCGAACCTATCGGACCTATCTCTTGGCAATCGAGCAAGCAGGAATTAATTGCTCTCTCGTCAGCTGAAGCAAAATATATTGCACTCTGCTCAACCACCAAGGAAGGACTCTATCTTCGCGAGCTGTTGGAAGAAGCGAAGTTAGCCGAGTTACCCAGCTTTACCCTGTTCTGCGACAACCAGTCGGCCATTCGCATCGCCAACAAGAACGGCTTCGCGAACAGGACGAAACACATCGCCCTGCGATATTTCTTCGTGAAGGATGAGATCAAGAAGGGAAGGCTCGAGCTGTCATACTGTCCCACGTCCGAGATGGCAGCTGACTACCTGACCAAGAAGCTCGGAAAGCAGAAGTTCGAATACTGCATGCTGCTGACTGGACAGAGCCACGTCAGCGACACTCCAGAAGCGAAGGGGAGTGTTGGAAACAATCGGTCCTAAGCGCCTCTGTCGTGTCGAAACACCAAGTCAGAAGCAAAGCGAAGTATATCGAAGCACCGGCGAGTCAACCCTCGGAGGTTGAGCGGTTGCTAGAGGTTACGCGAAAGTCAAAGGTCAGCGACCTTTGACCTGACAAGTACAGCACGACAGCAAGGACACACAACTATCTCGCTACAGAGCAGTTGCCTGAGTCGTCACTGCATCGAACCGCAACAGCAACAGTAAAGTAGTTATAACCGTATCTTTTCATATTCCCTGTATTCATATATAATCTTGTATCTCTTTGCTTTAATCAACTTACTTTTGTGAGAATAAGAGAACAGGGAATGAATGAACTAGCAGTGAAATGAGTACAAGTAGGAAACCCTAGAATTGTGTACCCCCTATAGGCTAACCCACTGTAGCCTACACAAGCATAACATATATAATGTTTGACACACCCCCATAGGCAAAGTGGGGGAGAACAAGGGGTCACAAGACCAGTCAAGCAAAGCAAAGCAAGCTCAGGGTGGATCACAAAGTCACCACACAGTCCGAGCACAAGAGCAGGGCCAGAGGCCAGTTCACATGCAGGAGTACAGACATATATATAAAACTAGACAAGCAAGAGCAGGTATATATATATGTCACAGTACAAGTAAAGTCAAGAGGAGAGCAAGTGAGGCAAGACAGACACAAGACCCAGCTGGGTGCAAAAGCGCTGATGATCACAAGGCGCGAGTGCCTTGGTGAACACATCAGCAGTGTTGGCCTCAGAGGCCACGTACGCAAGTCGCAACTGACCACGCTGCTGCAGCTCACGAGCAAGGAAGTAGCGGAGAGCAATGTGCTTCGTTCTGTGCTCCAAGCGCTGCTCTCGACACAAGGCCAGCATGGCCTTGTTGTCTACGTACAGCACTGGAGGAGAACGAGGCGGCTCTCCAAGGTCAGTCAGCAGGTAGGTGAGCCAGCGAAGCTCCTGTGCAGCCATGGCCCCGGCGTAGATCTCAGCCTCACAACTGGAGCCGAGAACTGAAGACGAGCGAGTAGACCGCCACGAGACAGAGCCGGAACCAAGGCTGAAGGTGTAACCCTGTGACGACCGCTGCGTAGCCTGGTCGTCAGCCCAAGAAGCGTCCGCGTGGCCGGTAAGGACCACTGGACTCCGCCCTCCAAGCACAAGCCCCATGCCCGACGTACTGCACAGGTAGCGCAATACCCTCTTCGCTGCAGCCATGTGCTCTGGTCTGTGTCTCCCAGGAGCAACATAGCGTGCAAGAATGCTCAGAGGATATGCAAGGTCAGGTCGTGTGCAGGTCATCAGGTACATGAGGCAGCCAACAAGCTCTGCATACGGACCACTCGACTCTACGGACTCATCCGAAGGCAGAGCTGAGAGTGAGTGGCGAGTAGGCAGAGGAGTGGCCTGAGGCGAGGAGTACGTGAAGCCGAACCGCTGAAGGACCTGCTGCACCATGTGTGACTGAGTCAAGGTAATGGTGCGGCGTGCTCTGTCCCGAGTGATCTGCAAGCCAAGGTAGCTGCGCAGTTCACCCAGGTCTGTGCACGTGTGTCTCTTCAGCAGTTCGGACTTCACGTGGGCGAGTCCAGCAGTGTCCGCTGTGGCAAAGACCAAGTCGTCGACGTACACGAGGATGTAGAACGGCGGCAGTGAAGTGTCGGTGCGCAGAAACAGCGACGGGTCAGCAGTAGAAGGAGCAAACCCAAGAGCCGCAAGCGTAGTCCTCAGTGTGTCGTGCCACTCACGTGGTGCCTGGCGGAGACCGTAGACTGGCCGTCGGAGGCTCCACTGGGTGCCAAGAGGGAAAGTCCCAGTGAAGCCAGGTGGACGGCGCAGCCAGATCTCCTCGTGCAGGCTACCCTGCAGGAACGCAGTGCTGAAGTCAAGAGAGTGAAGCTCGTAGTCGCGCTGAGCGGCTATGTGCAGCAGCACCCGAAGAGTGGTCATCTTCGGGGTGGGAGAGAAGGTCTGAAAGTAGTCAACTCCCTGCCGCTGACTGAAGCCACGAGCAACATACCGCGCCTTGAAGACAGGTGGAGAGCCCGGCGGCCGCTTCACCCGGAAGATCCACATGCCACTGACGATGTTCGCCCCAGGAGGGGGAACTGCGTCAACGTAGGTGCCTGTGGACTTCCAGGAAGCCATCTCTGCATCCATAGCTGCCTGCCACTGAGAGGAGTAGGGACCCTCTACGGCCTCCGCGTAAGAACGCGGAGTCGGGATGTCTAGTGCATCCGGGTCTCCCTCAGGGGCAAGCAGTACAGACGCGAGATGAGGTGAAGCAGCCGCTAGACACTGTAACTCCTCCTGTCTGTCCTCTAGGACGTCCGTGCCAAGAGCACACTCACCCCCGACGGACGGAGGACAGACAGACGCAGACTCAGTAACAAGACCAGCAGCGTAGTCGAGACGACAGCGAGCAGCAAAGTCAACGAGCTCAGCGACTAGAGCAGACGCAGCAGTGGACTCAAAAGAGGGGTCAGTGACGACAGTAGCAAGCAGACGCGTGACAGTAGGACTGGCAGCGCGAAGAGAGTCCGACTCAGGGTCGGCAAGCGCAGGAAGAGAGGACTCAGGAGGAGAAGGCAAAGGGGCACGCAGAGGAGCAGTGGACGGACGCAGAGACATCCGGTGCGTGCCAGGGACAGGAGGAGGACGCTGACGTGAACCGCGACCACTAGCGCGAGCAGCACGAACAGGCGACGCGGGACGAGACGCAGGCTCACGACGCTCAGCAAGACCTCCAGTAGGACCAGTGTAAGGAGAGGGAGCAGGCAGAGGAGAGGAAGGCTCCAACAGTGACTGCGACTGGACAGGCTGTGGACACTCTACCGAAGGAGAAAGACCAAGAACCTGCTGTAGGAGCGGAACGAAGTACGGCCGAGGCCGCGCGGCAGCTCCAGACTCAGCAGGGACAGCACCAGTACCCGCAGCGACAGCACCAGCGCCACCCACACCTCCAGCGGCAGGACCAACAGCAGTAGGCTCAGCACCAACGCCCTCAGCACCTCCAGCTCCAGGAGGACCCGCAGGTCCAGCAGCTCCGGAACCGGCAGCACCCGCACCCTCGACGGTCGAAGAAGCTCCAGCTCCAGCTCCAGCAGCACCTCCAGACTCAGCAGCACGCCTCCAGCGGCGAGCGTACCACTCGCGCAGCTCCTGTGGAGAGAGGGGCTCCCGGCGAGACGCAGCAGCAGGAGAAACCCCAGGCTCAGCAGCTCCAGACGCAGCAGGGACAGCACCAGCACCCTCAGCGACAGCACCAGCGCCACCCACACCTCCAGCGGCAGGACCAACAGCAGTAGGCTCAGCACCGACGCCCTCAGCAGCTCCAGCTCCAGGAGGACCCGCAGGTCCAGGAGCTCCGGGACCGGCAGCACCCGCACCCTCGACGGTCGAAGAAGCTCCGGCTCCAGCTCCAGCAGCACCTCCAGACTCAGCAGCACGCCTCCAGCGGCGAGCGAACCACTCGCGCAGCTCCTGTGGAGAGAGGGGCTCCCGGCGAGACGCAGCAGCAGGAGAAACTCCGGGCTCAGCAGCTCCAGACGCAGCACCCCCAGGCTCAGCAGCTCCCGACCCAGCACCCCCAGACCCAGCACCTCCAGGCACAGCACCCCCCGGCTCAGCACCCCCAGGCTCCGCACCCTCCGCAGTAGCACCCTCAGGCCCAGCACCCCCAGCAGTAGCACCCCCAGGCTCAGCACCCCCGTGCACATCACCCCCAGAGTCAGCACCCCCAGGCTCAGCACCCGCAGCAGCACCAGAGTCACCAGTAACCTCGACCGGGTCAACGGCGTCTACCTGGGACACACCTGAGGGGGCAGGAACCTGAGGGGGGAGGGGGTCTACCGGGGGGGGAACCGGCACAAGGAAGTCCGGGGGAGGGGGGAGGGAAGGAGTGCGGTAGGGGAAGAGACGGTAGAAGGGGACTGACTCGTCGAACGTGACGTCCTGGGAGGACAGAACACGACGAGAGGAGGGGTGGTAAAACTGCCACCCTGGGGCGTCAGTGGGGAAGCCAAGGAAGACACAGGGAGCAGCACGAGGGGACAGCTTGTCCGCAGACAAGTCGCGGACAAACGCCCGAGATCCCCAGACACGGAACACAGACGCATCGCCAACCTTCCCCGTCCACAGCAAGGCTGGGGACATCGCAGGCCGAGAGACCCGGGGGTGAAGGTTGAGCTGATGCGCCGCGTACCTCACCGCAAACGGCCACAGAAAATGGGGGGCAGCCGCATGCATCATGGACGTACGAGCGACATCCATGACCATGCCAATGCGGCGCTCAGCAATCCCATTTTGCTGTGGTGAGTCCGGAAGCGTGAAGGTCTGGCGGATCCCCCGTGCACGACAGTAGTCTCGCAGAAGGCGAGAAGAGAACTCTCCGCCTCTGTCAGAGTGCAGACGCAGAACAGGAAAGTCCGAGCCGAAGCTCTTCCTGAGCTGGAGACGAGCCTCGCGGATCCAGTCGATCAGCACCTCAGTGACCTCACCCTTGCTGCGCAAGGGGAGGACTGTGGTGTAACGCGAGTAGTCGTCAACCACCAACAGGAAGTAGCGCTCGTAACCCTGCCCACGGACGGGGGCTGGGCCCCACACATCCATGTGAAGCGTCTGCAGGGGAGCCTCTGTCGGGGGGAAGTGGGAGGAGTGAGGAGTAGCCCGGAGGCGACCCTCGACACAGGGGACACAGGAAGGTCCTGGCCCGGAGGGGAGAGGAGGGAGAGACTGGGGAAGACCAGAGACAAGGACACGGGAAGCCATGCTCCGAAGACGGGGCAAGGAGGGGTGACCAAGACGGTGGTGCCACAGGAGAGTCTCGTGAGACAGGAGGCGACAAGTACAGGGGGCAGACTCAGGACCAGACCTGGACGCAGCAGCAAACACCTGACCCGACGCTGCTACCTGACCGGACGCGGGGACAGGAGGAGACTCAGTGGTCAGGGTGTAGAGGCTCGACCCCGGCCGACGCGAGAACGTGGCCAGGTGCCGGCCTGTGCGTGCGTCCGTGCAGTGGGTCACCCGCTGACTCGCAGGAGTGAACTGGTGAACCCCCGCATCCTGTAGGTCTGCACCACTCACCAAGTTCGTCGAGAACGAGGGGAGGTACAGGCCAGACAGGGTGCCCGAGGGGGTTGCCGGACACGGGAGGACAGTGGAGAAGTGAGCGAGGACAGGACCCCCAGAGGGGTCAGCCAGGGAGACTGCAACCGGCCGACCAAGCGGCGTGAGTGTGGTGCGGTCCCGAAAGAAGGAGCGAGAAGCCCCAGAGTCAAGTGTAAAGGTGAGGGAGGCCGAAGCCAACGCGGTACCTGAGAGGGCAGCCTCACCCGCACCTGAGGAAGCAGACTCACTAGCACCTAGAGCAGCAGCCGCACCTGTACCTGGAGCAGGAGACTCACTAGCACCCAGAGCAGCAGCCTCACCAGTAGCTAGAGCAGCAGGTCCTATACCTGGGTCAGGCGGGACGCACAGGTGACCGGCACTGTCAGCACTAGTAGGCAATGCATACATGGCAGTGAGAATAGCATCATAGTCAAGAGCATATATATCTACCCTCTGCCTAAGTAACTCCACCCAGTCGGGAAGCTCAGCCTCGTCGCCAAACACGGTACGCCAGGCGTCGCTCAGACGGGCGAAGCAGCGGGACGGTGTATGACTACGTGTCCCACAAGGCTGACCAGTCCGAGTACCAGTGCGAATCACGTAAGAGCAGCGAACAGCACTGAGAGACCCTCCACTCTGAGCGTACCACTCACGAAGCTGGCGAGGCGTGAGAGACACGCGAGAGGGTCGCGGGAGCTGCATCTGGCCGCCACCACGAGTAGAAGCAGCAGGAGTGGTAGTAGGAGTAGCGTCGCCACCCCTACAGCCCCAACCAGCGTACCACTCACGCAGCTGCTGGGGCGTGAGGGACTCACGCCGGCGTCGCTGGGGCTGCATGTGGCTCCGCAAGTAGAAGCAGGTGCAGGACTAGCAGCAGGGAGGCAGGCAGCCAGGCAAGCCAAAAGGCAGGCAGGCAGGCAAGCAGGCGACGCGCAGTGTGCGAGCAGGGCAAGAGCTCACCAGTGGTGGGAAGAGTAGGCTCGGCGACCCAGCGGCTCGGCAGCTCGGGCGACTCGGGCGGCTCGGCGGCAAGGCGGCTCAGCAGCAACTGCAGCTCAGCAGCTCGGTGACTCGGCGGCTCGGCGGCAGGGCGGCTCGGCAGCAACTGCAGCTCAGCAGCTCAGCGACCCGGCGGCTCGGCGGCAGGGCGGCTCGGCTGTGGGGCGGCTCGGCTGCTGCAGGTGAGCGGCTCGGCTGCTGCAGTGGGAGATGAAGGAGGAGGAGAAGCAGGGGAGGCCACACACCTGCCACCCCTCTGCTGGCCTCTCCCGTCGCCTGTCGAGGTGACCTGAGGGGGCCGCTTGCGGCCCCCGAAGGAGCCGCGACGGGCGACGGGAAAAGGGGGGGTGGGTGGTGGGGGGCCGGTAGATGCAGCGGCGGGGCCAGCAGGTGGAGTTGCGGGGCCGGTAGAAGGGGACGGCAGGAGCCGTCAGGAGGGGACGGCGGGGCCGTCAAGAAGGGACGGCGGGGCCGTCACGAAGGGACGGCGGGGCCGTCAGGAGGTGACCGGGCCGCGACGGGGGCAGGCGGCGGGGCCGCGTAAGGGCCTGGGCGGGGCCGCGACAGAGCCGTCGGCGTGGCCGCGTGAGAGCAGGCGGCGGAGCCGCGTAAGGGCCTGGGCGGGGCCGCGACAAAGCCGTCGGCGGGGCCGCGTAGAAGCCGGGGCGGGGCCGCGCGAGAGCAGGTGGCGGGGCCGCGAAGGAGCCGGGGCGGGGCCGCGTGAGAGCAGGCGGCGTAGCCGCGTAAGGGCCTGGGCGGGGCCGCGACAAAGCCGTCGGCGGGGCCGCGTGAAAGCCGGGGCGGGGCCGCGTAGAAGCCGGGGCGGGGCCGCGTGAGAGCAGGCGGCGGGGCCGCGACAGAGAGGGCGGCGGGGCCGCGTCAGTGAAGGCGGCGGGGCCGCAGGGGAAATGGCGACCCGAGGGGTCGCTAAAAAAAAAGATCGCGCCTCGGGGGGCGCTTCGGTGGGCCCAAAAAAAAAAACGGTCCGTAGAAGGACCCGCTCTATACCATGTGAGAATAAGAGAACAGGGAATGAATGAACTAGCAGTGAAATGAGTACAAGTAGGAAACCCTAGAATTGTGTACCCCCTATAGGCTAACCCACTGTAGCCTACACAAGCATAACATATATAATGTTTGACAACTTTGCCCTCACATACTAGCGCAAGGTGGTTCACAACCCTTTTATTAACGCTTCTGCTACTACACCAACTCTACCCAGAGTTCACCCCTGCAAAGATCCTAAGCGCTTTTCAGCCCAACAAGAGGAACTATGTGCAATACGTAGGCATTTTCGGGTACGCTGTAGAGTGATTGATAAGATGCTGGCGGGGTTTTTTTCAGGCCGATGTTAGGTTGTACATTGCTGGGGCCTCAAATTCGTTTTTGCAAGGCTGAAAAATCAGAGTTTGTACAAGACGTCTTGCTGAAAATCAGACAAATCAGCCATTTTATGCCATTTTACACCACAAATCAAATAAATTTACTGTGTAAATAAAAATTGCAGAAAAAATCAGCTCAGCTCTAGTCTGAAACCCTCCCTAATGCGCCCTCTGAGCCCTCCGTAACGCGCCCTCCGCGCCTCCGCGCCTAGCCTTCCCCTACGCGCCCTCCACGCCCCTCGTATTGCGCCTCCGCCCCAGCGCGTCACGTAGCCCGTGCGTCCTCCCCTAGCCCGTCGCGTAGCCCATGCGGCCTGCCCAAGCCCGTCGCGTAGCCCGTGTACCCTACCCCAGCCCGTCGCGTAGCCCGAGCGCCCTGCCCCAGCGCGTCGTGTAGCCCGTGCGCCCTGCCCCAGCCCGCCACGTCGCCCATGCGCCCTGCCCGAGCCCGTCATGTCGTCCGTGTGCACTGCCCCTAGCCCGTGCGTGCCAGTGCGCCCTGCCCCTAGCCCACGCGTCGCCCTGCCCCTAGGCTACGCGCCCCCGCAGGTATCGTGCGCCACAGGTAGCGCGCCCCGCGGGAAGCGCGCCCCGCGGGTAGCGCGCCCTGCAGGCAACACACCCTGCAGGCAGCGCGCCCCGCAACGCTTTAGTGCTAGAAAACAAATAAATTTATTAAACCCTAAAAAAAAAAAAAGGAGGGGTTCAGGGTGTTGGGCTGCAACTGTCGCCCGCGTTCCTGCTTGCCAGACGACTTGCACAGTTCCCTACATACCGCAGCCGTCAGTACTGCAGCCCCTACTATCGCACGTACTTTCCACTGCTAGTGGCTCTACTAGCGGCAGCCGACAGCCGCACTCACAGTCTCTAGCTCCAGTCGTTCTAGCTCCAGCCACTCCTAGCTCTAGGCGTTCTCGCTCCAGCCGTTCTAGCTCCAGCCCTTTCAAATCCAGCCGTTCTAGTTCTAGTCCTTTTCACTCCTCGCTCTTAGCTCAGATTGCTCCGTGCTCCAGCAGTTCCTCGCCTAGTTTCACCTGGCTCTCCTAGTTGTTTTCGTTGTTTCACTACAGCCGTCCCTAGTTCCTGACACTCCTAGCCTTTATCATAGCGTACACTAGGGTTCTCTAGCAGCAGGGACAGCAGCAGCGGCAGTTTCAGCAATGGCACCCGCAGCAGCAGTGGCGCCCTCAGCAGTTGTGGCGCCCTCAGCAACCGTAGGGGCCTGATGGTTTGGGTAGCGTTGGCTGCAGCAGCGGCCCAACCAGCTTGGGGGCTCGTCGCGGTGGCTGCGACGTCGGCCCCTGCTAGTATCGGATCTTGACCGGCTCTGGTGCTGGCACTACCTGCTGGCGTCCTGACCACTCTGCACAGCGCTACTACAGTCGCCCCGACGACCTCTACCGTAAGCAGTTTGGGCCTGAGTTGGCTCTCCCGTTCAAGCCCGGTCTGCTTCGTATTGGTTACCCTGTGTTTGATATGTCTATGGATGCTGTTTATTCTATCACGTATGGATCTCTTGGCTTACGTGTACCTAGCTTAGGACCTTTGCCTGTTGCTCGTATCGGTACTTGTGTTTTTAGTGTAGGTGCTTGTGTAGTCATTAGCCCAGGCGTGACAACTGTTGTTGCGTTGCTCTCCTTCACGCTCTCCGACGCGTCTCAGTGCTTCTTTCGTGACCACACCACTGTCACACCTCTTTCGGCTCTAGTCCCAGTTGCCCTGGCTGATCCTACTTCAGGACCAACAGTTGCTCGCAGCTCGACCACTCTCCTGTGCCTAGCTGTCCCCTCTGGTTTCCTCACTGGTCTCTACATCCCCTCGTTCTCTCAGAACTTGGTGGGTGTTGGATACCTTCAGGACCAGGGGATCACAGTCACTTTTCCTGCGCACGGGAAGACTGCGATCTGTACGGACTCTTCCACCGAGGCAGTTCTTGCCACATTCACTAGAGAGCCCCACTCAGGTCTCTTCGTCTTGCACACTCCGCCCCTGCAGGTAGCTGCGTCTGGTCAGGTTGCTTCGTCTCCCCCGGAAGCAGAGTACGGTCAGGTTACTGCGTCCCCGCCAGTTGCTATGTCCGGTCAGGTTGCTGTGTCCGGTCAGGTTGCTGTGTCTGGTCAGGTTGTTTTGTCCAGTCTAGTTGCTGCGTGTTGCTCGTGTCGGCCTTTCACCCACCGGACCGTCTTGTGGCACCACCGTCTTGGCCACTCGTCGATCCCCCGCCTCCGCACTATGGCTAGTCACCGTCTTGTCTCACGTCTCCCTCGTGTCTTCCCGTCGCTCCCTCCCTCGCCTGCACCGCCGTGCACTCCTTGCATCGTCGGCTGCCTTCGTGCCACTCCGCACTCCTCCCTTCGTCCGACCACTGCTCCCTTCCAGACGCTCCTCTTGGATGTCTACGGCCCTACACCTACGCAGGGACGTGAGAGGGAGCGCTACTTTCTGGTGGTCGTTGATGACTTCTCCAGGTACACCACGGTGTTTCCTCTCGCGAAGAAGTCCGAGGTAACTTCTACGCTGATCCGGTGGCTTCCGGCCACTGAGGGCACTCGTGGCCATTGTGTCTCCTATCTCCACTCCGACCGTGGGGGTCAATTTTGCTCAGGAATTCTTGCCGGATTCTGCGGTGAACTGAGCATCGTACAGTCTTGGACGCTGCCAAAGTCCCCACAGCAGAATCGGGTTGCTGAGCGCCGCATTGGCTTGGTCATGGACATCGCCCGCACATCCATAATTCGTGCCTGTGCGCCTTATTTTCTGTGGCCCTACGCGGTTCGCTACGCCGTTCACCAGCTGAACCTCCAGCCACGCGCTTCGCGGCCAGAGGCTTCACCGACCAGTCTTTAGACCGAGTCCCCTGGTGTTGGGTCGGCCTTTCGAGTCTGGGGTTGCCTTGCGCAAGTCCGCGACACCTCTGCAGATAAGCTCTTGGCACGCGCCATCCCCTGTGTCTTCCTTGGTTTTCCGATGGCCTCGACTGACTGGTCCTTTTACCACCCGCCCCTTCATCAGTTCCTAGACTCCCGTGACGTCCGGTTCAACGAGTCCGTGTCCTACTACGCTCGCTACCCTTGTAGAGGTCTCCCGGTTCCCCCTCCCCCCCTTTTCCTCGCACCCTCTCTTCCCCCAGCTCCCGGTCCTCTAGTACCCCCACCCCCCCTTGTCCTGCCTCGTCGAGTGTGTCTCATGCTACCCCTCTACCCTCGGTCGCGCGTCCAGATCGTCTCCCTCCCCGCAGTCCTCCTTGTAGTCCCCTCAGTGGCCTTCGGTACTTCCGCGACAGGTTACTGTGGACTCGGGTGGTGTTGGAGCTGGAGGTGCAGCCACCGGCACTACTTGGTCTGGGGGTGCTTGTTTGAGGGGTGCTGGAGTTGGAGGTGCTGGCGAAGGTGGCGCTAGCCCTGGGGGTGCTGGAGCTGGAGGTGCTGGCACTGGAGGTGTTGGCTATGGGGGTGCTGGAGCTGGAGGTTCTAGCACGAGAGGTGCTAGTTCTGGGGGTGCTGGGGCTAGAGGTGCTGGCATGGGAGGTGCTAGTTCTGGGGGTGCTAGAGTTGTAGGTCCTGGCACTTGGGGTGCTAGGACAGGGGGCACTGAGGCTAAGGACCCTAACCCTGGTGGTACCCCCTCTGGGGACACTGGTACTGGGGGTGCTAGTTCTGAGGAGGCCGGAGCTGGGAGCACTACGTCTGCGGAGAGCACTCTGCCTCTCCACCACCACGACACGCGTTACCAGGCGGCCTGCCAGCGTGCACGCGAGGAGCAGGAGTAGCAGCAGCTGGACCTGCTGGAGCAGCAGTAGCAGCAGCTGCCGCTGCCACCGCAGCCGCAGCAGCTCCCTCTGGAGTGGCAGTTGTTCCCGCCCGTGAGTGGCCTCCAGGCCCTTGGCCTTCCCTCCTCGTCTCTTTTCCGCTCTCGAATTCCCCATGCGTTTGGTCCTACGTTTCCTCCTCCTGACGACCGTCCGGTGGTATGGTCTTCCCCTCCACCGTAGTCTCCTCCTCCTGTTGTCCGTCAATACCATTCCCGTCCTTATCCTCTTAGTGCTCGTCCCCCGTCCCTTATCCACACTGCCCTCCTTTGTACTCCTCTTCGTCGTTCTCCTCCTTTGGTGTCCGTTCTCCCGTCTCCACCTCCGTCTTCTATTCCTGTCTCCCCTACTCCTAACTCCAACTACTACCGTGATGTTCGCCCTGTTGTCTCCCGCGTTCTAGCCACTGTTGTCGCCAACCCTTGTTTCTCTCCGTCGTCTGCCTCGACTCTCACTGCTGCTGTCGCTGACTTTGCCGCCGCCAGCCGCCTTGACTACCGCACGCGTGTGGTGCCCGCTCCGCCTACCCGTCCTCTATCCGACGGGGGTGAGTTTTCCCTTGGCTGTGACGTCCTAGAGGACACGCACTCTCAGCTGGAGTACCTGGCAACCGCTTCTCCCACTCTCTATGCCATGCTGCTTTCCCTTGAGGGAGACCCTGACGCCCTTGACATACCGACTCCTCGCGCGTACCGTGGGCCTCTCAGTGGAAGGCGGCCATGGACTGAGAGTTGGCGTCGAAGAGATCCACAGGCACGTACATCGACGCAGTTCCCCCTCCCCGGGCGAATGTAGTCGATGGCATGTGGCTCTTCAAGGTGAAGCGGCTGCCTGGATCACCCCCGGTGTTCAAGGCGCGCTATGTGGCGAGAGGCTTCACTCAGCGCGAGGAAGTTGACTTCTTTCAGACCTTCGCTCCGACCCCAAAGATTACTACACTTCGGGTGTTACTATACGTAGCAGCACAACATGATTACGAGCTCCACTCCCTCGACTTCTCCACTGCCTTTCTCCAAAGACGACTGCACGAGGAGATCTGGCTATATATATGCAGGGCCACAAGGCCACAAGGCCAGTTCACATGCAGGAGTACACATATATATAAGGCTAAACAAGCAAGAGCAGGTATATATATATATGGAAGGGTACAAGCAAGGTCAAGTGGTGAGCAAGTGAGGCAAGACGAGCACAAGACCCAGCTGAGTGCAGAAGCACTGATGATCACAAGGTGGAAGTGCCTTGGTGAAAACATCAGCAATGTTGGCCTCAAGGGCCACGTACGCAAGTCGCGACTGACCACGCTGCTGCAACTCACGAGCAAGAAAGTAGCGGAGAGCAATGTGCTTCGTTTTGTGCTCCAGACGCTGCTCCCGACACAAGGCGAGCCTGCCCTTGTTGTCTACGTACAGCACTGGAGGAGAACGAGGCGGCTCTCCTAGGTCAGTCAGCAGGTAGATGAGCCAGCAAAGCTCCTGTGCAGTCATGGCCCCGGCGTAGATCTCAGCCTCACAACTGGAGCCGAGAACAGAAGACGAGCGAGTAGCCCGCCACGAAACAGAGCCGGAACCAAGACTGAAGGTGTAACCCTGTGACGACCGCTGTGTAGCCTGGTCGTCAGCCCAAGAAGCGTCCGCGTGCCCAGTGAGAACCACTGGACTCCGCCCTCCAAGCACTAGCCCCATGCCCGACGTACTACACAAGTAGCGCAACACCCTCTTCGCTGCAGCCATGTGCTGTGGTCTGTGTCTCCCAAGAGCAACATAGCGTGCAAGAATGCTAAGAGGGTATGCAAGGTCAGGTCATCAGGTACATGAGGCAGCCAACAAGCTCTGGGTACGGGCCACTCAACTCTATGGACTCATCCAAAGGCAGAGCTGAGAGCGAATGGCGAGTAGACAGAGGAGTGGCCTGAGGCGAGGAGTACGTGAAGTCGAAGCGCTGAAGGACCTGCTGCACCATGTGTGACTGAGTCAAGGTGATGGTGCGGCGTGCTCTGTCCCGGGTGATCTGCAAGCCAAGGTAGCTGCGCAGTTCACCCAGGTCTGTGCACGTGTGTCTCTTCTGCAGCTCGGACTTCACGTGGGCGAGTCCAGCAGTGTCAGCTATGGCAAAGACCAAGTCGTCGACGTACACGAGGATGTAGAACGGCGGCAGAGAGGTGTCGGTGCGCAGAAACAACGACGGGTCAGCAGTAGAGGGAGCAAACCCAAGAGCCGCAAGCATAGTCCTCAGTGTGTCATGCCACTCACGCGGTGCCTGGCGGAGACCGTAGACTAGCCGTCGGAGGCTCCATTAGGTGCCAGGAGGGAAAGTCCCAGTGAAGCCAGGTGGACGGCGTAGCCAGATCTCCTCGTGCAGGCTACCCTTCAGGAAAGCAGTGCTGAAGTCAAGGGAGTGAAGCTCGTACTCACGCTGAGCGGCTATGTGTAGCAGCACCTGAAGAGTGGTCATCTTCGGGGTGGGAGAGAAGGTCTGAAAGTAGTCAACTCCCTGCCGCTGACTGAAGCCACGAGCCATGTACCGCGCCTTGAAGACAAGTGGAGAGCCCGGCAGCCGCTTCACCCTGAAGATCCACATGCCACTGACGATGTTCGCCCCAGGAGGAGGAACCGCGTCAACATAGGTGCCTGTGGACTTCCAGGAAGCCATCTCTGCATCCATAGCTGCCTGCCACTGAGAGGAGTAGGGACCCTCTATCGCCTCCGCGTAAGAGCGCGGAGTCGGGATGTCTAGTGCATCAGGGTCTCCCTCAGGGGTAAGCAGTACGGACACGAGATGAGGTGAAGCAGCAGCCAGACAGTAGAATTCCTCCTGCCTATTCTCAAGGACGTCCGTGCCAAGAGCACACTCACCCCCGACGGACGGAGGACAGAAAGACGCAGACTCAGCAACGAGACTAGCAGCGTAGTCTAGAGGACAGCGAGCAGCAGAGTCGACGAGCTCAGCAACAGGAGCAAACGCAGCAGTGGACTCAAAAGAGGGGTCAGTAACGACAGTAGGAAGGAGACGCGAGATGGTAGGACTGGCAGCACGAAGAGAGTCCGACTCTGGGTCGGCAAGAGCAGGAAGAGAGGACTCAGGAGGAGAAGGCAACGGGACACGAAGAGGAGCAATGGACGGACGCAGAGACATCCGGTGCGTGCCAGGGACAGGAGGAGGACGCTGACACAAACCGCGACCACCAGCGCAAGCACCACGAACACGCGACGCGGGACGAGACGCAGGCTCACGACGCTCAGCAAGACCTCCAGCGGGACCAGTGTAGCGAGAAGGAGCAGGCAGTGGGGAGGCCGGCGGTAACTGTGACAGTGACTGGACAGGCGGTGGACACTCTAAGGGAGGAGGAAGACCAAGAACCTGCTGAAGGAGCGAAACAAAGTACGGCCGAGGCCGCGCGGCGACTCCAAACACAGCTGGGACAGCACCAGCACTCCTAGTGCGCCAACAGCACCTCCAGCTCCAGTACCTCAAGCAGCACCGGCAGCACTCCCAGCAGGACCACCGCTAGGACTGACAGCAGTAGCCCCAGCGCAAACACCCTCAGCAGCTCCGACTCCAGTCGCACTCGTAGGCCCAGCAGCTCCAGCACTCCCAGGGCGAGCACCTCCGAGACCGACTGCACCAGAACCCTCAGCAGCCGAAGAAGCACCAGCTCCAGCAGTACGCCTCCAGCGCCGGGCAAACCAGTCGCGCAGCTTCTGTGGAGAGAGCGGCTCCCGCCGAGACGAAGCACCTGGAGAACCTCCAGGCCCAGCACCGCCAGACGCCACATGGGTAGGTCCAGCGGCCGCTGGCTCCGCACCACCAGGCTCGGTAGCTCTAGACGCAGCACCCCCAGGCTCAGCACCCCCAGTCGTAGCACCCCCGGGCTCAGCACCCGCAGTCGCAGTACCTCCAGGCTCAGCACCCCCAGTCGTAGCACCCCCAGGCTCAACACCCCCAGTCTCAGCACCCCCAGACTCAGCACCCCCAGGCTCAGCACCCACGCGCGCAGCACTCCCAGAGTCAGCACCCCCAGGCTCAGCACCCGCAGCAGTACCAGAGTCACCAGAAACCTCGACCGGCTCGACTGCGTCTACCTGGGACAAACCTGAAGGGGCAGGACCCTGAGGGGGGAGGGGGTCTACCGGGGGGGGACCTGGCACAAGGAAGTGCGGTGGCGGGGGGAGGGAAGGAGTGCGGTAGGGGAAGAGGCGGTAGTAGGGGACTGAATCGTCGAACGTGATGTCCTGGGAGGACAGAACACGACGAGAGGTGGGGTGGTAGAACTGCCACCCAGGTACGTCAGGGGGGAAGTTAAGGAAGACACAGGGAGCAGCACGAGAGGACAGCTCGTCCGCAGACAAGTCGCGGACAAACGCCCGAGATCCCCAGACACGGAACGCAGACGTATCACCGACCTTCCCGATTCACAACAAGGCTAGGGAGGTCTCCAACCTGGAGACCCTGGGGTGAAGGTTGATCTGATGCGCCGCGTACCGAACCGCAAACGGCCACAGAAAATGTGGGGCAGCCGCATGCATCATGGACGTACGAGCGACGTCCATGACCATGCCAATGCGGCGCTCAGCAATCCCATTTTGCTGTGGAGAGTCCGGAAGCGTAAAGGTCTGGCGGATGCCTTGCGCACGACAGTAGGCTCGCAGAAGGCCAGAGGAGAACTCTCCGCCTCGGTCAGAGTGCAGACGCAGAACAGGAAAGTCCGAGCCGAAGCTCCTCCTGAGCTGAAGACGAGCTGCGCTGATCCAGTCAATCAACACCTCAGCGACATCACCCTTGCTGCGCAAGGGGAAGACTGAGGTGTAACGCGAGTAGTTGACAACCACCAGCAGGAAGTAGCGCTCGTGACCCTGTCCACGGACGTGGGCTGGGCCGCACACGTCCATGTGAAGCGTCTGCAGCGGGGCCTTTGTCGGGGGAAACTTAGAGGAGTGAGGGGCAGCCCGGAGCCGCCCCTCGACACAGGGGACACAGGAAGGACCAGGCCCCGAAGGAAGGGGAGGGAGGGACCGGGGAAGACCAGAGACAAGGACACGGGAAGCCATGCCTCGGAGACGAGGCAGGGAGGGGTGACCAAGACGGTGGTGCCAGAGGAGAGTCTCGTGAGACAGGAGGCGACACGAGCAGGGGGCAGACTCAGGACCAGACCTGGACGCTGCAGCAAACACCGGACCCGACGCAGCTACCTGACCAGACGCTGTGACTGGAGGAGACGCAGTGGTCAGTGTGTACAGGCTCGACCCCGGCCGACGTGTAAACGTGGCCAGGTGTCGGCCTGTCCGAGCGTCCGTGCAGTGGGTCACCCGCTGACTCTCAGGAGTGAACTGGTGAACCCCCGTATCCTGTAGGTCAGCACCACTCACCAAGTTCGTAGAGAACGAGGGGAGGTAAAGACCAGAGGGGGCAGCCGGATACGGGAGAACAGTGGAGAAGTGAGAGAGGACAGGAATCTAGAGGGGTCTGCCAGGGAGACCGCAACTGGCCGACCAAGCGGCGTGAGTGTGGTGCGGTCTCGAAAGAAGGAGGGAGAAGCCCCTGAGTCAAGTGTGAAGGTGAGGGAGGCCGAAGCCGACGTGGTACCTGAGAGCGCAGACTCACCAGCACCTGAGGGCGCGGACGCACTGGCACCTAGAGCAGCAGCTTCACCAGTACCTAGAGCAGTAGTACCAATGCTCGGGTCGGGCGGGAAACACCGGTAACAGTCACCCTCATCACTAATAGTCATAGCATACATGGCAGCAAGGATAGCATCAAAGTCAAGATCAAAGATAGCTACGCCTGCCCTAGACAGCTCTCCCCAGCGGGGGATCTCACTAGCCTACGGGAACTGCTGACGCCAAGCGGCCAAAGCAGCGCTGGGTGGGGTGAGCACCCCCACACTGCTCACCCGCGCGGTCGCCAGAGCGAAGGACGTAGGTGCACGGGCCAAAACCCACACCACGCTGACGCTGCGTGTACCACTCACGGAGCTGCTGAGGAGGGGGGATGTCCCGAGAACGCTGCTGCTGTTGCTGCTGCTAGCGCTCACCACTCCCGGAGCCGCTCCGCTGCGAAGCACCACCCCGACCAGCTCCACCTCCTCTACCACCGCCGCCTCCACCTCCGCCACCACCGCCGCCTCCGCTCCCACCGCTACTACCACCGCCGCCTCTGCCTCCGCCGCTGCCACCGCCACCTCCACCCCCGCTACCACTCCCACCGCCTCCCCCACTCCCTCCGCCGCCTCCACCGCCACCTCCACCACCCCCGCTAGCTCCACCCGCGCCCTTGCCCCCCTTGCCCTTGCCAAAGCGGCGTCTCCCGCTAGGGGCACGCCGCACCGACCGACTCAAGACCAAAGAGGTCGGCCGCAGCAGCAGAGGCGACAGAGGGCAACAGGGGGGAAGGGGAACACCCCTCAAAGATGGGGGTGCGAGGGTCACCACGAGAGGCTCCTACAGCGACTATGCCCTTCTCCGCTGCTAGGAGGGCCTTCTCTAGGAGGTCAACAGTGAGAGTGGTGGGGCAAACTGAGAGGAAGTGGTCTCTGACTACGCGAAGGGAGTCAGGGAGGCGGGTGACTATATAATAGAGAGTGATGTACATGGGGAGGGGGTTCTTGGCGCAGAATTCAGCAGGAAGCGCGGCGCGGTAGCGGGTCTTACTAGTGCGGAGGTGCGTAATGAGGTCAGCGACTGTGGGAAAGGCAGCAAGGTCAGGGAAGAGGTACGGTAGCATGAGGCGGCTCAGTGCAGCGGTGGCAGGGAAAGAGTAGCGTGCAACGACAGCGTCGTACAAGGTCTGAGCACTCTTGTACTGACTAAAGTGCGCGCGCTCAGTGGTAGGCAGGTGGCAACGCACAGCAAGACGTGCAGCAGCATCGCGAGTGGCCCAGTGGGAGCGAACAGTGGCGTCGGCATCGGCAGCAGGGGCAGGGGAAGCACCAGAGGTGAGGTTAAAGAGGGAAAGACCGTTTGCCCTATCGCACAGTAGGAAAAGCTATAGGTCATCCACCCAAACCTCAAAGTCAATGGCTCGACCCTCAGCGTCAAAAGCGAGAACACTGGGGGTAGCCATGACAACAGTGGACTAGCAGTACCAACTGTAGGACAAGGGTAGTGTAGTGACAGAAGCGCTGCTCTCACCAGGCAGGGCAGCTCAGCGGTACAGCAGCACGGCAACACGGCTGCTCGGACGGCACTACAGCAACTGCGGCTCCGTGGCACCAGCGGCTCGGCTCCTCAGGCGGCTCGGGCGGCTTAGGCGGCTCGGGTGGCTCGGGCGGCTCGGGCGGCTCGGGCGGCTCGAGCTGGTCGGGCGGCTCGGGCGGCTCAGGAGAGTCGGGCGGCTCGGGCTGCTCGGGCAGCTCGGGCAGGTCGGGCGGCTCGGGAGGCTTGGGCGGTTCGGGCGGCTCGGGCGGCGCGGGCGGTGTAGGGCGGCAGGGCCGCTGGTGCGAGGGGCGGCTGGGCCGCTGAGAAGGGCGGCGAGGCCGCTGCGGAAGGGCGGCGGGGCCGCTGAGTAGGGCGGCGGGGCCGCTGAGCAGGGAGGCGGGGCCGCTGAGGAGAAGGGCGGCGGGGCCGCTGAGTGGGGCGGCGGGGCCGCTGAGGAGAAGGGCGGCGGGGCCGCTGAGTAGGGTGGCGGGGCCGCCGAGGAGAAGGGCGGCGGGGCCGCTGAGTAGGGCGGCGGGGCCGCTGAGGAGAAGGGCGGCGGGGCTGCTCAGTAGGGCGGCGGGGCCGCTGAGGAGAAGGGCGGCGGGGCCGCTGAGTAGGGCGGTGGGGCCGCTGAGGAGAAGGGCGGCGGGGCCGCTGAGTAGGGCGGCGGGGCCGCTGAGGAGAAGGGCGGCGGGGCCGCTGAGTAGGGCGGCGGGGCCGCCGAGGAGAAGGGCGGCGGGGCCGCTGAGTAGGGCGGCAGGGCCGCTGAGGAGAAGGGCGGCGGGGCTGCTGAGTAGGGCGGCGGGGCTGCTGAGCAGAAGGGCGGCGGGGCCGCTGAGTAGGGCGGTGGGGCCGCTGAGGAGAAGGGCGGCGGGGCCGCTGAGTCGGGCGGCGGGGCCACTGAGGAGAAGGGCGGCGGGGCCGCTGAGTAAAGCGGCGGGGCCGCTGAGGAGAAGGGCGGCGGAGCCGCTGCGTAGGGTGGCGGGGCCGCAGCGAGGGAGGCAGTGGGGCCGCAGCAAAGGGCAGCGGGGCCGCTGAGATGGGTGGCGAGACCGCGGAGACGGGCAGCGGGGCCGCAATGCGGGGCGACGGGGCCGTTGTGATGGGCGGCGGGGCCGCACTAAAGGGCGGCGGGGCCGAAACGACGGGTGGCGGGGCCGCTAGGGGAAGGGGCCGCTAGGGAGATAGGGCGATAGGGCCACTAGGGCGTAGGGGCCGCTAGGGCGGCTCGGCGAGGTGAGAGCCCGGAGCGCGACTCGGGCGGAGCGCGCTTCGGGCAGGAGAGAAAAAAAAAATGAAACTCGATGTGGTGGGCCCTAGGCACAGTTCCCAAGGGGGAACCTGCTTGATACCATGAGAAAAGTAGAACGAGAATGAATTGACTAAGGAATGGAAGTGATACAAATATGCAACCCTAGAAATGTGTACCCCATATAGGCTACCCCACTATAGCCTACACAATATTATAATTTGACACTCTTCACCTAGGCCTTGGCGCCTGGTGATCACCACTGGTTCTGTGTGCAGCAGGTCCTTGGTTGCTGTAGCCTTGTTGCTTACTCTGCTTGTTGTGCTTTGCTATTGTATATCCTAGTAAAATCCTGAACTAGCCTTGTGGTCGCTTGCTTGTGCTCGGAATTTGTGTGGTGTCCTTGAGATCCACCCTGAGCTTACTTAGCTTCTTGCTTTGACTGATTGTGACACGACTCTCCGAGGAGTGTGTCGTGCAGTCCTCATAGGAGAGACCTGCAGGAATATCAAAGAGTTTGACTCCTTCACAACTAACTCCTCTACTAGTCGAATCACAATCTTCAAAAGTTTTGAGGTAAAAAAAAAAAAAAAAAAATCATGTCTTGTGACCGTTTGTTCACCCTGCTTGGTTGATGCCCCTCACTTAGCCTATGGGGGTGTGTCAATTGTTGATATTTGTGATAGGCTGTAGTGAGGTGCTCTTTAGTGTTGGAAACAATTAACTCTAAGTGCCTCTGTCGTGTCGAAACACCAAGTCAGAAGCGAAGCGAAGCATATTGAAGTACTGGCGAGTCAACCCTCAGAGGTTGAGCAGTTGCTGGAGGTTACGCGAAAGTTAAAGGTCAGCGACCTTTGACCTGACAAGTACAGCACGACAACAAGGACACACAACTGACTTGTTACTGAGCAGTTGCCCGAGTCATCACTGTATCGAACCGCAACAGCAACAGTAAAACAGTTGGAATCGTATCTCTTCGTATTCCTTGTACTCTTATATAATCTTGTATCACTCTGCTTTAATTAATCAACTTTGCCCTCACATACTAGCGCAAGGTGGTTCACAACTCTTCATTAAACACTTTCGCCACTACATCAATTGTACCCAGAGTTCACCCCTGCAAAGATCCTAAGGGCTATTTCTCAGCCCAACATGGTATGAGAGCTATTAGGGGGAATTCAACTATCAAGACACCTACAACATCACAAGACATGGCTTCTCAGAAGGAAAGGAGTTCCTCTATTGGTTCTCCTGGCACTACTCCTACTCCACCTCCTGCCTCTGGCCTACAGACAGAGGAGGGTACGGCAACAAGACCCAGGGCAACATCCACCGAGACTCCCGCGAATCAACCTGCAGGCTTCGACCAGAGCATGATGGAGAAGTTTTTCTCCTTCATGTCCTTCTACAAGCAACACCAGCAATTGGCACCTGCGCAGTCACACAACAGCAACAACAACAACGACGTGACTCCAATGAGCCTTGATGGTTCATCCTACGTACGTGGAAATCAACAGCAGCAACCTACCTTTGCTCCGTACGAGCCCCAGCGCAGCTCCGTCAGTTTTATGCCACAACCGCAGCCTGCACCTGGACAAGAGAAGACACTGGACGCGCTACAAGTTCAATCGCAGTTCTCGCACGTCCTGAAGCTGCAGACGTCAAGACCTTTCGACGGAAAGGACTTCTTTACCAGGTCATTCGAGTTCGAGCTGATGATGGAAGGCGCGCAAATCCTCGCCTTCTTCGACGGATCCGTGCCATATCCAACAAACGGCACACAGTACGAGAAGCAGCAGTACACCTATCAGTCAATGATGGCGTACACAATCCTGCTGAGGAATATCACCCCGACTCAGCAACAGAATATACGGTCTTACCGGGGATACGGCAACTCCGCCGAGCTCGCATACAGCCACTTGAAAAGCCTGTACCAAGCAACAGACAGCGTAAGTTAGAGTTGACTAATGGCGCAACTGACAACAGTCAAAATGAAACCAGGGGAAAAGGGGATGGCGTATATCAGTCGCTGTCGCGAATTGCGCGACAAACTCCTTCGATGCGGAGGGTCGATATCTGAAGACGCCTTCGTGACAGTCATCATTGGTGGCCTCGGTCCTCAATGGCGCGCCACAAAAGCCATTCTCCGAGCTCACGGAAGAATCTCCGAAGCAGCACTTTGCTCTGAAATTCATGCCGAGCAACAAGATATGGACCTGCAAGAAGAAAGGCACAAGAGGAAGACGTCAACACCGGAATTCGCTTTCCACACTCAGCGATGCTACAACAACAACAACCGACAACAACCAAAGCCTGTACCTCCGTTCTGCCATATTTGCAAGACGCCAGGACACCCACGCACACACTACCCGAATCGACAACAGTCAACTGCACCGCAACGGCAGCTTCGACCCTCAAGCAGCCAAGTGGCATCGACGCAGGCGAACCCTACGAGTCAGTCGCAGCCTTCAACAACACAATCTGCACAAGGAGCAAGAGACATCGTGACCTGCATGGCAAAACTGGCCGACTCCTGCATCACCGAGTCACCGCCGCAGTATTCACCGGAAGAGCAACTCGACAACATCACACCTCGCCGCGAGTCACTCCAACCAAACCCGACGTACGCAGCCATCGCCCAAAGTGAGCCGTCCGGGAAAGACACTTGGTTCTTGGACAGTTGCTGCGGACAGCACATGTGCTCTTCAGGACGCTTCGTGCAGCGAGAGTACCAAATCCAACGCGAAGTAGTCATAACCGTCGCCAACAACCAAAACCTGCGCACACGACGACAAGGAGTGGTTCAACTTTAGTCCCGAGAAACAAATGTCATACTGCAAATGTCGAAGGTCTTAATAGTAGAAGGCCTCGGTTACAACTTACTGAGCGTCAGCCAACTGATGGCGGAGGGCATACACCTTGAAGTAGACAGCACCACCCAAGAATTCAAATTGTACCACGGGAGAGGAGGTCCTTATATCGGAAAGGCAATCCTGAAAAATAATGTCTTCGTCCTCGACTTCGTTCCAGATCTCGGCACCGCAGACAGTGACGGGATCGTCACCTTTACCTCCTGGACACATCCATTGGATCTCGACCCCGACTTCAGTCCAGAAGAATTCTGGTATTCACACACCATTCCTGAAGCAGAAAGAACAAGAGCATTAGCGACAATTCAACATTCGGCAGCAGCAGAGACAACACCGGCAGCAGGAGAGACAACATCGGCAGCACCAGAGACAACACCGCCAGCAGCAGAAACAACAATAGCAGTGGCAACAGCGACACCAATCTCTGGTCCTTCAACGGCACCAATCTTCACCGACGATACATCACCAACACCCGCGCAGCAGCTAACTCCGACTCAACGAGAAGTCCACCGAAGTGCCAACTTCACCGCCGGTTTCTACTCCAACTCCGACATGTATCGGTGCTCACCTGGACATCGCGCCACTGAAGGAACCTGGCACGCAAGAATGGGTCACCCAAGCAACACGGTGTTAAATAACACGATAAGAGCAGGCGTGCTCGACGAGGACTCTCTACTCCTAACTGACGGCAATGAACTTCAGCGAGCCCGTGGAACATGCTTCACCTGTCCCGAAGCTGACCTACCGCATCAACCGTTCGTGCCTCACCACAACCCAAGCGCACCAGCGTAAGCACCACTCGAGAAGGTGTACAGCGACATCCTGTACAACCGTGAGCCTGGAAAAAACGCGTACAATTACACCATCACCTTCATCAACGCAGCCACTCAATACGTCTGGCACCTAAATCTCCCAAGCCGGGACATGGCCTTCGAAGCCTTTGTCGCCTGGCTTCCAGTTGCAGAACGAGAATCCGGAGTAAAACTCAAGAGCTTCCAGTCAAACGGAGGGGGAGAATACACCTCACAGAGGTTCAAGTAGTACTTGGCAGAGAGAGGAATCAAGCGACTCATCTCTCTCCCCTACGCCCATCAACAGCAGGGTGTAGCAGAAAGGATGAATAGGACCCTCCAAAACACCATGCACAAGCTGCTACGTGGCATGCACCTGCCCAACCACCAGTGGCCCGAAGCAATGGACCACGCCATCATGCTGCACAACTTGCTTTCGTCATCATCGCTCCCGAACAACGCATCACCGCATCTGCTGTGGACAGGAAAACTGGGCAGCACAAAAATGTTGAGAGTCTTCGGCTGCATGGTACAGTACCGGCCCCCATCTGCACGAGCTGGCCGATTCTCCCAACGCGCACAGTGGGGACTACATCTGGGCAAAAAAAACATTACAACGCATGGAAGATTTTCGACGTCGAGACAAACGAAACAGTAGCAGCACGTGATGTCACCCTCCGATACTACCTTGCCAATTTGCAAGAAGGAAACCCCGACCGCTCCTATGGTTTTCTTGGCACCCGAGTCTTCGCTTCGGCAGAATATTAAGCTGACTGGGACGAGCAGAACGTGTAAGGAGCCTCGGAAGAAGCCGGACCTCTCCCTTACTGCTCCGTCGACGTCCCAATGGATGACGAGAATCCACGCGGAAGCATCAACGCCTGAGTCTATAACCATTTCACCGATAACGGTTACATTACACCTACACAAGTCAACACCAACGAAGCAGAACGCGTAGGACCAAACTTCAATCCTACGCCAGAAGAGGGAGACGAGGCAGCTTATCCCGCGGACACATCACTTCCCCGCTACACACAGAGTGGACTCCAGATACTCGGTCTCGTCACCGCAATCCACGGTGTCAGAACATTATAGCTTATGCTTTTGTGTAGGCTGTAGTGGGGTATCCCATAGGGGGTACAATACAATTAGGGTTAGTACTTGTACCCACTTCATTCATAGTTCACCCATTCTCGTTTCAGTTTTTCTCATGGTATCGAGCAGGTTCCCTCGTGGGAACTGTTACTAGGGCCCTACTACTGCTTCCGCTGCTACTCGATTTGTCGCACGCCCCGTGGCGTGCGGCCTGCGCGGCGATTTTCCTTCTAGCGCGCACCCTGAGGCGCGCGGCCCCGCTACCCCGTCGCGCCGCCCTAGCGGCCGCGTCGCGCCGCCCTCGCGGCCCCAATCTGCCGCCCTAGAGGCCTTGTCACCTACCCCTGCGGCCTCAACGCCGCCCTTCCCGGCCCCGGCTCCGCCCTTCCCGGCCCCGGCGCCACCTCGGCTGGCCCCGTCGCCTACCCCGGCGACCCCGACGCCACCCTTCCCAACCCGGCCCCGCCTCTGCTGGCCCCGTCGCTTGCCCTTGCGGCCCCGGCTCCGCCCTTCCAGGCCCCGGCGCCACCTCGGCTGGCCACGTCGCCTACCCCAGCGACCCCGACACCGCTCTTCCCGACCCGGCCCCGCCTCTACTGGCCCCGTCGCCTACCCCTACGGCCCCGGCGCTGCCCTTCCCGGCCCCGGCGCCACCTCTGCTGGCCCCGGCGCCGCCTCTGCTGGCCCGGACGCCTACCCTGCGGCCCCGGCGCCACCTCTGCTGGCCTTGTAGCCGCTCCACCCAGCCCCGCCTCTGTCCCCAAGCGGCCCCGCCGTCACCATCGAGCCGCCGGCGCCGCCGAGCTAGTGCCGAGCCACCCGAGTCACGCGAGCCGCCCGAGCCGCAGCGCCACCTCAGCCGCCCGAGCCGCCGAGTCGCCGAGCCGCCGAGCTGCAGTTGCTGCCAAGCCGCCGTACCGCTGAGTCGCCCGAGTCGCCCGAGCTGCCGAGCCGCAGTTGCTGCCGTGCCGCCGAGCCGCCCGAGCCGCCCGCACCACCGAGTCGCCGAGTTGCCGAGTCGTCGAGCCTGCTCTTCCCACCACTAGTGAGCCCCTGCCTTACTAGCGCGCAGCCTGCCGCTTGCTTGGCTACCTGCCTTACTTTTGCTACTCCTGCTCCTGCTTCTACTGGCGGAGCCAGATGCAGCCCCAGCGACGTCCGCTTGAGTCCCTCACGCCCCAGCAGCTGTGTGAGTGGTACGCTGGTTGGGGTTGTAGGGGTGGCGGCGCTACTACTGCTACTACTACTGGCGGCGGCCAGATGCAGCTCCAGCGACCCCCACGCGCGTCTCCCACGCCCAAGCAGCTTCGTGAGTGGTACGCTGGTTGGGGTTGTAGGGGTGGCGGCGCTACTAGTGCTACTACTACTGGCGGCGACCAGATGCAGCTCCAGCGACCCCCATGCGCGTCTCTCACACCCCAGCAGCTTCGTGAGTGGTACGCTAAGAGTGGAGGGTCTCTCAGTTCTGTTCGCTGCTCTTACGTGACTCGCACTGGTGCTCGGACTGGTCAGCCTTGTGGGACGCCTAGTCACACACAGTCCCGCTGCTTCGCCCGTCTGAGCGACGCCTGGCGTACCGAGTTTGGCGACGAGGCTGAGCTCCCCGACTGGGTGGAGCTGCTTAGGCAGAGGGTAGATATATTTGCTCTTGACTATGATGCTATTCTCACTGCCATGTATGCATTGCCTACTAGTGTTGACCGTGCCGGTCACCTCTGCGTACCGCCTCACCCGGGTATCGAGCCTGCTGCTCTAGCTACTGGTGAGGCTGCTGCTCTGGGTGCTAGTGTGTCTCCTGCTCCAGGTACAGGTGCGGCTGCTGCTCTAGGTGCTAGTGAGTCTGCTTCCTCAGGTGCGGGTGAGTCTGCTCTCTCAGGTACCGCGTCGGCTCCGACCTCTCACACCTTCACCCTTGACTCGGGGGCTTCCCGCTCCTTCTTTCAAGACCGCACCACACTCACGCCGCTTGGTCGGCCGATTGCAGTCTCTCTGGCAGACCCCTCCGGGGGCCCTGTCCTTGCTCACTTCTCCACTGTCCTCCCGTGTCCGGCAACCCCCTCCGGCACCCTGTCTGGTCTTTACCTCCCCTCGTTCTCTACGAACTTGGTGAGTGGTGCCGACCTGCAGGATGCGGGGGTTCACCAGTTCACTCCTGCGAGTCAGCGGGTGACCCACTGCACGGACGCTCGGACAGGCCGACACCTGGCTACGTTTACTCGTCAGCCAGGGTCGAGCCTGTACACACTTACCACTGCGTCTCCTCCAGTCCCTCCGTCTGGTCAGGTAGCTGCATCGGGTCAGGTGTTTGCTGCAGCGTCCAGGTCTGGTCCTGAGTCTACCCCCTGCTCGTGGCGCCTCCTGTCTCACGAGACTCTCCTCTGGCACCACCGCCTTGGTCACCCCTCCCTGCGTCGTCTCCGAAGCATGGCCTCCCGTGTCCTTGTCTCTGGTCTTCCCCGATCCCTCCCTCCCCTTCCTCCGGGGCCTAGCCCTACCTGCGTCCCCTGTGTCGAGGGGCGGCAACGGGCTGCCCCTCACTCCTCCCAGTTTCCTCCGACAGAGGCCCCGCTGCAGACGCTTCACATGGACGTGTGGGGCCCGGCCCGCGTCCGTGGACAGGGTCACAAGCGCTATTTCCTGCTGGTGGTTGAGGACTACTCGCGTTACACCACAATCTTCCCCTTGCGCAGCAAGGGTGATGTCACTGAGGTGTTGATCGACTGGATCCGCGCAGCTCGTCTCCAACTCAGGTGGAGCTTCGGCTCGGACTTTCCTGTTTTGCGTCTGCACTCTGACAGAGGCGGAGAGTTCTCCTCTAGCCTTCTGCGAGCCTACTTTCGTGCACGAGGCATCCGCCAGACCTTCACGCTTCCGGACTCTCCACAGCAAAATGGGATTGCTGAGCGCCGCATTGGCATGGTCATGGACGTCGCCCGTACGTCCATGATGCATGCGGCTGCCCCCCATTTTCTGTGGCCGTTTGCGGTCCGGTACGCGGCGCATCAGATCAACCTTCAGCCCAGGGTCTCTATGCCGGAGACCTCCCCAGCCTTGCTGTGGACAGGGAAGGTTGGCGATGGTTCTGCGTTCCGTGTCTGGGGATCTCGGGCGTTTGTTCGCGACTTGTCTGCGGACAAGCTGTCCCCTCGTGCTGCTCCTTGCGTCTTCCTGGGTTTCCCCCCTGACGCGCGAGGGTGGCAGTTCTACCACCCCACCTCTCGCCGTGTTCTGTCCTCCCAGGACGTCACGTTCAACGAGTCGGTCCCCTATTACCGTCTCTTCCCCTACCGCACTCTGTCCCTCCCCCCGCCACCGCTCTTCCTTGTGCCAGGTCCCCCCCCCAGTAGACCCCCTCCCCCCTTAGGGTCCTGCCCCTTCAGGTGTGTCCCAGGTAGACACTGTCGAGCCTGTCGGGGTCGCAGGTGACTCTGGTGCTGCTGAGGGTGCTGAGCCTGGGGGTGCTGACTCTGGGGGTGCTGACTCTGCTGGTGCTGAGCGTGTGGGTACTACGTCTGGGGGTGCTGAGCCTGAGGGTACTACGACTAGGGGTGCTGAGCTTGGGGGTGCTGAGTCTGGGGGTGCTGAGCCTGGGTGTGCTACACTTGGGGGTGCTGATCCTGGGGGTACTGAGCCTAGGGGTGCTACGCTTGGAGGTGCTGAGCCTGAGGGAGCTGGGCCTGCTCGTGGGGCGTCTGGCGGTGCTGAGCCTGGCGGTTCTCCGGGTGCTTCGTCTTGCCGGGAGCCACTCTCTCCACAGAAGCTGCGTGAGTGGTTTGCCCCGCGCTGGAGGCGTGCTGCTGGAGCTGGAGGTGTTGCGGGTACTGGAGGTTCTGCTGCTGCTGTAGATGCTGGTGCCGCGGGTCCTGGCGGTGCTCGTACTCGGAGTACTGGAGCTGCTGGGCCTGCGGGTACTTCTGGAGCGGGAGCTGCTTCGGGTGCTAGCGCGGAGGCTACTGCTGTCCGTCCTAGAGGCGGTCTTGCTGAGGGTGCTACTGGTGCTGCTGGAGGTACTGCAGCTGGAGGTGCTGCTGGTGTTGGTGTTGCCCGGCGCTGGAGGCGTTCTGCCAGAGCTGGAGCTTCTTCGGCTGCTGAGGGTGCTGGTGCCGCCGGTTCCGGAGGTGCTCGTACAGGGAGTGCTGGAGCTGCTGGGCCTGCGGGTACGACTGGAGCTGGAGGTGCTGAGGGTGTTGGCGTTGAGGCTACTGCTGTCTCTCCTGGCGGCAGTCCTGCTGCGGGTGCTACTGGTGCTGCTAGAGGTACTACAGCTGGAGGTGCTGTTGGCGCTAGTGCTGCCGCTGGGGGTGCTGGTGCTGTCCCTGCTGTGTCTGGAGTCGCCGCGCGGCCTCGGCCGTACTTCGTTCCGCTCCTTCACCACGTTCTTGGTCTCCGGCCTTCTACTGGTCCTCCTCCTCCCTTAGAGTGTCCACAGCCTGTCCCGTCACAGTTACAGTTACAACCGGCCTCCCCACTGCCTGCTCCGTCTCCCTACAGTGGTACTACTGGAGGTCTTGCTGAGCGTCGTGAGCCTGTGTCTCGCCCTGCGTCGCCTGTCTGTACTGCTCGCACTAGTGGTCGCGGTTCGCGTCAGCGTCCTCCTCGTGTCCATGGCACGCACCGGATGTCTCTGCATCCGTCCACTGCTCCTCTGCGTGCCCCTTTGCCTTCTCCTCCTGAGTCCTCTCTTCCTGCTCTTGCCGACCCGGAGTCGGACTCTATTCGTGCTGCCTGTCCTACTGTCACGCGTCTCCTTGCTACTGTTGTCATTGACCCTTCTTTTGAGTCCACTACTGCGCCTGCCCTAGTAGCTGAGCTCGTCGACTTTGCTGCTCGCTGTCGTCTAGATTACGCTGCCAGTCTTGTTGCTGAGTCTGAGTCTGTCTGTCCTCCGTCCGTCGGGGGTGAGTGTGCTCTTGGCATGGACGTCCTTGAGGACAGGCAGGAGTAGTTTTACTACTCGGCCGCTGCTTCACCTCATCTCGTGTCCGTACAGCTTACCCTTGAGGGAGACCCGGATGCACTTGACATCCCGACTCCGCGCTCTTACGCGTAGGCGATAGAGGGTCCCTACTCCTCTCAGTGGCAGGCAGCTATGGACGCAGAGATGGCTTCCTGGAAGTCCACAGGCACCTATGTTGACGCCGTTCCCCCTCCTGGGGCGAACATCGTCAGTGGCATGTGGATTTTCAGGGTGAAGCGGCCCCCGGGTTCTCCACCTTTCTTTAAGGCGCGTTACGTGGCTTGTGGCTTCTGTCAGCGGCAGGGAGTTGACTACTTTCAGACCTTCTCTCCCACCCCGAAGATGACCACTCTTCACTAAGACTTTTCCTCCTGGCTTCCAGTGGAGCCTCCGCCGGCCGGTCTACGGTCTCCGCCAGGCACCGCGTGAGTGGCACGACACACTGAGGACTACACTTGCGGCTCTTGGGTTTGCTCCCTCTACTCCCGACCCGTCGCTGTTTCTGCCCACCGATACTTCTTTGCGGCCGTTCTACATCCTCGTGTACGTCGACGACTTGGTCTTTGCCACAGCTGACACTGCTGGACTCGCCCACGTGAAGTCCAAGCTGCAGAAGAGACACACGTGCACAAACCTGGGTGAACTGCGCAGCTACCTTGGCTTGTAGATCACTCGGGACAGAGCACGCCGCACCATTACCCTGAATCAGTCACACATGGTGCAGCAGGTCCGTCAGCGCTTCGGCTTCACGTACTCCTTTCCTCAGGCCACTCCTCTGCCTACTCGCCACTCGCTCTCAGCTCTGCCTTCGGATGAGTCCGTAGAGTCGAGTGGCCCGTACCCAGAGCTTGTTGGCTGCCTCATGTACCTAATGACCTGCACACGACCTGACCTTGCATACCCTCTGAGCATTCTCGCACGCTATGTTGCTCCTGGGAGACATCGACCAGAGCACATGGCTGCCGCGAAGAGGGTGTTGCGCTACTTGTGCAGTACGTCGGGTATGGGGCTAGTGCTTGGAGGGCGCAGTCCAGTGGTCCTCACTGGGCATGAGACGCTTCTAGGGCTGACGACCAGGCTACGCAGCGGTCGTCACAGGGTTACACCTTCAGCCTTGGTTCCGGCTCTGTTTCGTTGCGGGCTACCTGCTCGTCTTCTGTTCTCGGCTCCAGTTGTGAGGCTGAAATCTATGCGGGGGCCATGGCTGCACAGGAGCTTCGCTGGCTCACCTACCTGCTGACTGACCTCGGAGAGTCGCCTCGTTCTCCTCCAGTACTGTACGTAGACAACAAGGCCATGCTGGCCTTGTGCCGAGAGCAGCGAATGGAGCACAGAACAAAGCACATTGCTCTCCGCTACTTCCTTGCTCGTGAGCTACAGCAGCGTGGACAGTTGCGGCTTGCGTACGTGGCCTCTGAGACCAACACTGCTGATGTTTTCACCAAGGCACTTCCGCCTTGTGATCATCAGCGCTTCTGCACTCAGTTGGGTCTTGTCCCTGTCTTGCCTCACTTGCTCACCTCTTGACCTTGCTTGTACTGTTACATATATATACCTGCTCTTGCTTGTCTAGCCTTATATATATGTACTCCTGCATGTGAACTGGCCTTGTGGCCTTGTACTTGTGCTCGGAATGTGTGGTGACTTTGTGATCCACCCTGAGCTTTGCTCTGTTTTGCTTTGCTTGACTGGTCTTGTGACCCCTTGTTCTCCCCCACTTTGCCTATGGGGGTGTGTCAGAACATTATAGTTTATGCTTTTGTGTAGGTTGTAGTGGGGTATCTCATAGGGGGTACAACACAATTAGGGTTAGTACTTGTACCCACTTCATTCATAGTTCACCCATTCTTGTTTCAGTTTTTCTCACACGAGACAGCCATTCCTAAAGATTCTGCGACAGTTCAGCAGGCTCTGGGGGGGGAGCATAAAGAAAAATGGCGCGAAGCCATGGACAATGAGCTGAAAGCACTGGAGGAACGCAACACGTGGAAGGTTGTTCCTATCGGCGTAGCACGGAACAAGACGATTCTCACCGGAAAGTGGGTCTTTCGCGTGAAGACAAGGGCTGACGGCACCATCGACAAGTTCAAAGCACGCTGGGTCGTACGCACTCTCGACCAGGAACACGGACGTGATTTTACCGAGACATTCGCTCCAATCAGCCGACACACCTCGCTGCGAATCCTCCTCGGAATCGCCGCCGTGAAGAAAAAGAAGTTGCGACAAATTGACGTCGCCAACGCCTTCCTCTACGCACCCGTCAATGCAGATATCTTCGTCAAGCTACCGCACGGCTCCAACAGAGAGCCTAATCAAGTTTGTCAGCTGCTGAAATCGCTCTATGGCATAAAACAAGCCCCGAGGCTGTGGCAGCAGTACCTGCACGCAAGACTCATTCGAATTGGATTCTGCCAACAACCTCACGACCAAGGCATGTACCGGCTCACAAAGGGTACCGACTACATCTTGCTAATCATCTACGTAGACGATTTGCTCTACATCGGCTCAACCGACAGCGTCACTACCTAGTTCGAAGGGGAGCTGCAGCAAGACCTTACGCTCACAGTCTCATCTACCGTCACGCAATATCTCGGGCTCAACATACGGGAAGAGGAGGACGCGATCCATCTCAGCGCCGCGAAATACGCCGATACCATCGCCAAGCGCTTCGCACTCACACCGACCGTCATCTCCACGCCATACCGCTACACGGCAGGAAACCACAAGGAAGGCTCCCCTCTACTCAAGCTCGCCGACATATGCGACTACCAGAGGAAGCTAGGATGCCTCCACTTCGCAGCTGTCACCTGCCGCCCGGACCTATCGTACTCTGCAAGCCAGCTCGCAACCTACCTCAAGAAACCTGAAGCGGAACATCTGGCGGAGCTCGACCACGCTCTTCACTACCTCGTGAGCACCCCGACAATCGGCCTGATCTACCATAAGAACACAACTATAACGCCCAAGCTAATCGGGTATGTCGACGCCGATCACGCCGGCAACTCCGACAACAGGCGCTCCCGCACCGGCTACATCTACCGCTTCGAGCCTATCGGTCCTATCTCCTGGCAGTCGAGCAAACAGGAATTAATCGCCCTCTCTTCAGCTAAAGCAGAATATATCGCACTCTGCTCAGCCACCAAGGAAGGACTGTACCTTCGCGAACTCCTAGAGGAAGCCAAGCTAGCCCAGTTACCAAACTTTACCCTATTCTGCGACAACCAGTCGGCCATTCGCATAGCCAACAAGAACAGCTTCGCGAACAGGACGAAACACATCGCCCTGCGATACTTCTTCGTGAAGGACGAGATCGAGAAGGGGAGACTCGAACTGTCATACTGCACCACGTCCGAGATGGGAGCTGACTACTTGACCAAGAAGCTCGGGAAGCAGAAGTTCAAGTACTACACGCTGCTGACTGGACAGAACCACGTCACCAGGAGTGACACTCCAGAAGCGAAGGGGAGTGTTGGAAACAATTAACTCTAAGCGCCTCTGTCGTGTCGAAACACCAAGTCAGAAGCGAAGCCAAGCATATCGAAGCACTGGCGAGTCAACCCTCGGAGGTTGAGCAGTTGCTGGAGGTTACGCGAAATTCAAAGGTCAGCGACCTTTGACCTGACAAGTACAGCACGACGGGAAGGATACACAATTGACTCGTTACAGAGCAGTTGCCCGAGTCGTCACTGTATCGAACCGCAACAGCAACAGTAAAACAGTTGGAACCGTATCTCTTCGTATTCCTTGTACTCTTATATAATCTTGTATCACTCTGCTTTAATTAATCAACTTTGCCCTCACATACTAGCGCAAGGTGGTTCACAACTCTTCATTAAACGCTTCCGCTACTACATCATTTGTACCCAAAGTTCACCCCTGCAAAGATCCTAAGGGCTATTTCTCAGCCCAACATTTAGTGAGTACAACTCAGTTAGGGTTTGCTGTTTGTATCACTCACATTCCTAATCTCATCATTCCGTTGCATTCTATTTCTGAGAGGATTGTACAGAGAGTTGTAAAACATGACGTCGCCCTTAGGGCACAAGAGAGAAACTAATGAAGACAGTTAAGAGCAGCCAATATACTAGAGAAAAACTACCCGGGGGTGCTCAATCATGGGGGGGTGTTTTGTCTGGGAGAATACTGGTAAGATTAGAGAAACATGTTGCAGTTTTGGCCAGAAAATCGAACTGGAAAGCAAACTAACAAAAGAATGGTGGTGCCGACGCGGCGTTACTGCATTGCTGTCGAAGCCTACTGCACCTTCTCAATAGTGTTACAACCAAGATTAGCAGAAGGGTTGAACCAAAGCCCCTCTTCTAGTAGTGTATCTATGTCAAACAAAGCAGTGCTAGCATCTTCCGTAACATTGCTTCGCACAGGAGACGACTCGCTATTGTTGCCTCCATTACTGTTGCCACCACTACGACTCATTATGTTGCCACAGCCCCCAAAAACATCCTCCAGCATTTCATCACCAGAGTCACAAACGCCACCCTCAGCAGCTGTAAGGCCAGGTCCTCTTGTTGCTTCAACTGAATTGCTCTGTAGCGGGGACAGATCAGTGGTTGCATTCAAATGAAGAGCTGTTTCGCTAGCAGGAGTGGTGGCGCAAGCAGGCTGAGCGTGCCCAACTGAAGATCCCGCTGCAGCACTGGAGAATAGCACCAAGGGCGCAGCAACATCAGCTGCGGGTAACCCTGTAACCATAGTAACAGCCAAACCCACACGGTCACTGCTGCTTCCGAGGTGGTAGTGATGATGGTCAGGGTGGTTACCAAGAGTCGCAGATGTAACACTTGGCAGAGCGTGGCAGGTTGATGGCAGAGCGTGGCAGGTTGATGGCAGAGCGTGGTGGGTTGATGGCAGAGCGTGGCAGGTTGATGGCAGAGCGTGGCAGGTTGATGGCAGAGCGTGGCAGGTTGATGGCAGAGCGTGGCAGGTTGATGGCAGAGCGTGGCAGGTTGATGGCAGAGCGTGGCAGGTTGATGGCAGAGCGTGGCAGGTTGATGGCAGAGCGTGGCAGGTTGATGGCAGAGCGTGGCAGGTTGATGGCAGAGCGTGGCAGGTTGATGGCAGAGCGTGGCAGGTTGATGGCAGAGCGTGGCAGCTTGATGGCAGAGCGTGGCAGCTTGATGGCAGAGCGTGGCAGGTTGATGGCAGAGCGTGGCAGGTTGATGGCAGAGCGTGGTGGGTTGATGGCAGAGCGTGGTGGGTTGATGGCAGCACAAGAGGATCTAGTGAAGGAAGGGAATCAGACTGAATATGGCCGGTGGACTGTGAAGCGTGCCCCGGACCAAAAGTTGGACTGAAGATGGAAGGCTGAAAACAGGTTTGCACTGGCGGGTCCATTGGTCTTTGACAGGCATGACTTGCTGCAAAGGTCACAGAAGCAGGTGGGCAACAGGTGGGCGGCGGCAGAACTGGTTCTTGCGAAGTGCCAATGCATGGCTCCCCTGTAAAGGGCATAGGTGCTGTGAGCAGTGGTTGAGAACAGGTGGGCGGCGGCAGGCCCGTGTGCTGAGCTGCTACTGCTGCAAGCGATCCGCCTGCTGTTGCAGCCAAAGCCCCTTTTTGGGGTGCCTCGAAGGTCGCGTGCTGAGCTGCTGCAGTAAGCAAACCGTCTGGATTTTCTGTCACGGCCGACGCTGTCGGTGCTGCCGCCACCACTTCTGCTGCCACCGCCTCTGCTGCTGCTGCGGCGGCTGTATCCAGAGACCCAAAACGTTCCACTTGTGAGGTTTCCTCCGCTGGATCAGCAGGAGTGCAAATAGGAGGCCCTATGGGGTTTGCTTCACTGCTGCCGCAGCAGCAGCAGCAATGGGCGGGTTTTGTTGCGGAAACGGGGAATGGCTGGCTCGGTGTGAGTGAGTACGGGGAAGGTGCATACGATGCAGGTGTATACGAGGTAGATGCATATTGGGGGGTTGGATATGCTGTCGTGGCAGCGTCAGAAGCAAGAGGGGGCGATGGCTGGATTGGTGGTGGTTGGCGGGACAGCTGAGAAGAAGGTGGGCTGAGAAGAAGGGCTGCTGGTGGCTGTACTGGGAGAGGTGGAGGAGGGGATGGTAAGAGAAGATGCTGCTGCTGTGGTGGTTGTGAAGGTTGCTCATGGAAGCTGCCACCCCCTGGCAGCACCACATGCTGCAGCTGATGCTGCGGCTGCTGCTCCTGCTGCTCCTGCTGCTGCTGTTCTTGCTGTTGCTGCTGCTGCTGCTGCTGCTGCTGCTGCTGCTGCTGCTGCTGCTGCTGCTGCTGCTGCTGCTGCTGCTGCTGCTGCTGCTGCTGCTGCTGCTGCTGCTGCTGCTGCTGCTGCTGCTGCTGCTGCTGCTGCTGCTGCTCCGGCTGCTGCTGCTGCTCCTGCTCCTGCTCCTCCTGCTGCTGTAGGGTCTGGTATTGAGCATGGTAAGGCGGCTTGAACTGATGCAAACCTGCTTGTAAAGGCTGGGAAGAGCAGCAGAAAACAGCAGTGGCGGTGAAGGGAGAAGGATAAATAGGAGTAGGAGGAGGAAGAGCAGCACGGAAGGGAGAGGAATCAGGGCAGCGACCAGCAGCAGTGCGTGAGGGAGCGAGCGGAGGGTGAATAGAAGGAGATCGGTGCTCTGCATTAGGTTGTATAGGATATGCTTGAATAGGGGATGACTGATGAATTAAGCAGACAGGTGAAACTGAAGCCGTCTGAGGGGAAGCAGGTCTGGGGATATTTTCTGTGGGAGGAAGTGCCGTTGCTGCTGGTGCTGCTGGTGGTGGCGATTGTGTCGGCGGTATGGCAACTTCAAAGCACTGATGAGTTGCTGAAAAAGGCTTGACTTCAAATCCAGGTGAAGCTGAGTCGGATGGTGGAGTATGGGAGTGTGAGCTTGAAGGGTGGAGTAGCTCCATCTGATTAGATTGCTCATGCTGAGCGTGAGTATGGCGCTGAGATTTCTCATTTGATGTGGTATACACCTGCTGCTCTCCATCATTATTTTCGCAATCCGGTCCGGCAGGAGGGATAAGCTGGCTGACACCAGAAAATGGAGTGGAAGAATCATGGAAATTTGAGGGGATTTTGGATGAAGCAATTTTGCCGTTTAGTATGGAAATGTAGGTGTAGGAATTTTGTGTATTGTCAGTGTAGTTGCTGGGCTTGTAACCAGCAACTCTGCAGGTGTCCGGCTCATTGCGAGTGTCGTCAGAAACAGCTTTCGCGTTCGCGTCTGGAACTAGAGCAGCTTCGACGGCTGTAGAGAACCCCATCGGAACCATCGGAAGTTTCCGAAACCCGTGGTTCGGCCTGCGACGGGACACAAGGGTCGATCCGTTCACCGAGAAACTCTTTGACACACCCGTCGCCACTTTCGCGCTTAACGAAGCACCTATTTTGCAACTACCCGCCAGATCGGAGGCAGCAGGCGAGCTGGCGAGTGGAGTTGTTGCGAGGAGAGCAGACGGGCCGTGGTTGTGCTCGCCGGTGAACGAAACATGGTAACTGGCCGGCTGCGTGTCGACATGCCAATCAACAGTTCGCTTGGCACGACATGGCTCTGCTCCTTGTAAGCCCGAACTCGCACAACGGAAATACGACCTGATGTAGGAGGACGAACGTAGGGCGTTTTAAAAGGGGAAAATAATGAATACGCCTGAAACTGAATTCGCGCAACCACAAGCCCTTACCCACAAACGACTCACCGCAGGCAATTAGGCTGGTTCATTAGCGGTTTCTCGCCATATTTTAGCCAAGTATAACCATCCTCCGGCAGACAAGTTGGCACCAATGCAGCTCGCAGTTTTTTTCCCTCGGCTAGACGACTCGCCTCGGCGCTGGTATAACTTGCGCCGGCGCTATCGCCGCTGCTTCCGCCGCGTTTCAAGGACCGTCGCCCCGCGCAAGTCCTTCTAAGGGAAACGTAAGATGTGGGAGAAGTGCGGTGATTTGGCGATCGTGTTTTCTCTGCGGTGACTTCGAAATTAGTACCAGGCGCGCCCGCAGTCGTGCAGGGGCGAGCATCACGGTCTGTACTATACTCCGTTGCTTCCGCTTTTGAGTTCTTCCGCTTCATTGGTAATGTTGTCGTCCGCTCGTCGGCAATGGCGCTAACTACGGCGCAGATCAGTAAAATCACCCACGGCCTCTTCGTAATATGTAAAACTGTGCATATTTAGTCCGTCTTTCTAGTAAGACCGTGAGATTGCTGTGGGATACGAGCCATGCTATGGCAAGTCTGTGGGAGGGTGTGCATCATAAAGGGGAGAGTTTATGTGTTGCCCGCCTCCTTGAAGAATAATTGCCACCCACAATAATACTTAACACAGCCCACAGGCGTTACACCTTGAAGGACTAATGTTGGAGCAGACTGAGTGGCCAAACAAGCCCTTTCGTGCTGTGGTGTGGTGGTGGTGATACTGTAACATTTGGGTTCACTGCTGCCATATCAATCGACTTCATCTCACTGTGGTGCACTGTTGCCATGCCCTTGCTCTCCGTTCCTGCGTGTGAGGGGGAACCACGTGTGGTGTGTGAGAACATATGGCTGGGTCATACGTAAACAAGACGAAACATGGTAGTGTAGAGGTTTGAAATCTCGAAGCGTTTGAAGATAAGTGTTCACGAAGCTTCGCGTCTGCCCACTTCACAAAAGGACGCGCAAGCTGCACTAGTGTCCATGTTGGATGCTAGCTACGGGGAAGTCTACACTTTTCGTGTGCGGTACGAAATGAATGTGCAAACTGTACACACGCAACTGTGAAGTATAGTGTACACCCTTGCTCTCACCCTTCTCACCATCGCGCGCACTGGCTACAGTATTTGGACGTAGCGGGCTGGTGCGATAACTCGGTTGCGAGCAAAGTCGCATGAGGTGACGAAGCATTGGGCAGTAAAAAACCGTTAACGCTGAATAGTTTGAAACCCTGACTGACCGCCTTAGCTCAAATTGTCACTATGACGCATGTGTTAGGACCTTCTTTGGTCCGTTGCGGTAACACTAGGCGACTCAGTCAGTCTAAAACTTATGCCAGTCTATCGAGAATATGGGTGTATTAGGGGAACTCCGCGTTCGCGCACCAACTCTATTCGTGGCTCGAGCCTGACACGCGGGGGGCGCGGCACATCGACAAAAGAGAGCAAAATTCTTGTGTTCTCTGTAACGAGTTGTTGTTATGGGTGCATGTACAGCCTATTCTCGATAATTGCATACCCCTACCTATTGTCTTGAAGGTGCCCTATGCCGATTCTAGCTCGATATGACAGACACCCTGAAACTCAGGGACTATTAGTCGACAGCGAAGATGAAGTGTCTTCTGTTGAAACTGCACCAAATGGTATGAGTGAGGATGGGGTTGGGGTGACGCGACTGAAGTTTTTAATGCTTATGACTATTCGTGACTAGGTTTCGGAACGCTCACCAGCTATTCAAAATTCGCACTAAACTACCATGCGAGAAAGTTTGTACCTTGGGTATGTACCCCCAGTGTGTGAGTTTAAGGAGCATTGCAGGAGCTTCTCGCAGTTCGTCCGTAACAAGCGTCGCGAGCGCGGCATCGAGTCCATATGGATCATCAACGCGGACCAGACGCCGCTCTGGCTAGATGCCCGCCGCCACCACCATGGAGGAATATGGTGTTCGGTCGGTGCCCATGAGGAGCGCGGGTTACCAGAAGCAGCGACTGATTGTGATATTGGCGTGCACGGCGGACAGAGTGAAGCTCAAGCCATGGGTGTTCTTCAAGCGGAAGACGGTGCCGAAGGGCAATTTCCCGGCAGGTAGGTCATGAGGTTTTGTTGACGTTCGTTGCAATTTTCCTTTGAGTGCGAATTCTTAACACCCGATGATGTTTCGTGCAGATGTGGTCGTCGCTTGCCACGAGAACGGGTGGATGAACGCCCAGGGCGTCATTTGCTAGCTTGAGGAGTGCGTCAAGCCCTTCTTGAAGCTTCGGTTCGGTAGGCACGCAAAGAGCTCGATAATGGTGCTAGATTCTTACCGCGGTCACCTCACCGAAGGGGTGAAGGAGAAACTCCCCGAGATGAGCTGCGTGCCGGCAATCATCCCGTCGGGCTGTACGGCGGAGGTACAGCCCCTCGACGTCTCCATCAACAAGAGATTCAAGGCTTCTGTCCGCCGGCAGTACTACAAGTGGTTTGAAGCAGAGGGGCAAGAGCAACTGACGGCAGCAGGTATGGTACCCATCCTAATCACATTGTTGTTGTGAAGAAATGAGGAATGAATGAACTAGCAGGCAGGTGAGTACAAGTAGGAAAACCTAGAAGTGTTGTACCCCATATTGTCTACCCCACTATAGCCTACACAGGCTACAGCATATAAGTTTGACACACCCCCATAGGCAAAGTGGGGGAGAACAAGAGGTCACAAGACCAGTCAAGCAAAGCAAAGCAAGCTCAGGGTAGATCACAACGTCACCACACAATCCGAGCACAAGAGCAAGGCCAAAAGGCTAGTTCATATGCAAGATCATATATAAAGGTAAACAAGCAAGTGCAGGTATAGAAAGATCACAGTACAAGCAAGGTCAAGAAATAAGCAAGTGAGGCCAAGTAGGCACAAGACCTAACATCGTACAGAAGCGCTGATGATCACCTGGCGGAAGTGCCTTGGTAAAGATATCAGTAGTGTTGGCCTCAGAGACCACGTAAGCAAGGCGCAGCAAACCATGCTGCTGCGGCTCATGAGCAAGGAAGTAGCGGAGAGCAATGTGCTTCGTTCTTGAGAAAACTGAAACGAGAATGAATGAACTATGAATGAAGTGGGTACAAGTACTAACCCTAATTGGGTTGTACCCCTTATGGGATACCCCACTACAGCCTACACAAGAGCATAAGCTATAATGTTCTGACACACCCCCATAGGCAAAGTGGGGGAGAACAGGGGGTCACAAGACCAGTCAAGCAAAGCAAAACAAAGCAAAGCTCAGGGTGGATCACAAAGTCACCACACATTCCGAGCACAAGTACAAGGCCACAAGGCCAGTTCACATGCAGGAGTACATATATATATATAAGGCTAGACAAGTAAGAGCAGGTATATATATATGTAACACTACAAGCAAGGTCAAGAGGTGAGCAAGTGAGGCAAGACAGGGACAAGACCCAACTGAGTGCAGCAACGCTGATGATCACAAGGCGGAAGTGCCTTGGTGAAGACATCAGCAGTGTTGGCCTCAGAGGCCACGTACGCAAGCCGCAACTGTCCACGCTGCTGTAGCTCACGAGCAAGGAAGTAGCGGAGAGCAATGTGCTTTGTTCTGTGCTCCAGTCGCTGCTCTCGACACAAGACCAGCATGGCCTTGTTGTCTACGTACAGCACTGGAGTAGAACGAGGCGGCTCTCCGAGGTCAGTCAGCACGTAGGTGAGCCAGCGAAGCTCCTGTGCAGCCATGGCCCCTGCGTAGATCTCAGCCTCACAACTGGAGCCGAGAACAAAAGACGAGCGAGTAGCCCGCCACGAGACAGAGCCGGAACCAAGGCTGAAGGAGTAACCCTGTGACGACCGCTGCGTAGCCTGGTCGTTAGCCCAAGAAGCGCCTGCGTGCCCTGTGAGGACCACTGGACTGCGCCCTCCAAGCACTAGCCCCATGCCCGACGTACTGCACAAGTAGCGCAACACCCTCTTCGCTGCAGCCATGTGCTCTGGTCGGTGTCTCCCAGGAGCAACATAGCGTGCGAGAATGCTAAGAGGGTATGCAAGGTCAGGTCGTGTGCAGGTCATCAGGTACATGAGGCAGCCAACAAGCTCTGCATACGGGCCACTCGACTCTACGGACTCATCCGAAGGCAGAGCTGAGAGCGAGTGGCGAGTAGGCAAAGGAGTGGCCTGAGGCGACGAGTACGTGAAGCCGAAGCGCTGAAGGACCTGCTGCACCATGTGTGACTGAATCAGGGTAATGGTGCGACGTGCTCTGTCCCGGGTGATCTGCAAGCCAAGGTAGCTGCGCAGTTCACCCAGGTCTGTGCACGTGTGTCTCTTCTGCAGCTCGGACTTCACGTAGGCGAGTGCAGCAGTGTCAGCTGTGGCAAAGACCAAGTCGTCGACGTACACGAGGATGTAGAACGGCGGCAGAGAGGTGTCGGTGCGTAGAAACAGCGACGGGTCGGCAGTAGAAGGAGCAAACCCAAGAGCCGCAAGTGTAGTCCTCAGTGTGTCGTGCCACTCACATGGCGCCTGGTGGAGACCGTAAACTGGACGCCGGAGGCTCTACTGGGTACCAGGAGGGAACGACCCAGTGAAGCCAGGTGGGCGGCGCAGCCAGATCTCCTCGTGCAGGCTGCCCTGCAAGAAAGCTGTGCTAAAGTCGAGAGAGTGCAGCTCGTAGTCACGGTGAGCAGCAACGTGCAGCAGTACCCGAAGAGTGGTCATCTTCGGGGTGGGAGAGAAGGTCTGAAAGTAGTCAACTCCCTGCCGCTGACTGAAGCCACGAGCCACGTAACGTGCCTTGAAGACAGGCGGAGAACCCGGCGGCCGCTTCACTCTGAAGATCCACATGCCACTGACGATGTTCGCCCCAGGCAGGGGAACCTCGTCAACATAGGTGCTTGTGGACTTGGAGGAGGACCAGTAGAAGGTGGAAGACCAAGAGCCTGCTGCAGGAGTGGAACGAAGTACGGTCGAGGCCGCGTGGCGACGCCAGACACAGCAGGGACAGCACCAGTACCCCCAGTAGGAGCACCCGCTCCAGCAGCACCTCCAGTAGCTCCAGAACCTCCAGCAGCACCAAGAGTACCCCCAGCAGGACCGCCAGCGGTAGTCTCAGCGCCAACACCCTCAGCAGCACCAGCTCCAGTCGAACCCGCAGACCCAGCAGCTCCAGTACTCCTAGTACGAGCACCTCCAAGACCCGCGACCGCAGCACCCTCAGTAGCCGAAGAACCTCCAGCACCAGCAGCACGGCTCCAGCGCCGGGCAAACCACTCGCGCAGCTCCTGTGGAGAGAGTGGCTCTCGTAGAGACGAAGCAACCGGAGAACCTCCAGGCGTAGCACCTCCAAGCTCAGCACCCCCAGGCTCAGCACCCCCGGGTGTAGCACCCTGAGGCACAACACCCCCAGGCGTAGCACCCCCAGGCACAGCACCCCCACGCTCAGCACCCCCAGGCTCAGCACCCCCAGGCTCAGCACCCCCAGGCTCAGCACTCCTAGGCTCAGCACCCCCAGGCTCAGCACCCCCAGGCTCAGCACCCCCAGTCTCAGCACCCCCAGGCTCAGTACCCTCAGCAGCACCAGAGTCACCAGTAACATCGACAGGCTCGAGTGCGTCTACCTGGGACACACCTGAAGAGGCAGGACCCTGAGGGGGGAGGGGGTCTACCAGGGGGGGACCTGGTACAAGGAAGAGCGGGGGGGGGGGGGAGGGACGGAGTGCGGTAGGGGAAGAGGCGGTAGTAGGGGACCGACTCGTCAAACGTGACGTCCTGGGAGGACAGAACACGGCGAGAGGTGGGGTGGTAGAACTGCCACCCAGGCGCGTCACGGGGGAACCCCAGGAAGACGCAAGGAGCAGCACGAGGTGACAGCTTGTCCGCAGACAAGTCGCGGACAAACGCCCGAGATCCCCAGACCCGGAACGCCGACGCATCGCCAACCTTCCCCGTCCACAGCAAGGCTGGGGAGGTCTCCGGCATAGAGACCCTGGGGTGTAGGTTGATCTGATGCGCCGTGTACCTCACTGCAAACGGCCACAGAAAATGGGGAGCAGCCGCATGCATCATAGACGTACGAGCGACGTCCATGACCATGCCAATGCGGCGCTCAGCAATCCCATTTTGCTGCGGGGAGTCCGGAAGCGTGAAGGTCTGACGGATGCCTCGTGCGTGACATTAGGCTCTCAGAAGGCCAGAGGAAAACTCTCCGCCTCTGTCCGAGTGCAGACGCAGAACAGGAAAGTCCGAGCCAAAGCTCTGCGTGAGCTGGAGACGAGCTGCGCGGATCCAGTCGATCAGCACCTCAGTGACATCACCCTTGCTGCGCAAGGGGAAGACCGCGGTGTAACGCGAGTAGTCGTCAACAACGAGCAGGAAGTAGCGCTCGTGACCCTGTCCACGGACGCGGGCTGGGCCCCACACGTCCATGTGAAGCGTCTGCAGCGGGGCCTCTGTCGGAGGAAACTGGGAGGAGTGAGGGGCAGCCCGCTGGCGCCCCTCGATACAGGGGACACAGGTAGGGCCAGGGCCCTGAGGAAGGGGAGGGAGGGACCGGGGGAGACCAGAATCAAGAAGACGAAAGGCCATGCCTCTGAGCCGAAGCAGAGAGGGGTGACCAAGGCGGTGGTGCCAGAGGAGAGTCTCGTGAGAGAGGAGACGACACGAGCAGGGGGCAGACTCAGGACCAGACCTGGACGCTGCAGCAAACACCTGACCCGACGCAGCTACCCTACCAGACTCAGCAACTGGAGGAGACGCAGTGGTCAGTGTGTACAGGCTCGACCCCGGCTGACGGGTAAACGTAGCCAGGTGTCGGCCTGTGCTAGCCTCTGTGCACTACGTCACCCGCTGACGCGCAGGAGTGAACTGGTGTACTCCCCCATCCTGTAGGTCAGCACCACTCACCAGGTTCGTAGAGAACGAGGGGAGGTAGAGACCATACAAGGTGCCAGAGGGAGCCGCCGGACACGGGAGGACTGTGGAGAAGTGAGACAGGACAGGACCCCCAGAGGGGTCAGCCAGAGACACCGCAACCGGCCGACTAAGCGGCGTGAGTGTGGTGCGGTCCCGAAAGAAGGAGCGAGAAGCCCCAGAGTCAAGGGTGAAGGTGAGGGAGGCCAAAGCGGACGCAGTACCTGAGAGCGCAGACTCACCAGTACCTGAGGACGCAGACGCACTAGCACCTAGAGCAGCAGCGTCGCAAGCACCTAGGGCAGCAGCCTCATAAGTACCTAGAGCAGCAGTCTCAATGCCCGGATCGGGCGGGAAACACCGGTAACAGTCACCCTCATCACTAATAGACACAGCATACATGGCAGAAAGGATAGCATCAAAATCAAGATCATAGATGGCAACTCCCGCCCTAGACAGCTCGCCCCAGCGAGTGATCTCTGTGGCCTCCGGGAACTGGTGACGCCACGCGTCCGTCAGGCGGCCAAAGCAGCGCTGGGTGGGGTGCGCACCCCCACACTGCTCACCCGCACGGTCGCCGGTGCGCAGGACGTAGGTGCACGGACCAAAGCCCCCACCCCGCTGGCGTGCAGTGTACCACTCACGGAGCTGCTGAGGGGACAAGGTCTCACGACCGCGCTGCTGCTGCTGGGGCAGACCACCACCGGAGCCACTCCTCTGCGTAGACCCGCGACCAGCTCCACCGCCACCCCCGCCACCTCCGCCGCCTCCGCCGCCTCCGCTACTACCGCCGCCTCTGCCGCCTCCTCCACCGCCACCACCTCCGCCACCTCCGCTCCCACCGTCATCGCCGCCGCCGCCTCCGCCTCCACTGCCACCACCAACACCTCCACCCCCACCTCCACTCCCACCGCCACCCCCACTCCCCCCGACGCCTCCACCTCCACCTCCACCGCCCCCGCTCGCTCCTCCAGTGCCCCTGCCCCCCTTGCCCTTGCCAGAGCGGCGTCTCCCGCTAGGAACAGACGCCGCACCGACCGACTCAAGACCAACAAGGTTGGCCGCAGCAGCAGAGGCAACAGAGGGCAGAAGGGGGGAGGGGGAACACCCCTTAAAGATGGGGGTGCGCGGGTCACCACGAGAGGCCCCTACAGCGACTATGCTCTTCTCGGCCGCTAGGAGGGACTTCTCGAGGAGGTCAACAGTGAGAGTGGTGGGACAGACTGAGAAGAAGTGGTCCCTAACTACGTGAAGGGAGTCAGGGAGGCGAGTGACTATGTAGTAGAGAGTGATGTACATGGGGGGGGGGGGTTCTTGGCGCAGAAGTCAGCAGGAAGCGCAGCGCGGTAGAGAGTGTCACTAGTGCGGAGGTGCGTAATGAGGTCAGCGACTGTGGGAAAGGCAGCAAGGTCAGGGAAGAGGTACGGTAGCATGAGGCGGCTCAATGCAGCAGTGGCAGGGGAGGAGTAGCGTGGAACTACAGCGTCGTACAAGGTCTGAGCACTCTTGTACTGACTAAAGTGTGCACGCTCAGAGGTAGGGAGGTGACGACGCACAGCAAGACGTGCAGCAGCATCGCACGTGGCCCACTGTGAGCGAACAGTGGCGTCAGCATCAGAAGCAGGAGCAGGAGAGGCACCAGGAGTGAGGTCAAAGAGGGAGAGACCATCTGCCCTATCGCACTGTAAGAACAGCTGCAGGTCATCTACCCAGACGTCAAAGTCAATGGCTCGACCCTTGGCGTCAAAAGCGAGGACACTAGGGGTAGCCATGACAACAGTAGACTAGCAGCGCACACAGTTCGGAAAGGGTAGTGCAGTGAGAGAGGTGCTGTGCTTACCGGACGGGGCTGCTCGGGCGGCTCGGAGGTAGGGCGGCTCGGCGGCTCGGTGGTTCGGCTGCACGGCGGCTCGGCTGTAGGGCGGCTCGGCTGCTGGGTGGCTCGGGTGCAGGGCGGCTCGGCTGCTCGGCTGCTGGGCGGCTCGGCTGCAGGGCAGCTCGGCTGCTCGGCTGTCCGGCTGCTCAGCTGCTGGGCGGCTCGGCTGTGCTGCTGCACGGCGGCGCGGCGGTCGGCTGCTCGGCTAGGTGAGGCGGCTCGAGCAGCTCGGGTGGCGTGCGGCGCTGCAGCAGGTGACGAAGCCGCAGGGAAGGCGGCGGGGCCGCAAGTGAGGGCGGCGGGGACCGCAAGTAAGGGCGGCGGGGACCGCAGGTAAGGGCGGCGGGGACCGCAGGTGAGGGCGGCGGGGCCGCAGGTAGGGCGGGTGGGCCGCAGGTAGGGCGGCTGGGCCGCAGGTAGGGCGGCTGGGCCGCAGGTAGGGCGACGGGGCCGGGTCGAAGGTAGGGCGACGGGGCCGGGGCGCAGGTTGGGCGACTGGGCCGGGGTCGGAGGTGGGGTGACGGGGCCGGGGTCGCAAGCAGGGCGACGGGGCTAGGGCCGGGGCCGCAGGTATGGCGACGGGGCCAGGGTCGCAGGTGGGGCGACGGGGCCGGGGTCGCAGGTAGGGCGTCGGGCCCGGGGCGCAGGTAGGGCGACGGGGCCGGGGCGCAGGTAGAGCGACGGGGCCGGGGCGCAGGTAGGGCGACGGAGCCGAGGCGCAGGTAGGGCGACGAATCAGGGGCCGCTAAGGCGGCGCGACTTGGCCGCTAGGGCGGCTCGACGAAGTCATAGAGGGGAGCGCGACTCGGGCTGAGCGCGCTACGGGCAGGAAAAAATAACTTTCGACTTGGTGGGCCCTAGGCACAGTTCCCACGAGGGAACCTGCTCGATACCATGAGAAAACTGAAACGAGAATGAATGAACTATGAATGAAGTGGGTACAAGTACTAACCCTAATTGGGCTGTACCCCTTGTGGAATACCCCACTACAGCCTACACAAGAGCATAAGCTATGATATTCTGACAGTTCTGTGGCTGTTCCCCAATTAGGGTTTCATATTTGTACTCACTTCATTCAAAGTTCATTCATTCTCGTTCACTTCTTCTCAAATGGTGCGCTGTGCTCTGTCCCGGGTGATCTGCAAGCCAAGGTAGCTGCGCAGTTCACCCAGGTCTGTGCACGTGTGTCTCTTCTGCAGGTCGGACTTCACGTGGGCGAGTCCAGCAGTATCAGCTGTGGCAAAGACCAAGTCGTCGACGTACACGAGGATGTAGAACGGCGGCAAAGAGGTGTCGGTGCGCAGAAACAGCGACGGGTCGGCTGTAGATGGAGCAAACCCAAGAGCCGCAAGTGTAGTCCTCAGTGTGTCGTGCCACTCACGGGGCGCCTGGCGGAGACCGTAGACTGGCCGCTGGAGGCTCCACTAGGTACCAGGAGGAAACGACCCAGTGAAGCCAGGTGGACGGCGCAGCCAGATCTCCTCGTGCAGGCTGCCCTGCAGGAAAGCTGTGCTGAAGTCAAGAGAGTGAAGCTCGTAGTCGCGCTGAGCGGCTATGTGCAGCAGCACCCGAAGAGTGGTCATCTTCGGGGTGGGAGAGAAGGTCTAAAAGTAGTCAACTCCCTGCCGCTGACTGAAGCCTCGAGCCACGTAACGTGCCTTGAAGACAGGCGGAGAATCCGGCGGCCGCTTCACCCTGAAAATCCACATGCCACTGACGATGTTCGCCCCAGGTGGGGGAACCTCGTCGACATAGGTGCCTGTGGACTTCCAGGAAGCCATCTCTGCGTCCATGGCTGACTCCCACTGTGAGGAGTAGGGACCCTCGATCGCCTCAGCGTACGATCGAGGAGTCGGGATGTCTGGTGCATTCGGGTCTCCCTCAGGGGCAATCAGCGTGGACACGAGATGAGGCAAAGCAGCAGCAAAGCACTGGAACTCCTCCTGCCTGTCCTCAAGGACGTTCGTGCCAAGAGCACACTCACCCCCGATGGACGGAGGACAGACAGACTTAGACTCAGCAACAAGACTAGCAGCGTAGTCTAGACGACAGCGAGCAGCAAAGTCGACAAGCTCAGCAACTGGGGCCGACGCAGCAGTGGACTCAAAGGAAGGGTCAGTGACAACAGTAGCCAGGAGACGCGTGACAGTAGGACTGGCAGTACGAAGAGAGTCAGACTCCGGGTCAGCAAGGACAGGAAGAGAGGACTCTAGAGGAGACGGCAACGGGACACGCAGAGGAACAGTGGACGGACGCAGTGCCATCTGGTGTGTGCCTGGGACCGCAGGAGGACGCGGACGCAGAGCACGGCAACTAGTGCGAGCAGCACGAATAGGCGACGCAGGACGAGACGCAGGCTCACGACGCTCAGCAAGACCTCCAGTAGGACCAGTGTAGGGAGAAGGAGCAGGTAGGGGGGAGGCGGGCTGTAACGGTGACTGCGACTGGACAGGCTGTGGAGACTCTAAGGGAGGAGCAGGACTAGTAGAGGGCGGGAGACCAAGAACCTGCTCAAGGAGCGGAACGAAGTACGGCTGCGGCCGCGCAGCGCCTCCAGAACCAGCAGGGACAGCACCAGTACCCCCAGCGGCAGCACCAGTACCAATAGCTACTCCAGCTCCAACAGCGCCAACTCCAGCACCCTCAGACGCACTAGCGCCAGCAGAACCACCAGCGCTAACACCCCCAGCAGCTCCAGCTCCAGCAGCTCCAGCTCCAGCAGGACCGGCAGCTCCAGCAGTATCACCAGCAGGACTAACTCCAGCAGCCCCAGCAGCACCCCAGTCCCAGCAGCTCCAGCACCAGTAGCTCCAGCAGCTCCAGCAGTACCAACTCGAGTAGGACCGGCAACTCCAGTACCGCCAACAGCTCCAACAGGACCTCCAGCACCACCCCCAGCCCCAGCAGCTCCAGTACCGCCAGTACGAGCACCTCCGGGACAAGTAGCAACACTAGTACCTCCAGCTCCTGCAGCACGGCTCCAGCGCCGGGCAAACCACTCGCGCAGCTCCTGCGGAGAGAGTGGCTCCCGCCTCGACGAAGCACCGCGAGAGGCCACACGAGCAGACCCAGCACCCCCAGGCTCCGTACCCCTAGGCTCAGCACCCCCAAGCTCAGCACCCCCAGACTCAGCACCCCTAGGCTCCGCACCCCTGGACTCAGCACCCCTAGACCCGGCACCTGCAGGCTCAGGACCTCGAGCAGCACCAGAGTCAACAGCTACCTCGACAGGCTTGACTGCGTCTACCTGGGTTGCCATGTGCTCGACAGAAAGCTCCTAGACGGGCAGAAGAAAACTTCTCGCCTCTGTCAGAGTGCAGACGCAGAACAGAAAAGTCCGAGCCGAAACTCTCTCTGTGCTAGAGATGAGCTGCGCGGATCCAGTCGATCAACACCTCAGTGACGTCACCCTTGTTGCGCAAGGGGAAGACTGTGGTGTAACGCGAGTAGTCGTCAACCACCAACAGGAAGTAACGCTCGTGCCCCTGGCCACGGACGCGGGCGGGGCCCCACACGTCCATGTGGAGAGTCTGCAGAGGAGCCTCTATCGGAGGAAACTCGGAGGAGTGAGGGGCGGCGCGCTGTCGCCCCTCGACACAGGGGACGCAGGTAGGGGCAGGCCCCGGAGGTAGGGGAGGGAGAGACCGGGGGAGACCAGAGACAAGGACACGGGAGGCCATGCCTCGGAGACGAGGTAGGGAGGGGTGACCAAGGCGGTGGTGCCAAAGGAGAGCCTGGTGGGACAGGAGACGACACGAGCAGGGAGCAGACTCAGGACCAGACCTGGACGCTGCAGCAAACACCTGACTCGACGCAGCTACCTGACTAGACTCAGTAGCCGGAGGAGACTCAGTAGTAAGTGTGTACAAGCTTGACCCCGGCCGACGGGTGAACGTGGCCAAGTGTCGGCCTGTCCGAGCACACGTGCAGTGGGTCACCCGCTGACTCGCAGGAGTGAACTGGTCAACCCCCCTATCCTGTAGATCAGCTCCACTTACCAAATTCGTAGAGAACGAGGGGAGGTAGAGACCTGACAGGGTGCCAGAGGGGGCTGCCGGGCACGGTAAGACAGTAGAGAAGCTAGCAAGGACAGGACCCCCAGAGGGGTCTGCCAGGGAGACCGCAACCGGCCGACTAAGCGGCGTAAGTGTGGTGCGGTCTCGAAAGAAGGAGCGGGAAGCACCCGAGTCAAGGGTGAAGGTGTGTAAGGCCTGAGCCGACGTAGTACCTGAGAGAGCAGACTCACCAGCACCTGGGGCAGCAGACGCACTAGCACCTAGAGCAGCAGCCTCACCAGCATCTAGAGTAGCAGCCTCAATGCCCGGGTCAGGCGGAACACACACGTAACAGTCACCCTCATCACTAGTAGGCAATGCATACATGGCAGTGAGGATAGCATCATACTTAAGAGTGTAGATGTCGACCCGCAGCCAAAGCAGCTCCACCCAGTCGGGGAGCTCAGCTGCGTCGCCAAACTCCGTACGCCAGGCGTCGCTCAGACGGGCGAAGGAGTGGGACGGTGCGTGATCGAACGTCCCGCAAGGCTGACCAGTCCGAGCACCAGTGCGAATGACGTACGGACAGCGAGCAGTACCCCGTGACTCGTCACGCTGCGCGTACCACTCACGAAGCTGATGGGGCGAGAGGACCACTCGCAGACGACGCTGAGGCTGCACCTGGCTACTACAAGTAGCTGCCGAACCACTCACTCCAGGACGACTCCCACTACGGCCACCGCGACAACCCCAACTAGCGTACCACTCATGAAGGTGTTGGGGGTTGAGGGACTCACGCGGGCGACGCTGCAGCTGCACCTGGCCACTACAAGCAGCTGAGGAACGACTCACTCCAGGACGACTCCCACTACGACCACCCCGACAACCCCAACTAGCGTACCACTCACGAAGCTGTTGGGGGGTGAGGGACTCACGCGGGCGACGCTGGAGCTGCATCTGGCCACGCCAGGAGCAGCAGTAGCAGTAGAAAGAGCAGCAGCAGTAAGAGCAGCAGTAACAGCAACAGTAACAGCAGTACGGGCAGGGAAGTGCTCACAAGTGGCGAGAAGGGCAGGCGTACGACGGCGGCAACGGCGATGCCACTACCACTGTAGAGCGAGAGCTCCGCGGCAGCTGCAGTGGCGGCTGCTCCAGGGGCGGCTGCTGCAGTGGCGGCTGCTCCAGGGGCGACTGCTGCAGTGATGGCTGCTCCAGGGGCGGCTGCTGCCGTGGCGGCTGCTCCAGGGGCGGCTGCTGCAGTGGCGGCTGCTCCAGGGGCGGCTGCTGCAGTGGCGGCTGCTCCAGGGGCGGCTGCTGCAGTGGCGGCTGCTCCAAGGGCGGCTGCTGCAGTGGCGGCCGCTCCAGGGGCGGCTGCTGCAGTGGCGGCTGCTCCAGGGGCGGCTGCTGCTGTGGCGGCTGCTCCAGGGGCGGCTGCTGCTGTGGCGGCTGCTCCTGGGGTGGCTGCAGCAGTGGCGGCTGCTCCAGGGGCGGCTGCTGCAGTGGCGGCTGCTCCAGGGGCGGCTGCTGCTACTGGGCGGCTCGGCGGCTCGGCTGCCTGCTAGGGGCGGCGACGGGGCCGGGTAGGGGCGGCGACGGGGCCGCTAGGGGCGGCGACGGGGCCGCGTAGGGAGGGGAACGGCGACGGGGCCGCTAGGGGCAGCGACGGGGCCGCGTAGGGGCGGCTACGAAGCCGCGTAGGGGCGGCGACGGGGCCGCGTAGGGGCGGCAACGGGGCCGCGTAGGGAGGTCAGCGGCGATGGGGCCGCTAGGGGTGGCGACGGGGATGCTTGGGGCCGCGTAGGGAGGGGAGCGGTTACGGGGCCGCTAGGGGCGGCGACGGGGCCGCGTAGGGGCGGCGACGGGGCCGCGTAGGGGCGGCAACGGGGCCGCGTAGGGAGGTCAGCGTCGACGGGGCCGCTAGGGGCGGCGACGGGGCTGCTAGGGGCGGCGACGGGGCCGCGTAGGGAGGGGAGCGGTGACGGGGCCGCTAGGGGCGGCGACGGGGCCGCGTAGGGGCGGCTACGAAGCCGCGTAGGGGCGGCGACGGGGCCGCGTAGGGGCGGCAACGGGGCCGCGTAGGGAGGTCAGTGGCGACGGGGCCGCTAGGGGCGGCGACGGGGTCGCGTAGGGGCGGCTACGGGGCCGCGCAGGGAGGGAAGCAGCTACGGGGCCGCTAGGGGCGGCGACGGGGCCGTGTAGGGGCGGCGACGGGGCCGCTAGGGGCGGCTACGGGGCTGCGTAGGGAGGGAAGCGGCTACGGGGCCGCTAGGGGCGGCGACGGGGCCGCGTAGGGGCGGCGACGGGGCCGCTAGGGGCGGCTACGGGGCCGCGTAGGGGCGGCAACGGGGCCGCGTAGGGAGGGAGGCGGCAACGGGGCCGGTAGGGGTGGCGACAGGGCCGCTAGGGGCGGCGACAGGGCCGCTAGGGGCGGCGAGAGGGCCGCTAGGGGCGTTGACGGGGCCGCTAGGGGCCGCGAGGGGCCTGGAAGGCCGGCTACGGGGCCGCTAGAGGCGGCGACGGGGCCGCTGAGGGTGGCGCAAGGGGCCGTGAGAGGGGCCTCTGAGAGAGGTCGACAGAAGGGCAGCCCACAAAACGCGCCTCGGGCAGGAGCGACTGTCGCTCCAGTCGGAAAAAAAAGTTTCAGTGGTGGGCCCAAGGAAGCGTTCCCACCAGGGAACCTGCTCTATACCATGTGAAGAAATGAGGAATGAATGAACTAGCAGGCAGGTGGGTACAAGTAGGAAAACCTAGAAGTGTTGTACCCCATATTGTCTACCCCACTATAGCCTACACAGACTACATCATATAAGTTTGACAGTTGTTGCACTAACGGCTTTCCACTGTGCCCCCGCATTGTTTCAGGGAACCTCAAGAATCCGCCACTTGAGGTCGTCGTGCGGTAGATATCTCTTGTCGACCGCATCAAGCGCGCCTTCCTCACCTGTGGCATCAGCAACACGCTTGACGGGAGTGAGGACGGATTCGCCATGGCGCACAGGTGGAGCTAGCTGACCGCGGAACTGGATGTCAATGATGACATCACCGCCGACGGCTTCTTTGGCAACAACTGCTAGGAGCTCGAGTCGGACGAGGAGGAGTAGCTAGTACTAGGTACCTTGCGAAAAAGTGCACGAAATTATTTGTTAGAGTAGGTGATTTCGAAGTAGTCGAGATTGTTGGTTCTAGATTTGTAATGAAAGACTTTAGAAGTTATTGTGAGAAAGTTTAAAAAATATTTTAAAAAATGGCTAAAGGATGCGCTTATAATAAGTACGGGTACACATGGGGGTGCGCATATAATCGAGGAACGGCCATAAGCCCCATGCTCCAAATAGAAGCACCGGTGCTTGTAATACTCTAGAGTTGAACTATATATGTGTTAGTTGTGTGTAGGCTACAGTGGGGTAGCTCGTATGGGGTACAACCTGAAGTTACGGTTAGTACTTGTACCCACATTTTATTCAATGCAATCATCCATGCTTGTTGTCTTGACATGGTTTCAGAGCATTAGGTCGGTAGGACTGTTTTTTTTCCGGGCCCACCATACTTAGCTTCCGACTACGGTTACTGCGTTACCCCACTACCTTGCGTCGCGCTGCCCTGCGCACGCCCTGCCTTGCCACGCGTCACGTTGCCTCACGCATGCCTTGCCCTGCGCCAGCGCCCTGCCCTACGCCGGCGCCCTGCCTTGCGCTAGCGCCCTGCCCTGTGCCAGCGCCCTGCCCTGCGTCGGCGCCCTTCCCTGCCCTGCGCCAGCGCCCTGCCCTGCGCGAGTGCCCTGCCCTGTGCCAGCGCCCTACCCTGCGCCAGCGCCCTGCCCTGCGCCAGCGCCCTGCCCTACGCCGGCGCCCTGCCCTGCGCCAGCGCCCTGCCCTGCGCCAGCACCCTGCCCTACGCCAGCGCCCTGCCCTGCGCCTGCGCCCTGCCCTACGCCCGCGCTGCTGCCCTGCGCGTCGCGCCCTACAGCAGCCCGCGCGTTGCGCGCTGCTGCCCCGCGCGTCGCGCTCTGCTGCAGCCCCTGCGTCGCGCCCTAAGGCAGCCCGTCGCGTCGCGCTCTGCTGCCCCTCACGTCACGCACTGCTGCTGCCTGCGCTAGCGCCCTGCTCTGCGCCAGCGCCCTGCTAGACCCTAACTAAAATTAAAATAATAATTAAAAAAAAATGGCCCTATGTGCTTTTGCCGTAGGAGCTACTGCCTGCTGTGGCCGCGCGTCGCCCTGCTCTGATTGCGCGCCGCCCTGCTCCGGCCGAACGCCGCCCTGCTCTGGCTGCGCACCGCCCTGCTGCTCTTACTGCTGCTGCTGCTGCTGCTGCTACTCGTGCTACTGCCCTGGAGGTCGCGCTCCTCCTACCTTGCCTGCCACTTTGTCGAACCGGTGGGAAAGGTGACGGCGGTGGTGGCAGCAGTGGGAGTGGTGGCGGCCGTAGTAGTAGTCACTGTTACGCTGTTTGGTGCGGAGTGTCTGGCAGAGGCCAGATGCAGCTACGGCGGCGTCCGACCCTTACACCCCGGCAGCTTCATGAGTGGCTTTACCAGCGTGGGCTGTCTCTGAGCCCGGGTCTCTGCCCGTACGTCATTCGCACAGGTCGTCGAGCTAGTGAGACCTGCGGGACACCTGGTCACGCACAGTCCCGGTGCTTCGCCTATTTGATCGACGCCTGGCGCACAGAGTTTGGCGACGAGGCTGAGATTCCCCCTTGGCTTGAGCTGCTTAGGTCGGGCTTTCCGGATTTGGCTTTAGAATATGACGCCACCTTTACTGCCATGTCTGTTTTGCCTGGTGGTGCTGAGAGTGACTGTCACCTATGTATGCAATACGACCCCGGTATAGAGGTTGCTGCTATAGGTGCTAGTGAGGCTACTGCCTTAGGTGCTAGCGAGTCTGCTTCCTCAGGTACTGCGCCTGCTGGGGCCTTGCACACCTTCACGCTTGACTTAGGCGCTTCCCGCTGCTTCTTCCGAGACAGTACTGCACTCACACCACTCCCTGCACCTGTTGTAGTCTCTCTGGCTGACCCCTCACGGGGCCCAGTTCTTGCACGGTCCACCACTGTGCTTCCGCGCCCGACGGTTCTGTCTGGCTCACTGACAGGCTTCCACCTCCCCTCGTTCTCTACAAACTTGGTGAGCAATGCAGTTCTCCAGGACCAATGGGTCGACACCTTTACCCCTGGAGGACAGCGCGTGGCAATCTGTACGTGCTCCCGGACCGGCCACCACCTGGCCACGTTTACCCGTCGGCCAGGGTCGAGTCTTTACACACTGACGACTGCGCCTCTTTAGGTAGCTGCTATTGGACAGGTTTCTGCGTCAGGTCAGGTAGCCTCCCCTTGTGAGTGTCGCTCCCTCCCCTCCAGACTCTTCTCTGGCACCACCGCCTGGGCCACCCCTCCCTGCCACGTCTACATGGCATGAACCGTCGCCTCCTTGTGTCTGGTCTTCCCAGGTCTCTCCCTCCCCTCCCTACCTTGCCTGCGCCGCCCTGCCTTCCTTGCGTCGAGGGGCGGCAGCGCGCCAATCCTCACTCCTCCTCGTTTCCCCCGACATGTGCTCCTTGTCAGAACATATATATATAGCTTATACTATTGTGTAGGCTGTAGTGGGGTATCCCATAGGGGGTACAACCCAGTTAGGGTTTCCTATTTGTACTCACTTCATTCATAGTTCATTCATTCTCGTTCTATTGTCAACATGGTATCGAGCAGGTTCCCCCGCGGGAACTGTGCTTAGGGCCCACCACCTTCAAAACTTTTTTTCTGCCCGGAGCGTGCTCCGGGCCCTTCCTCTCTCCTTTTTGGCCTGCCCTGCGGCCCCCTAGACGCCCGCGCGAGCCGCCCTTTGCCGCCCGCGCACCGCCCGTCTCGGCACCTAGCCGCCCGCGCCCACCCGTTCAGGCACCTAGCCGCCCACGCGCCGCCCGTCCCGGCCTTCAGCCGCCCACGCGCCGCCCGTCAGGGCTCCTAGCCGCTCGCGTGCAGCCCGTTCAGGCCCCTAGCCGCCAGCGCGCCCGCCCATTTAGGCCCCTAGCCGCCAGCGCGCCCGCCCGTTTAGGCCCCTAGCCGCCAGCGCGCCGCCCGTTCAGGCCTCTAGCCGCCAGCGCGCCCGCCCGTTCAGGCCCCTAGCCGCCAGCGCGCCCGCCCGTTCAGGCCCCTAGCCGCCAGCGCGCCGCCCTTTCAGGCCCCTAGCCGCCAGCGCGCCGCCCGTTCAGGCCCCTAGCCGCCCGCGCGCCGCCCGTCAGGGCTCCTAGATGCGCACGCGCCGCCCGTTCAGGCCCACAGCCGCCCGCGCGCCGCTCGTCACGGCCCCTCGCCACCTGCGCGCCGCCCGTCCCGGCCCCTAGCCACCCACGCGCGCCCGTCCCGGCCCCTAGCCGCCCACGCGAGCCCGTCCCGGCCCTTCGCCGCCCTCGAGCGCCCGTCCCGGCCCCTAGCCATCCACGCGCGCCCGTCCCGGCCCTTCACCGCCCGCGCGCCGCCCGACCCGGTCCCGAGCCGCCCTGTGCCGCCCGTCCCGGCCGCGCTCTCCCGTCCCTGCTGCACGACGCTGTCCCGGCCCCCACGCCGCCCGCTAGCCGCCGTGCGACCTGAGCCGCCCGAGCCGTCTCCGCAGCTGAGGAGCCGAGCCGCCCGAGCCGCCTGTGCCGCTGACTGCCCGAGCCGCCCGAGCCGCCCGCGCCGCCCGAGCCGCCCGAGCCGCCCAAGCCGCCTGCACCGCCTGGGGAGCCGAGCCGCTGGTCCTGCGAGGCTGCTGTTGCTGCTGAGCCGGTTGAGCTGCTGTGTTGCTGTGCTGCTGTGCTACTGCGCTGCCCGACCCGTCCTGTCTGGTGAGACCGTCTACTGCTGTCATGGCTACCCCTAGTGTCCTCGCTTTTGACGCTGAGGGTCGCGCCATTGACTTTGAGGTCTGGGTCGACGACTTGCAGCTGTTCTTGCAGTGCGATAGAGCAGACGGCCTTTCTCTCTTTGACCTCACTTCTGGCGCCTCTCCTGCCCCTGCTGCTGATGCTGATCCCACTGTGGGCTCAGTGGGCTACCCGCGATGCTGCTGCACGTCTTGCTGTGCGTCGCCACCTCCCTACCTCTGAGCGCGCGCACTTTAGTCAGTACAAGAGTGCTCAGACCTTCTACGACGCTGTAGTTGCGCGCTACTCTTCCCCTGCCACTGCTGCATTGAGCCGTCTCATTCTTCCCTACCTCTTTCCTGACCTCTCTGCCTTTCCCACTGTCGCTGACCTCATTACGCACCTCCGCACTAGTGACACTCGCTACCGCGCCGCCCTTCCTGCTGAGTTCTGCGCCAAGAACCCCCCCCCCATGTACATCACTCTCTACTATGTAGTCGCGCGCCTCCCTGACTCTCTTCGCGTAGTCAGGGACCACTTTCTCGCAGTCTGTCCCACCACCCTCACTGTCGACCTCCTCGAGAAGGCCCTCCTCGCGGCGGAGAAGAGCATCGTCGCTGTAGGAGCTTCTCGAGGTGACCCTCGCACCCCCATCTTTGAGGGGTGCTCTCCTTCCCCCCTACTGCCCTCTGTTGCCTCTGCTGCTGCTGCCGACCTGCTTGGTCTTGAGTCGGTCGGCGCGGCATCTGCCCCTAGTGGGCGACGCCGCTCTGGCAAGGGCAAGGGGGGCAAGGGCGCGGGTGGAGCTGGAGGGGGCGGTGGAGGTGGCGGTGGAGGCGGCGGAGGGAGTGGGGGTGGCGGCGGGAGTGGTGGAGGGGGTGGTGGTGGTAGTGGTGGCAGCGGCGGCGGAGGCGGCGGAGGTGGCGCGAGCGGTGGTGGTGGCGGCAGCGGTGGCGGTGGAGGCGGTGGAGGAGGCGGAGGAAGAGGCGGTGGTGGCGGAGGGGGTGGAGCTGGTCGGGGTGGTACCCAGCAGCGGAGCGGCGGTGGTGGTGGTCAGCGCCCGCAGCAGCAGCAGCAGCAGCGTTCGCGGGACATCCCTCCGCCCCAGCAGCTCCGTGAGTGGTACGCTCGGCGTCAGAGGGGTGGGGGTGATGGTCCGTGTGCCTACGTCCTTCGTTCTGGCGACCGCGCGGGTGAGCAGTGTGGGGGTGCCCACCCCACCCTGCGCTGCTTTGGCCGCCTGACGGACGCTTGGCGTCAGCAGTTCCCCGAGGCTAGTGAGATCCCCCGCTGGGATGAGCTTCTTAGGGCTGGTGTAGCGATCTTTGATCTTGAGTTTGATGCTATCCTTGCTGCTATGTATGCTGTGACTATTAGTGAGGAGGGTGACTGTTACCGGTGTTTCCCGCCCGACCCGGGCATTGGTACTGCTACGCTAGGTGCTTGTGAGGCTGCTGCTCTAGGTGCCAATGCGTCTGCGCTCTCAGGTACTGGTGAGACTGCGCTCTCAGGTACTGCGTCGCCTTCGTCCTCCCTCACTTTCACACTTGACTCCGGGGCTTCTCGCTCCTTCTTTCGAGACCGCACCACCCTCACGCCGCTTGGCCGGCCGGTTGCGGTCTCCCTGGCTGACCCCTCTGGGGGTCCTGTCCTCTCTCACTTTTCCACTGTCCTCCCGTGTCCGGCTGCCCCCTCGGGCACCCTGTCTGGTCTGTACCTTCCCTCGTTCTCGACGAACTTGGTGAGTGGTGCGGACCTACAGGATGCGGGGGTTCACCAGTTCACTCCTGCAAGTCAGCGGGTGACCCACTGCACGGACGCACGCACAGGCCGGCACCTGGCCACGTTCTCGCGTCGGCCGGGGTCGAGCCTCTACACCCTGACCACTACGTCTCCTCCTGTCCCTGCGTCTGGTCAGGTAGCTGCGTCAGGTCAGGTGTTTGCTGCTGCGTCCCGGTCTGGCCCTGAGTCTGCCCCCTGTTCGTGTCGCCTCCAGTCTCACGAGACCCTCCTATGGCACCACCGTCTTGGCCACCCCTCCTTGCCCCGTCTTCGGAGCATGGCTTCCCGTGTCCTTGTCTCTGGTCTTCCCCAGTCTCTCCCTCCCCTTCCTTCGGGGCCAGGACCTTCCTGTGTCCCCTGTGTCGAGGGGCGCCTCAGGGCTGCTCCTCACTCCTCCCAGTTCCCCCCGACAGAGGCTCCTCTGCATACACTTCACATGGACGTGTGGGGCCCAGCCCCCGTCCGTGGACAGGGTCACGAGCGCTACTTTCTGTTGGTGGTTGACGACTACTCGCGCTACACCATAGTCCTCCCCTTGCGCAGCAAGGGTGCTTTCACTGAGGTGCTGATCGATTGGATCCGCGAGGCTCGTCTCCACCTCAGGAGGAGCTTCTGCTCGGACTTTCCTGTTCTGCGTCTACACTCGGACAGAGGCGGGGAGTTCTCCTCTCGCCTTCTGCGAGACTACTGTCGTGCACGGGGGATCCGCCAGACCTTCACGCTTCCGGACTCTCCACAGCAAAATGGGATTGCTGAGCGCCGCATTGGCATGGTCATGGATGTCGCTCGTACGTCCATGATGCATGCGGCTGTCCCCCATTTTCTGTGGCCGTTTGCGGTTCGGTACGCGGCGCATCAGCTCAACCTTCACCCCAGGGTCTCTCGGCCTGCGATGTCCCCAGTCTTGCTGTGGACGGGGAAGGTTGGCGATGCGTCTGCGTTCCGTGTCTGGGGATCTCGGGCGTTTGTCCGCGACTTGTCTGCGGACAAGCTATCCCCTCGTGCTGCTCCCTGTGTCTTCCTTGGCTTCCCCCCTAACGCTCCAGGGTGGCAGTTCTACCACCCCTCCTCTCGTCGTGTTCTGTCCTCCCAGGACGTCACGTTCGACGAGTCAGTCCCCTTCTACCGCCTCTTCCCCTACCGCACTCCTTCCCTTCCCCCGCCACCGGACTTCCTTGTGCCGGTTCCCCCCCCGGTAGACCCCCTCCCCCCTCAGGTTCCTGCCCCCTCAGGTGTGTCCCAGGTAGACGCAGTTGACCCGGTCGAGGTTACTGGTGACTCTGGTGCTGCTGCGGGTGCTGAGCCTGGGGGTGCTCACTCTAGGGGTGCTGTGCGCGAGGGTGCCGAGCCTGGGGGTGCTACTGCGGAGGGTGCTGGGCCTGGGGGTGCTGAGCCGGGGGGTGCTGTGCCTGGAGCTGCTGAGCTAGGGGGTGCTGAGTCTGGGGGTGCTGAGCCTGGGGGTGCTGCGTCTGGAGCTGCTGAGCCTGGGGGTGCTACGTCTGGAGCTGCTGAGCCTGGGGGTGCTGCGTCTGGGGCTGCTGAGCCTGGGGTTTCTCCTAGTGCTGCGTCTCGGCGGGAGCCCCTCTCTCCTCAGGAGCTGCGCAAGTGGTTTGCTCGCCGCTGGAGTCGTACTGCCGGAGCTGGAGCTTCTTCGACCGTCGAGGGTGCTGGTGCCGCCGGTCCCGGAGCTGCTGGGCCTGCGGGTCCTACAGGAGCTGGAGCTGCTGGAGGTTTTGGTACTAAGACTCCAGCTGTCTGTCCTGGAGGTGGTTCTGCTGCCTGGTGCTGCTGGAGGTCCTGCCGCTGAGGGTGCTGGTGCTGTTCCTGCTGAGCCTGGAGCTGCCGTGCGGCCTCGACCGTACTTCGTTCCGCTCCTGCAGCTGGTTCTTGGTCTTTCTCCTCCTGTAGAGTGTCCACAGCCTGTCCAATCGCAGTCACTGTTGGAGCCTTCCTCCCCACTGCCTGCTCCCTCTCCTTACACTGGTCCTACTAGAGGTCTTGCTGAGCGTCGTGAGCCTGCGTCTCTTCCCACGTCGCCTGTTCGTGCTGCTCGCGCTAGTGGTCGCGGTTCGCGTCAGCGTCCTCCTCCTGTCCCTGGCACGCACCGGATGTCTCTGCGTCCGTCCACTGCTCCTCTGCGTGCCCCTTTGCCTTCTCCTCTTGAGTCCTCTCTTCCTGCGCTTGCCGACCCTGAGTCGGACTCCCTTCGTGCTGCCAGTCCTACTGTCACGCGTCTCCTTGCTACTGTCGTCACTGACCCCTCTTTTGAGTCCACTGCTGCGTCTGCTCTTGTCGCTGAGCTCGTCGACTTTGCTGCTCGCTGTCGTCTAGACTACGCTGCTAGTCTTGTTGCTGAGTCTGCGTCTGTCTGTCCTCCGTCCGTCGGGGGTGAGTGTGCTCTTGGCACGGACGTCCTAGAGGACAGGCAGGAGGAGTTACAGTGTCTGGCTGCTGCTTCACCTCATCTCGCGTCTGTACTGCTTGCTCCTGAGGGAGACCTGGATGCACTAGACATCCCGACTCCGTGCTCCTACGCGGAGGCCGTAGAGGGTCCCTACTCCTCTCAGTGGCAGGCAGCTATGGATGCAGAGATGGCTTCCTGGAAGTCCACAGGCACCTACGTTGACGCGGTTCCCCCTCCTGGGGCGAACATCGTCAGTGGCATGTGGATCTTCAGGGTGAAGCGGCCGCCAGGCTCTCCACCTGTCTTCAAGGCGCGGTACCTCGCTCGTGGCTTCAGTCAGCGGCAGGGAGTTGACTACTTTCATACCTTCTCTCCCACCCCGAAGATGACCACTCTTCGGGTGCTGCTACACATAGCCGCTCAGCGCGACTACGAGCTTCACTCTCTCAACTTCAGCACTGCGTTCCTGCAGGGTAGCCTGCACGAGGAGATCTGGCTGCGCCGTCCACCTGGCTTCACTGGGACTTTCCCTCCTGGCACCCAGTGGAGCCTCCGACGGCCAGTCTACGGTCTCCGCCAGGCACCGCGTGAGTGGCACGACACACTGAGGACTACGCTTGCGGCTCTTGGGTTTGCTCCTTCTACTGCTGACCCGCCGCTGTTTCTGCGCACCGACACTTCACTGCCGCCGTTCTACATCCTCGTGTACGTCGACGACCTGGTCTTTGCCACAGCGGACACTGCTGGACTCGCCTACGTGAAGTCCGAGCTGCTGAAGAGACACACGTGCACAGACCTGGGTGAACTGCGCAGCTACCTTGGCTTGCAGATCACTCGGGACAGAGCACGCCGCACCATTACCTTGACTCAGTCACACATGGTGCAGCAGGTCCTTCAGCGCTTCGGCTTCACGTACTCCTCGCCTCAGGCCACTCCTCTGTCTACCCGCCACTCGCTCTCAGCTCTGCCTTCGGATGAGTCCGTAGAGTCGAGTGGCCCGTACCCAGAGCTTGTTGGCTGCCTCATGTACCTGATGACCTGCACACGACCTGACCTTGCATACCCTCTTAGCATTCTTGCACGCTATGTTGCTCCTGGGAGACACCGACCAGAGCACATGGCTGCAGCGAAGAGGGTATTGCGCTACCTGTGCAGTACGTCGGGCATGGGGCTAGTGCTTGGAGGGCGGAGTCCAGTGGTCCTTACAGGTCACGCGGACGCTTCTTGGGCTGACGACCAGGCTACGCAGCGGTCGTCACAGTGTTACACCTTCAGCCTTGGTTCCGGCTCTGTCTCGTGGCGGGCTACTTTTTTCATTGGTTCTCAGCTCCAGTTGTGAGGCTGAGATCTACGCAGGGGCCATGGCTGCACAGGAGCTTCGCTGGCTCACCTACCTGCTTACTGACCTTGGAGAGCCGCCTCGTTCTCCTCCAGTGCTGTACGTAGACAACAAGGCCATGCTGGCCTTGTGTCGAGAGCAGCGTCTGGAGCACAGAACGAAGCACATTGCTCTCTGCTACTTCCTTGCTCGTGAGCTGCAGCAGCGTGGACAGTTGCGGTTGCGTACGTGGCCTCTGAGGCCAACACTGCTGATGTGTTCACCAAGGCACTTGCGCCTTGTGGCCATCAGCGCTTCTGCACCCAGCTGGGTCTTGTGCCTGTCTTGCCTCACTTGCTCTCCTCTTGACTTTACTTGTACTGTGACATATATATACCTGCTCTTGCTTGTCTAGCTTTATATATATGTCTGTACTTTTGCATGTGAACTGGCCTTTGGCCTTGCTCTTGTGCTCGGACTGTGTGGTGACTTTGTGATCCACCCTGAGCTTTGCTTTGTCTTGCTTGACTGGTCTTGTGACCCCTTGTTCTCCCCCACTTTGCCTATGGGGGTTTGTCAGAACATATATATATAGCTTATACTATTGTGTAGGCTGTAGTGGGGTATCCCATAGGGGGTACAACCCAGTTAGGGTTTCCTATTTGTACTCACTTCATTCATAGTTCATTCATTCTCGTTCTATTGTCAACACTCCTCTGCAGACCCTCCACTTGGACATGTGGGGCCCAGCCCGCGTTCGTGGACAGAGCGGTGAGTGGTACTTTCTGCTGGTTGTCGACGACTACTCGCGGTACACTACGGTCTTCCCCTTGCGCACCAAGGGTGAGGTCCCTGCTGTCCTGATCCCTTGGATCCGAGCAGTTCGTCTCCGGCTCCACCGCAAGTTCCCCCAGGACCTTCCTGTCCTGTGTCTGCACTCTGACGGAGGTGGTGATTTCACCTCCGACCTCTTGCGGGCCTTCTGTCAGGGGGAAGGCATCGAGCAGTTGTTCACGCTTCCGGGCTCACCACAGCAAAATAAGGTTGCTGAGTGCCGCATTGGCTTAGTCATGGAGGTTGCTCATACCTCCCTTATTCATGCGGCGGCTCCCCATTTTATGTGGCCGTTTTCGGTCCAGTACGCCGCGCAGCAGCTCAACCTCTGGCCCCGTGTCTCCTTACCGGAGACCTCGCCCACACTGCGTTGGACGGAGGAGGTTGGCGATGCGTCGCTTTTCCGGGTCTGGGGTGCTCGTGCCCTTGTCCGTGAAATGTCCGCGGACAAGCTCTCCTCCCGCACCATTCCCTGTGTCTTCCTTGGCTTTGTCCTTGACGCGCCTGGCTGGCAATTTTACCACCCCACCTCGCGCCGTGTCTTCCCCTCTCAAGACGTCACCTTTGAGGAGTCGGTTCCTTTCTACCGTCTCTTCCCCTACCGCACTTCCCCTCTCCCTCTCCCGCCGCTTTTCCTTGCTCCAGGTCCCCCTTCGGTAGACCCCCTCCCCCCTCAGGGTCCTGATCCTTCACGTGTATCTCAAGTAGACCCGCCCCCCTTGGCTGAGCCTGTAGAGGTCACTAGCGACTTAGGTGCTGCTGCGGGAGGTGCTGCTGGGGGTGCTGCTTCTGGGGGTGCTGAGCCTGCGCGTGCGGTGCTGGGGAGTGCGGAGCCTGGGGGTGCTGAGCCTACGGCTACGAAGTCTAAGGGTGCTGAGCCCGTCCGTGAGGTGCCGGGGGGTGCGGAGCCTGGGGTTGCTGAGTCTGCTGGCGTTCCTCTGGGTCTCATTTCACGAGAGTGGCTAGCGTCGCGTACCCGCCTGAGGAGTCGTGCTGCTGTAGCTGCTTGTCGTGGAGGCGCTAGGAGTGCTGGTGTCTCTGGTCTTGGAGGTGCTCGTACAGGAGGTGCTCGTACTGGAGGTACTGGAGCTGCCAGGACTGGTACTGCTCCTAGAGCTGGAGGTGTTGGTTTTGGGGGTGCTGCTGCTAGAGGTACTGGGGCTGGAGGCCCTGGAGCTGGTGCTGTCGACCCTGGCATTGGAGACCCTGGAGCAAGAGGTGCCGGTTCTGGGGGTGCTGCTGCTGGAGGTACTTGGGCTGGAGGCCTTGGAGCTGGTGCTGTCGACCCTGGCGTTGGAGACCCTGGAGCTGAAGGTGCCGTTCTGGGGGTGCTACTATTGAAGGCCCTGGCGCTGGCCTGTCGACCCTGGAGTTGGGGACCTTGAGGCTGGAGGTGCCGGTTCTGGGGGTGCTACTACTGGTGGCGCTGGAGCTGGAGGTTCTCGAGCTGCTGGAGGCGCTGGATTTGGAGGTACTACTGCTGGAGTCCCTGGAGCTGGAGGTGGTGCTGCTGGAGGCGCTGGAGCTGGAGGTTCTCGAGCTGCTGGAGGCGCTGGAGCCGGAGGTGCTGCTGCTGGAGTCGCTGGAGCTGGAGCATCTGGAGTTGCTGGAGGCGCTGGAGCTGGAGGTGCTGGTGCTGGAGTCACTTGAGCTGGAGGTGCTGCTGGAGGCACAGGAGCTGGAGGTTCTGGAGCTGCTGGAGGCGCTGGAGCTACTGGTATTGGTGGCACTGCACCGTCGCGACTGCTTTTCGCTCCGCTATCACCGTTGTCTTTGCCACCGCCTGACTCCGTGCTTCGCCAGGTTCTTAGCCTGCCGTCTTCTACTGGCCTCCCGTTACAGCCCGGCGCACCACTGCCTGCTCCTTCTCCTTACATTGAGCAGACAGATTTGCTTACAGAGCGTCGTGAGCCTACTTCTTGTCCTGCCTCGCCTGTTCGCGCACGTCGCACTGGTCGTCGTGTTCCTCGTGAGCGTCCGCTTCCTGTCCTTGGCACGCACACTATGGCAATTCATCCTTCCTCTGTTCCACAGTGTGTTCCCCTACCGTCTCCTCCTGCGTCTTCTCCGCCTGACGTTCACGAACCTTAGTCTGACCTGGTTCGTGCTGCTCACCCTACTGTCACGCGTCTGCTCGCCACTGTTGTCACTGTCCCGTCGTTTGAGTCTGGTGCTGCGTCTGCCTTAGTCTCTAAGCTTGTTGACTTTGCTGTTGCGTGTCGTCTCGAATACGCTGCTAGTCTTGTTGCTGAGTCTGAGTCTGTCTCTCCTCCGTCCGTCGGGGGTGAGTGTGCTCTTGGCACGGACATCCTTGAGGACAGGCAGGAGGACTTTGAGTGTCTTGCAGCTGCTGTACCTCATCTCGTGGCCATGCGGCTTGCACCTCAGGGAGACCCAGATGCTCCAGACATCCCGACCCCGCACTCTTACGGAGAGGCGATAGAGGGTCCCTACTCCTCTCAGTGGAAGACAGCCATGGACGCAGAGATGGCATCCTGGAAGTCCACAGGAACTTACGTCGATCAGGTTCCCCCTCCTGGGGCGAACATCCTCGATGGCATGTGAATTTTCAGGGTGAAGCAGCCGCCTGGTTCTCCGCCTGGTTCTCCGCCTGTCTTCAAGGCTCGTTACATCCCACGAGGCTTTAGTCAGTGACAGGGAGTTGACTTCTTCCACACCTTCTCCCCCACCCCGAAGATTACCACTCTTCGGGTGCTACTGCACGTTACCGCTCACCGTGACTACGAGCTTCACTCTCTGGACTTCAGCACATCGTTCTTACAAGGCAGCCTGCACGAGGAGATCTGGCTGCGCCGCCCACCTGGCTTCACTGGGTCGTTCCCTCCTGGTACCCAGTGGAGCCTCCGTCGGCCAGTCTACGGTCTCCGTCTGGCGCCTCGCGAGTGGCACGACACACTAAGGACGACACTTGCGGCTCTTGGATTTGCCCCTTCCACGGCTGACCCGTTATTGTTTCTACGCACCGACACTTCGCTGCCGCCGTTCTACATCCTTGTGTACGTCGACGACTTGGTCTTTGCCACTGCTGACACTGAGGCCCACGCCCTTGTGAAGTCGGAGCTGCAGAAGAGACACACGTGTACAGACCTGGGTGAGCTGCGCAATAACCTTGGCTTGCAGATTATCCCGGAGAGAGCACGGTGCAAGATCACCTTAACACAGTCACACATGGTGCAGCAGGTCTTTCAGCGCTTCGGCTTCACTTGGTCCTCACCACAGTCCACTTCTCTGGCTACAGGTCACTCGCTCTCAGCTCCACCTTCGGACGAGTCCGTAGAGCCGAGTGGCCGTACCCAGAGCTAGTGGGCTCCCTCATGTACCTGATGACCTGCACTCATCCTGACCTTGCGTACCCTCTTGGCCTTCTTGCAGCTACGTGGTTCCTGGTAGGCACTGAAAGATGCACATGGATGCTGCGAAGAGGGTACTGCGCTACTTGTGCAGTACATCGGGCATGGGGCTCGTGCTTGGAGGGCAGAGCTTTGTTGTCCTCATTGGACACTCAGACGCTTCTTGAATTGACGACCTGGCTACGCAGCGGCCGTCACAGGGTTACACTTTCAGCTTTGGCTGCAGCTCTGTTTCTTGGCGGTCTACCCGTTCGTCTTCTGTTCTCAGCTCCAGTTGTGAGGCTGAGATCTACGCCACAGCCATGGCTGTACAGGAGTTACGCAGGCTCACCTACCTGCTGACCGACTTGGGAGAGCCGCCTCGTTCTCCTCTAGTTCTGTACGTATACAACAAGGCGGCCATTGCCTTGTGTAAGAAGCACAGACTAGAGCACAGAACGAAGCACATCGCTCTGCGTTACTTCCTTGCTCGAGAGTTGCAGCAGCGTGGTCAGCTTCGTCTTGCTCACGTGGCCACTCGGGCCAACAGTGCTGATATATTTCTCGGGCTGAAAAAGCCCTTAGGATCTTTGCAGAGGTGAATTCAGGGTAGAGTTGATGTAGTAGCGAAAGCGTCTTAATAAAGAGTTTGTGAACCACCTTGCGCTAGTATGTGAGGGCAAAGTGAATTGATAAAAGCAAAGAGATACAAGATTATATATGAATACAGAGAATATGAAGAGACACAGTTATAACTACTTTACTCTTGCTGTTGCGGTTCGATACAGTGACGACTCGGGCAACTGCTCAATATCAAGTCAGTTGTGTGTCCTTGCTGTCGCGCTGCATTTTTCAGGTCAAAGGTCGCTGACCTTTGACTTTCGCGTAACCTCCAGCGGTTACTTCAACCTCCGAGGGTTGACTTGCTGGTGCCTCGATATGCTCTGCTTCGCTTGTGCCTTAGTGTTTCGACACGACAGAGGCGCTTAGGAACTATTGTTTCCAACACTCCCCTTCGCTTCTGGAGTGTCGCTGACGTGGCTCTGTCCAGTCAGCAGCATGCAATATTCGAACTTCCGCTTTCCGAGCTTCTTGGTCAGGTAATCAGCTGCCATCTCGAACGTGGGGCAGTATGACAGTTCAAGCCTTCCTTTCTCGATCTCGTCCTTCACGAAGAAGTATCGTAGGGCGATGTGTTTCGTCCTGTTCGCGAAGCCGTTCTTGTTGGCGATGCGAATTGCCGACTGGTTGTCGCAGAACAGGGTGAAGTTGTGTAACTCGACTAACTTTGCTTCTTCCAGTAGCTTGCGAAGATAGAGTCCTTCCTTGGTGGCTGAGCAGAGTGCAATATATTCTGCTTCAGCTGACAAGAGAGCAATTAGTTCTTGCTTGCTTGATTGCCAGGAGATAGGCCCAATAGGCTCGAGACGGTAGATGTAGCCGGTGCGTGATTCCCTGTTGTCGGAGTCGCCTGCGTGGTCTGCGTCGACGTAGCCGATTAGCTTAGGCGTTGTAGTTGCGTTCTTATGATAAGTCAGTCCAATCGTCGGGATACTGACAAGGTAGTGAAGAGCGCGGTCGAGCTCCGCCAGATGTTCCGCTTCAGGCCTCTTGAGGTAGGTGGCGAGCTGGCTTGCAGAGTAGGATAGATTTGGGCGGCAGGTGACAGCTGCGAAGAGAAGGCATCCCAGCTTTCTCTGGTAGTCGCGGATGCCGGCATGCTTGAGTAGAGCGGAGCCTTCCTTGTTGTTTACTGTCGTGTAGCGGTACGGTGCGGAGATAGCTGTTGGTGTGAGTGCGATGGTGATGGTGTCGGCGTATTCCGTGGTGCTGAGGTAGATCGCGTCCTCCTCTTCTCGGATGTTGAGGTCGAGGTACTGTGTGACGGTAGGTGAGACTGTGAGTGTGAGGTCTTGTTGTAACTCCCCTTCGAACCAGGTTGTAATACCTTTGGTTGAGCCAATGTAGAGTAGGTCGTCTACGTAGACGATTAGCAGGACGTAGTCGGTACCCTTCGAGAGCCGGTACATGCCCTGGTCGTGCGGTATTTGCTTGAAGCCGATGCGAATGAGGCGAGCGTGTAGGTATTGTTGCCATAGTCGCGGGGCTTGCTTGATGCCGTAGAGTGACTTGAGTAGTTGACAGACATGTTTCGAGTCCGTGCTGGAGCCGTGTGGTAGCTCGACGAAGATCTCGGCGTCGACGCGTGCGTAGAGGAATGCATTGGCGACGTCGATTTGCCTTAGCTTCTTCTTCTTCTTCATGGCGGCAATCGCGAGAAGGATGTGTAGCGAGTTGTGTCGGCTGACTAGAGCGAATGTTTCGGTGAAGTCGCGGCCGTGCACTTGGTCGAAGCCACGAACGACCCAGCGTGCTTTGAATTTGTCGATGGTGCCATCGGCCTTAGTCTTCACACGGAAGACCCATTTTCCGGTGAGTACTGTCTTGTTCCGTGCCACACCGATAGGAACCACCTTCCACGTGTTGCGTTCCTCCAGTGCCTTCAGCTCCTTGTCCATGGCTTCGCGCCATCTTTCTTTATGTTCCCTGTCAGATTATTATAGCTGATGCATGTTTGTAGGCTATAGTGGGGTAGCACATATGGGGTACAGTTTGCTAGGGTTGTATTTGTACCCAACTCTGACTTAGTCAACTCATTCCTCTGCTCATAGTTTCACATGGTATCAGAGCTAGGTCCCTCCAGGACCGAATTTTTTTTGGGCCCACCGAAGCGCGCCCCCCGAGGCGCGCCCTTTTTGTTTTAGCGACCCTTCGGGTCGCCCTCTCCCCTTACGCGGCCCCGCGCTGGCCCCTTACGCGGCCCTGCGCCGCCGGCTCCTACGCGGCCCCGCGCCGGCCTCTTACGCGGCTCCGAGCCGGCCCCTTACGCGGCCCTGGGCCGCCGGCTCCTACTCGGCCCCTTACGCGGCCCCGCGCCGGCCTCCTTCTCGGCCCCGCCGCCGGCCTCCTACACGGCCCGCCGCAGGCCTCCTACTCGGCCCGCCACCGGCCTCCTACACGGCCCGCCGCCGGCCTCCTACTCGGCCCGCCGCCGGCTCCTACACGGCCCCGCCGCCGGCTCCTACTCGGCTCCGCCGCCGGCCTCCTACACGGCCCGCCGCCGGCCTCCTACACGGCCCGGCCCCGGCTCCTACTCGGCCCGCCGCCGGCCCCCTACTCGGCCCGCCGCCGGCCTCCTACACGGCCCTGCCGCCGGCCTCCTACTCGGCCCGTCGCCGGCCTCCTACTCGGCCCACCGCCGGCCTCCTACTCGGCCCGCCGCCGGCCTCCTACACGGCCCTGCCGCCGGCCTCCTACACGGCCCTGCCGCCGGCCTCCTACTCGGCCCGTCGCCGGCCTCCTACTCGGCCCGCCGCCGGCTCCTACCTGGCCCTACCGCCGGCCCTACCGCCGGCCTTGTCCCGGCCCCGCCACTGCACTGCAGCCGAGCCGCCCAGCAGCAGCCGAGCCGCCCAGCAGCAGCCGAGCCGCCCAGCAGCAGCCGAGCCGCCTAGCAGCAGCCGAGCCGCCCAGCAGCAGCCGAGCCGCCCAGCAGCAGCCGAGCTGCCCAGCAGCAGCCGAGCCGCCCAGCAGCAGCCGAGCCGCCCCGCAGTAGCCGAGCCGCCCCGCAGTAGCCGAGCCGCCCGGTACCTGAGCAGCCCGAGCCGCCTGAGCTGCACGAGCAGCCCGAGCCGCCTGCTGCTGACCTACCCGACTCTCCCATCCCGGTGAGACTTTCAGCTGCTGCTATGGCCACCCCCAATGTTCTCACTTTTGACGCTGAGGGGAGGGCCATTGACTTTGCCGTCTGGATCGAGGATCTGCAGCTGTACTTACTGTGTGATGCGGTAGATGAGGTCTCTCTCTTTGACTTTGTCTCTGGCGCTGTCCCTGCCCCGCCTGCTGATGCTGACTCTGCCGTTCGCTCCAAGTGGGCGACCCGCGATGCTGCTGCACGTCTAGCTGTGCGTCGCCACCTCCCTTCCTCTGAGCGTGCCCACTTTAGTCAGTGCAAGACCGCTCAGGCCTTGTACGACGCTGTAGTTGCGCGCTACTCCTCCCCTTCCTCCGCTACCCTTAGCCGCCTCATGCTACCGTTTCTCTTCCCTGACCTCGCTTCCTTTCCCACTGTCGCTGACCTCGTTACCCACCTCCGCGCTAGTGACACCCGCTACCGCGCTGCCCTTCCTGCTGAGTTCCGCGCTGCGAACCCTCCTCCCATGTACATCACTCTCTACTTTCTCGTCACCCGTCTTCCTGAGTCCCTTCGTGTCGTTAGGGACCAGTTTCTCTCTGTCTGTCCCACCACTCTCACTGTCGACCTCCTTGAGGAGTCCCTGCTAGCGGCTGAGAAGAGTATTGTCGCTGTAGGGGCCTCTCGGGGTGACCCTCGCACCCCCATCTTTGAGGGGTGTGGTCCCTCCCCCCTGCTGCCCTCTGTCGCCTCTGCCGCTGCGGCCGACCTCGTTGGTTTTGAGTCGGTCGGCGCGGCGTCTGCCCCCAGTGGCAGACGCCGCACTGGCAAGGGCAAAGGGGGCAAGGGAGCGGGTGGAGCCAGAGGGGGCGGTGGAGGAGGCGGTGGGGGTGGAGGGGGGAGTGGGGGTGGCGGGGGGGGTGGTGGCGGGAGTGGAGGTAGTAGTGGCGGCGGTGGAGGCGGAGGTGGCGGCGGAGGTGGTAGCGGAGGAGGCGGTGGGAGCGGTGGGAGCGACGGTCCTGGTGGGGGAGGTGGCGGTGGCGACGGGGGTGGCGGTGGAGGCGGGGGTGGCGGTGGAGGAGGGGGTCGGAGTGGCTCGTCCCAGCGGAGCAGCTCTGGGGGTGGTCAGCGCCAGCAGCAGCAGCAGCAGCAGCCACAGCAGCAGCCGCAGCAGCAGCAGCGCTCTCGCACCGTCCCCGGCCCTCAGCAGCTCCGTGAGTGGTACTTGCAGCGTCAGCGCGGTGGTGCGCTTGGTCCCTGCCCCTACGTTCTTCGCACTGGTGACCGTGCAGGGGAGAGGTGTGGAGGCGCCCACACAGCCCGTCGCTGCTTTGGCCGCCTGACCGACGCCTGGCGTCAGCAGTTTCCGGAGGCCGCTGAGATCCCCCGCTGGGGAGAGCTGTCTAGGGCTGGTGTAGCTATTTATGATCTTGATTTTGATGCTATTCTCTCTGCTATGTATGCTGTGACTGGTAGTGATGAGGATGACTGTTACCGGTGTTTCCCGCCCGACCCGGGCATTGGTACTGCCGCGTCAGGTACTTGTGCAGCTGCTGCTCTAGGTGCCAGTGCGTCTGTGCTTTCAGGTACTGGTGAGTCCGCCCTCTCAGGTACTGTGTCGGCTTCGGCCTCTCACACCTTCACCCTTGACTCTGGAGCGTCTCGCTCCTTCTTTAGGGACCGCACCACTCTCACGCCGCTGAGTCGGCCGGTTGCGGTGTCCCTGGCGGACCCCTCTGGGGGGCCTGTCCTGTCTCGCTTCTCCACTGTCCTCCCGTGTCCGGCGGCCCCCTCTGGCACCCTGACTGGTCTCTACCTCCCCTCGTTCTCGACGAACTTGGTGAGTGGTGCTGACCTCCAGGATGCAGGTGTCCACCAGTTCACCCCTGCTCGTCAGCGGGTGACCCACTGTACGGAGGCGGATACAGGTCGCCACCTGGCTACGTTTACACGTCGGCCGGGATCGAGCCTGTACACACTGACCACTGCTTCTCCTCCAGGTACTGCGTCTGGTAGAGCCCCTTCGTCTGGTCAGGTGTTTGCTGCAGCGTCCAGGTCTGGTCCTGAGTCTGCCCCTTGTTCGTGTCGTCGTCTGTCTCACGAGACCCTCCTCTGGCACCACCGCCTTGGCCACCCCTCTCTGCTTCGGCTCAGAGGCATGGCCTCGCGGGTCCTTGTGTCTGGTCTTCCCCGGTCCCTCCCTCCCCTTCCTCCGGGCCCTGGCCCTGCCTGTGTCCCCTGTGTCGAGGGGCGCCAGCGTGCTGCCCCTCACTCCTCCCAGTTTCCTCCGACAGAGGCCCCGTTGCAGACGCTTCACATGGACGTGTGGGGCCCAGCCCGCGTCCGTGGACAGGGTCAGGAGCGCTACTTCCTGCTAGTGGTTGACGACTACTCGCGTTACACCACAGTCTTCCCCTTGCGCAGCAAGGGTGAGGTCACTCAGGTGTTGATCGACTGGATCCGCGCAGCTCGTCTTCAGCTTCGGAGAAGCTTTGGCTCTGACTTCCCTGTCTTGCGTCTGCACTCGGACAGAGGCGGAGAGTTCTCCTCGGCCCTCCTGAGTACCTACTGTCGTGTGCGAGGCATCCGTCAGACCTTCACGCTTCCGGACTCACCACAGCAGAATGGGATCGCTGAGCGCCGCATTGGCATGGTCATGGACGTCGCTCGTACGTCCATGATGCATGCGGCTGCTCCCCATTTTCTGTGGCCGTTTGCGGTCAGGTACGCTGCGCACCAGATCAACCTCCACCCCAGGGTCTCTCGACCGGAGACCTCCCCAGCTCTGTTGTGGACGGGGAAGGTTGGCGATGCGTCGGCGTTCCGGGTCTGGGGATCTCGGGCGTTTGTTCGCGACCTGTCTGCGGACAAGCTGTCCCCTCGTGCTTCTCCCTGCGTCTTCCTCGGGTTCCCCCCCGACGCCCCTGGGTGGCAGTTTTACCACCCCACCTCTCGACGTGTTCTGTCCTCCCAGGACGTCACGTTCGACGAGTCGGTACCCTACTACCGCCTCTTCCCCTACCGCACTCCGTCCCTCCCCCCACCCCCCCTCTTCTTGGTACCAGGTCCCCCCCCAGTAGTCCCCCTCCCCCCTCAGGGTCCTGCCCCTTCAGGTGTGTCTCAGGTAGACGCGGTCGAGCCTGTCGAGGTCCCTGGTGACTCCGGTGCTGCTGCGGGAGCTGAGCCTGGGGGTGCGGAGTCTAGGGGTGCTGAGCCTGGGGGTGCGGAGTCTGGGGGTGCTGAGCCTGGGGGTGCTGAGCCTGGGGGTACTGTGCCTGGGGGTGCTGTGTCTGGAGGTACTGAGCCTGGGGGTGCTGAGCCGGGAGGTGCCGAGCCTGGAGGTGCTGTGCCTGGGGGTGCTTCGTCTCACCGGGAGCCGCTCTCTCCACTAGAGCTGCGTGAGTGGTTTGCCCGGCGCTGGAGGCGTGCCGCTGGTGCTGGTGGTTCTTCGGCTGCGGAGGGCGCTGCTGCCACGCGACCTGGCGGTGCTCGTCCTGTGGGTGCTGGAGCTGCTGGGTCTGAGTGTTCTCCTGGAGCTGGTCCTGCTGAGGACGTTGGCGCTGAGCCTGCGGTTGGTGGTCCGACTGACGGTGCTCCTGGTGCTGCTGCTGGAGGTTCTGGAGCTTCTGGTGGTTCTGCTGGAGGTGCTGCTGGAGTGGGTGCTCCTGCCGGGGGTGCTGGTGCTGTTCCTGCTGTTTCTGGCGTCGCCGCGCGGCCCCGACCGTACTTCGTTCCGCTCCTGCAGCAGGTTCTTGGTCTTACACCTCCTCCTCCTTCCTTAGAGGGTCCGCAGCCTGTCCGGTCACAGCCACAGCTACAGCCTGCCTCCCCTTTGCCTGCTCCTTCTCCCTACGCTGGTCCGACTGGAGGTCTTACTGAGCGTCGTGAGCCTGCGTCTCGTCCTGCGTCGCCTGTTCGTACTGAGCGCGCTAGTGGTCGCGGGTCGCGTCAGCGTCCTCCTCCTGTCCCTGGCACGCACCGGATGTCACTGCGTCCGTCCACTGCTCCTCTGCGTGCCCCTTTGCCTTCTCCTCCTGCTTCCTCTCTTCCTGCTCTTGCCGACCCGGAGTCGGACTCTCTTCGTGCTGCCAGTCCTACTGTCACGCGTCTCCTTGCTACTGCTGTCACTGACCCTTCCTTCGAGTCGTCTGCTGCGTCTGCCCTTGTCACTGAGCTTGTCGACTTTGCTGCGCGCTGTCGTCTAGACTACGCTGCTCGTCTTGTCGCTGAGTCTGAGTCCGCCTGTCCTCCGTCCGTCGGGGGTGAGTGTGCCCTTGGCACGGACGTCCTAGAGGACAGGCAGGAGGAGTTCCAGTGTCTAGCCGCTGCTTCACCTCGTCTCGCGTCTGTACTGCTAGCCCCTGAGGGAGACCCGGATGCACTAGACATCCCGACTCCGCGTTCTTACGCGGAGGCCGTAGAGGGTCCCTACTCCTCTCAGTGGCAGGCAGCTATGGATGCAGAGATGGCTTCCTGGAAGTCCACAGGCACCTACGTTGACGCGGTTCCCCCTCCTGGGGCGAACATCGTCAGTGGCATGTGGATCTTCAGGGTGAAGCGGCCGCCGGGCTCGCCGCCTGTCTTCAAGGCGCGTTACGTGGCTCGTGGCTTCAGTCAGCGGCAGGGAGTTGACTACTTTCAGACCTTCTCTCCCACCCCGAAGATGACCACTCTTCGGGTGCTGCTGCACATTGCCGCTCAGCGCGACTACGAGCTTCACTCTCTCGACTTCAGCACTGCGTTCCTGCAGGGTAGCCTGCACGAGGAGATCTGGCTGCGCCGTCCGCCTGGCTTCACTGGGACTTTCCCTCCTGGTACCCAGTGGAGCCTCCGACGGCCAGTCTACGGTCTCCGCCAGGCACCGCGTGAGTGGCACGACACACTGAGGACTACGCTTGCGGCTCTTGGGTTTGCTCCTTCTACTGCTGACCCGTCGCTGTTTCTTCGCACCGACACTTCCCTGCCGCCGTTCTACATCCTCGTGTACGTCGACGACTTGGTCTTTGCCACAGCGGACACTGCTGGACTCGCCTACGTGAAGTCCGAGCTGCTGAAGAGACACACGTGCACAGACCTGGGTGAACTGCGCAGCTACCTTGGCTTGCAGATCACTCGGGACAGAGCACGCCGCACCATTACCCTGACTCAGTCACACATGGTGCAGCAGGTCCTTCAGCGCTTCGGCTTCACGTACTCCTCGCCTCAGGCCACTCCTCTGCCTACTCGCCACTCACTCTCAGCTCTGCCTTCGGATGAGTCCGTAGAGTCGAGTGGTCCGTATGCAGAGCTTGTTGGCTGCCTCATGTACCTGATGACCTGCACTCGACCTGACCTTGCATACCCTCTGAGCATCCTTGCACGCTATGTTGCTCCTGGGAGACACCGACCAGAGCACATGGCTGCAGCGAAGAGGGTATTGCGCTACCTGTGCAGTACGTCGGGCATGGGGCTAGTGCTTGGAGGGCGGAGTCCAGTGGTCCTTACTGGGCACGCAGACGCTTCTTGGGCTGACGACCAGGCTACGCAGCGGTCGTCACAGGGTTACACCTTCAGCCTTGGTTCCGGCTCTGTCTCGTGGCGGTCTACTCGCTCGTCTTCGGTTCTCGGCTCCAGTTGTGAGGCTGAGATCTACGCCGGGGCCATGGCTGCACAGGAGCTTCGCTGGCTCACCTACCTGCTGACTGACCTTGGAGAGCTGCCTCGTTCTCCTCCAGTGCTGTACGTAGACAACAAGGCCATGTTGGCCTTGTGTCGAGAGCAGCGCTTGGAGCACAGAACGAAGCACATTGCTCTCCGCTACTTCCTTGCTCGTGAGCTGCAGCAGCGTGGTCAGTTGCGACTTGCTTACGTGGCCTCTGAGGCCAACACTGCTGATGTGTTCACCAAGGCACTTGCGCCTTGCGACCATCAGCGCTTTTGTACCCAGCTGGGTCTTGTACCTGTCTTGCCTCACTTGCTCTCTTCTTGACTTTACTTGTACTTTGACATATATATACCTGCTCTTGCTTGTCTAGTTTTATATATATGTCTTTACTCCTGCATGTGAACTGGCCTCTGGCCTTGCTCTTGTGCTCGGACTGTGTGGTGACTTTGTGATCCACCCTGAGCTTGTTTTGCTTTGCTTGACTGGTCTTGTGACCCCTTGTTCTCCCCCACTTTGCCTATGGGGGTGTGTCAGATTATTATAGCTGATGCATGTTTGTAGGCTATAGTGGGGTAGCACATATGGGGTACAGTTTGCTAGGGTTGTATTTGTACCCAACTCTGACTTAGTCAACTCATTCCTCTGCTCATAGTTTCACATTCCCCCCCTAGAGCCTGCTGAACCATCGCAGGCTCTTTAGGAGCGACGGAGCCGTGGACTGCGGTGACGAGCCCGAGGATCTGCAGTCCACTCTGTGAGTAGCGGGGAAGATTTACATCCTCGGGATAAGCTACTTCGTCTCCCGTTTCTGGATCAGGTATGAAATTTGGTCCTATTCGTTCTGTTTCGCTGGTGTTGACTGTCGCAGGTGTTACGTAACCGTTGTCGGTGAAGTGGTAGAAGGTTTCGGCGTTGGCACTTTCGTGAGGGTTGTCTTCGTCCATGAGAACATCGACGGAGCAGAATGGAAGAGGTCCGGCTTCTTCTGATGCGTTGTCCACATTCTGCGCATCCAAGTCTGCTTCGTCCGCTGCTGAGGCGAAGGCTCCGTCACCACGAAGGCCACCTGTGGGGTCTTCGTCTTCTTGCAAGTTGGCAAGGTACGTCTAGAGCGTGAGTCGTTCATAGAAAATTACGTCACGTGCTGCTAGTGTTTCCTTTGAGTGGACGTCGAAGATTTTCCACGCGTTGTAGTTTTTTTCGATGCCCAGGTGTAGTCCCCACTGTGCTCGTTGAGAAAATCGGCCCGCTCGTGCTGCTGGGGGTCGGTACTGTACCATGCACCCGAAAACTCGTAACATTTTTGTGCTGCCCTGTTTCCCTGTCCATAGCAGATGCGGTGATGCGTTGTTCGGAAGCGATGACGACGACAGCAAATTGTGCAGCATGACAGCGTGGTCCATTGCTGCAGGCCATTGGTGGTTGGGTAGCCGCATGCCACGTAGCAGTTTGCGCATGGTGTTCTGCAGGGTCCTGTTCATTCTCTCTGCTACTCCTTGCTGCTGATGGGCGTAGGGAAGGGAGATGAGCTGCTTGATTCCCCTTTCCGCCAGGTACTGCTTGAACCGCTGAGAGGTGTATTCTCCTCCTCCGTCTGACTGGAAGCTTTTCAGTTGTATGCCCGACTCTCTCTCTGCTACTGGTAGCCAGGCAACGAAGGCTGCGAATGCCATGTCGCGGCTGGGTAGGTTTAGGTGCCAGACGTAACGGGTGGCGGCGTCGATGAAGGTGATTGTGTAGTTGTATGTGACTTGTCCTAGTTCCCGATAGAACAGGATATCGCTATACACCTTCTCAAGTGGTGCGTGCGCGGGAGCGCTTGGGTTGTGATGTGACGCGAATGGTCGATGCGGTAAGTCGCCTTCAGGGCTGGTGAAACATGATCCTCGCGCTCGTTGAAGTTCTCGTTCGTCGGTTAGTAGGAGTGAGTCCTTGTCAAGTACTCCTGCTCTTATTGTATTGTTTAATACTGTGTTGCTTGGGTGTCCCAACCGTGCGTGCCAGGTGCTTTCGTTCGCGCGATGTCCGGGTGATCGTCGGTACATGTCGGAGTTGGAGTAGAAGCTGGTGGTGAAGTTGGTGCTGCGATGAACTTCTCGTGGTGCTGGGTGCAGTTGTTGCGCTGGTGTTGGTGGTGTGTCGTCGATGAGGAGTGGTGCCGTTGAAGGACCAGCAACTAGTGTTGACATTCCTGCTGCTGCATTGATGGTTCTGCTGCTGTCGATGTTGTCTCTGCTGCTGCCGATGTTGTCTCTGCTGCTGCCGATGTTGTCTCTGCTGCTGCCGATGTTGTTTCTGCTGCTGCCGATGTTGTCTCTGCTGCTGCCGATGTTGTCTGGATTGTTGCTACCGCCCTTGTTCTTTGTGCTTCAGGGATGGTGTGTGAGTACCAGAAGCCTTCTGGACTGAAGTCTGAATCAAGGTCCGGAGGGTGTGTCCAGTCGGTGAAGTTGATGATGGCGTCCCTGTCGGCAGTGCCAAGGTCAGGGACGAAATCAAGAACGAAGACGTTGTTCTTTAGGACCGCCCTACCGATGTAGAGTCCTCCTCTCCCGTGATACAGCTTGAATTCTTGAGTGGTATTGTCTGCTTCGAGATGAATCCCTTTCGCCATCAGCTGGCTGACGCTCAGTAAGTTGTAGCCGAGTCCCTCCGCGATTAGTACCTTTGACATCTGTAGTACGACGTTTGTTTCCCTTGACTGAAGTTGAACTACGCCTTGTCGTCGTGTTCGCAGGTTTTGGTTGTTGGCGACTGTAATGACGACTTCGCGTTGAAGCTGGTGTTCTCGTTGAACGAAGCGTCCTGAGGAACACATGTGCTGTCCGCAGTAACTGTCCAAGAACCAAGTGTCCTTTCCGGATGGTTCGCTTTGAGCGATGGCGGCGTATGTCGGGTTCGCCTGAAGTGACTCGCGGCGGGGTGTGGTTTCGTCGAGTTGTTCTTCCGGTGAGTAGTGTGGTGGTGACTCGGTGATGCAGGAGTCTGTTATCTTTGTCATGCAGCTAACGATGTTTCTTGCTTCTTGTGCAGGTTGTCCTGTTGAAGTCTTTGAAGCTAGAATCTGAGTTGTAGGATTTGTCTGCGTTGAGGCGACTTGGCTGCTTGAAGGCCGAAGTTGCCGCTGCGGGGTTGTTGATTGTTGACGATTCGGGCAGTGCGTGCGCGGGTGTCCTGAAGTTTTGCAGATGTGGCAGAACGGAGGTACTGGCTTCAGTTGTTGCTGCCGGTTGTTGTTGTTGTTGTACCGTCGCTGGGTGTGGAACGCGAACTCTGGTGCAGAAGTCTTCTTTGTGTGTCGTTCTTCTTGCAGGTCCATGTCTTGCTGCTCGGCATGGATTTCGGCGCAGAGTGCTGCTTCGGAGATTCTTCCGTGAGCTCGGAGGATGGCTTTTGTGGCGCGCCATTGAGGACCGAGGCCGCCGATGATGTCTGTCACGAAGGCGTCTTCAGAAATCGACCCTCCGCATCGAAGAAGCTTGTCGCGCAATTCGCGACATCGACTGATATACGCCATTCCTTTCTCCCCTGGTTTCATTTCAACCGTTGTCAGTTGTGCCATTAACCGACTTTGACTTACGCTGTCTGTTGCTTGATACAGGCTCTTCAGGTGGTTGTACGTGAGCTCCGCGAAGTTACCGTAACCTCGGTAAGTCCTTATGTTCTGCTGTTGAGTCGGGGTGATATTTCTCAGCAGGATCGTGTACGCCATCATTGACTGATAGGTGTACTGCTGCTTCTCGTACTGTGTGCCGTTTGTTGGGTATGGCAGGGACCCGCCGAAGAACCCGAGTATCTGCGCGCCTTCCATCATCAGCTCAAACTCGAACGACCAAGTGAAGAAATCCTTTCCATCGAAAGGTCTTAACGTCTGCATCTTCAGAACATGTGCGAACTGCGACAGAACTTGTAGTGCGTCCAGTTGTTTTTCTTGTCCAGGTGAGGGCTGTGGGTGTGGCATGAAGCTGATGGATCCGCGCTCGTACAGAGCAAAGGTAGGCTGTTGTTGCTGATTTCCTCGTGCATACGATGAGCCGTCGAGACTCATGGGTGTTGCTCCGTTGTTGTTGCTGTTGTGTGATTGCGCAGGTGCCGATTGCTGATGTTGCTTGTAGAAGGACATGAAGGAGAAGAACTTCTCCATCATGCTCTGGTCGAAGTCCGCAGGATGATTTGCGGGAGTCTCTGTAGATGTTGCTCTGGGTCTTGTTGCCGTGCCCTCCTCTGTCTGTAGGCCAGAGGCAGGAGGTGGAGTAGGAGTAGTGCCCTGGGATCCGTTGGAGTTGCTCCTTCCCTTTTGTGTAGCCATGCTGATTGATACTGTTGGTATATAAGTCAAATTCCCCCGGATAGCTCTCATACCATGTTGGGCTGAAAAAGCCCTTAGGATCTTTGCAGAGGTGAATTCTGGGTAGAGTTGATGTAGTAGCGGAAGCGTCTTAATAAAGAGTTTGTGAACCACCTTGCGCTAGTATGTGAGGGCAAAGTGAATTGATTAAAGCAAAGAGATACAAGATTATATATGAATACAGAGAATATGAAGAGACACAGTTATAACTACTTTACTGTTGCTGTTGCGGTTCGATACAGTGACGACTCGGGCAACTGCTCTGTAAAGAGTCAGTTGCGTGTCCTTGCTGTCGCGCTGCATTTGTTAGATCAAAGGTCGCTGACCTTTGACTTTCGCGTAACCTCCAGCGGTTACTTCTGTTGGAAACAATCGGTCCTAAGCGCCTATGTCGTGTCGAAACACTAAAGACACAAGTGAAGCAACGCATATCGAGGCACCAGCGAGTCAACCCTCGGAAGTTGAAGCAACAGCTGGAGGTTACGCGAAGGTCAAAGGTCAGCGACCTTTGACTTGACAAATGCAGCGCGACAGCAAGGACACACAACTGACTCGATATTGAGCAGTTGCCCGAGTCGCACTGTATCGAACCGCAACAGCCAACAGTAAAACAGTTATCATTCGTATCTCTTCGTATTCCTTGTAATCATATATAAAATCTTGTATCTCCTTGTTTTAATCAACTTACTTTGCCCTCACATACTAGCGCAAGGTGGTTCAGAATCTCTTTGTTAACGCTTCCGCTACTACATCATTCTTCCCAGAGATTAACCCTACCAAAGATCCTAAGGGGCACTCAGCCCAACATGGTATGAGAGCTGGTTAGGGTTAAAATTCTATTTCCCCTTAAATTACACCAAGAGACATGTCGACCAGAAAGGAGAGGAGCTCCTCCAACGGCTCTCTTGGTACTACTCCTACTCCACCTCCTGCCTCTGGCCTACAGACAGAGGAAGGCACAACAACGAGACCGGCCGCTGGGTCTACTGAAACACCCGCAAACCGAGGCGCGGGCTTCGATCCAAGCATGATGGAGAAGTTCTTCTCCTTCATGTCCTTCTATGAGCAGCATCAGCAAGGAGTACCTGCGCGATCAAACAACAACAACAACAACAACAACGTGACACCCATGAGTCTCGATGGCTCATCCTACGCACACGGGAATCAACAACAACAACCTACCTTCGCTCCGTACGAGCCCCAGCGCGGCTCCGTCAGCTTCATGCCACAACCACAACCTGCACCGGGACAAGAAAGAACGCTGGACGCACTACAAGTTCAGTCGCAGTTCGCGCACGTTTTAAAACTGCAAACGACAAAACCTTTCGACGGGAAGGACTTCTTTACCTGGTCGTTCGAATTCGAGCTGATGATGGAAGGAGCGCAAATCCTTGGCTTCTTGGACGGGTCCCTGCCATACCCAAGAAATGGCACACAGTTTGAGAAGCAGCAGTACACCTATCAATCGATGATGGCGTACACGATACTACTGAGGAACATCACCCCGACTCAATAGCAGAACATAAGGACTTACCGAGGTTATGGCAACTCCGCGGAGCTCGCGTACAATCACTTGAAGAACCTGTATCAAGCAACAGACAGCGTAAACCAAAGTCGGTTAATGGCACAGCTGACAACAATCGAAATGAAACCAGGCGAGAAGGGAATGGCGTATATCAGTCGCTGCCGCGAGCTGCGCGACAAGCTTCTTCGATGTGGAGGATCGATTTCAGAAGACGCCTTCGTCACGGTTGTCATCGGCGGTCTTGGTCCTCACTGGCGCTCCACTCGCGCCATACTACGAGCACACGGGAGAATCTCCGAAGCAGCACTCTGCGCCAAAATCCATGCTGAGCAGCAAGACATGGACCTGCAAGAAGAACGACACAAGAGAAAGGTATCAGTACCCGAATTCGCGTTTCACACTCAACGGCGCCACAACAACAACAACAGTCGACCGAAAATCGTACCTCCGTTCTGCCACCTCTGCAAGACTTCAGGGCATCCTCGTACGCACTGCCCGAATCGACAGCAGCCAACGTCGCCACAACGCCAACTTCGCCCTTCAAGCAGTCAAGTCGCCTCAACGCAAGCAAATCCGACAACTTCGGTACAAGTCTCAACAACATCGACGGGACAACCTGCGAAAGAAACAAGAAACATCATCAGCTGCATGGCAAGGCTGAGCGACTCCTTCGTAACTGAGGCACCACCATATTACTCACCAGAAGAACAACTCGACAACAGCACGCCTCGCCGCGAGTCACTTCAACCGAACCCGACGTACGCCGCCATCGCTCAAAGCGAACCGTCCGGGAAAGACACATGGTTCTTGGATAGTTGCTGCGGACAGCACATGTGCTCCTCGGGACGCTTCGTTTAACGCGAGCACCGACTTCATCGAGAGGTCGTCATCACAGTCGCCAATAACCAGAACCTGCGCACACGACGACAAGGGATTGTGCAACTTCAGTCACGAGAAACAAATGTTACACTACAGATGTCAAAAGTACTAATCGCGGAGGGACTCGGCTACAACTTACTGAGCGTCAGTCAGCTGATGGCGAAAGGCATACATCTCGAAGCAGACAGCACCACCCAAGAATTCAAGTTGTATCACGGGAGAGGAGGTCTCTACATCGGCAAGGCGGTCCTCAAGAACAACGTCTTCGTCCTCGATTTTGTCCCTGACCTTGACACCGCCGACAGCGACGCCATCGTTAACTTCACCGACTGGACACATCCTCCAGACCTTGATCCAGACTTCAGTCCAGAAGGCTTTTGGTATTCACATACCATTCCTGAAGCAGAACGAACACGCGCGTTAGTAACAATACAACATTCAGCAGCAGCAGAGACAACATCGGCAGCAGCAGAGACAACATCGGCAGCAGCAGAGACATCATCGGCAGCAGCAGAGACAACATCGGCAGCAGCAGAGACATCATCGGCAGCAGCAGAGACATCATCGGCAGTAGCAGGAACAACAACAGTAGCAGCAACAACGACACCAGTCCTCGTTGACGAAACACCGCCAACACCAGCATAACAGCTCCACCCAGCACCACGAGAAGTTCATCGTAGCGCAAACTTCACCACCAGCTTCTATTCCAACTCCGATATGTACCGACAATCACCCGGACATCGCGCCGACGAAAGCACTTGGCACGCAAGGATGGGACACCCAAGCAACACTGTGTTAAACAACACAATAAGAGCAGGAGTCCTTGACAAGGACTCGTTACTACTACTCGACGGCAGAGAACTCCAACGGGCACGAGGAACATGCCTTACCTGCCCCGAAGCCGACTTACCACATCGGCCGTTCGCTCCTCGTCACAACCCGAGCGCACCCGCGTACGCACCACTCGAAAAGGTGTATAGCGACATCCTGTACAATCGGGAACCAGGACAAGTAATCTACAACTACACAATCACCTTCATCGACGCCGCCACCCGTTACGTCTGGCACCTAAACCTACCCAACCGCGACATGGTCCTCGAAGCATTCGCTGCTTGGCTATCAGAAGCAGAGAGAGAGTCGGGCGTAAAGCTGAAAAGCTTCCAGTCAGACGGAGGAGGAGAATACACCTCTCAGCGATTCAAGCAGTACCTGGCGGAAAGGGGGATCAAGCAGCTCCTCTCTCTTCCCTACGCCCATCAGCAGCAAGGTGTAGCAGAAAGAATGAACAGGACTCTGCAGAACAGCATGCGCAAACTGTTACAAGGCATGCGGCTACCCAACCACCAGTGGCCTGCAGCAATGGACCACGCTGTCATGCTGCACAACTTGCTGTCGTCATCGTCGCTTCCAAACAACGCATCACCGCATCTGCTGTGGACAGGGAAACAGGGCAGCACAAAAATGTTACGAGTGTTCGGATGCATGGTACAGTATCGACCCTCAGCAGCACGAGCGGGCCGATTTTCACAACACGCACAGTGGGGACTACACCTCGGCATCGAAAAGAATTACAACGCGTGGAAAATCTTCGACGTCCACTCCAAGGAAACAGTAGCAGCACGTGACGTCATTTTCTACGAACGACTCACGCTCCAGACGTACCTTGCCAACTTGCAAGAGGACCAAGATCCCACAGGTGGTTTTTGTGGCGACCGAGCCTTCGCCTCCGCAGAAGAGGAAGCTGACTGGGACGAGCAGAATGTGGACAACGCGTCAGAAGAAGCCGGACCTCTCCCGTTCTGCTCCGTCGATGTTCCCATGGACGAAGACAGCCCTCGCGAAAGTGTCAACGCCGAAACCTTCTACTACTTCGCCGACAACGGTTACGTAACACCTGCGACAGTCAACACCAACGAAGCAGAACGAGTAGGACCGAATTTCATACCTGATCCAGAAGCGGGAGATGAAGCAGCATATCCCGAGGATGCAACTCTTCCCCGCTACTCACAGACTGGACTGAAGATACTCGACCTCGTCACCGCAGTCCACAGCAACAACCTTCCTAAGGAGCCTGCGACGGTTCAGCAGGCTCTGGGGGGGGAACACAGGGAAAAATGGCGTGAAGCCATGGACAGAGAGTAAAAGGCGTTGGAGGAACGGAACACCTGGAAAGTTGTCCCCATCAACGTGGCAAGGAACAAGACCATTCTCACCGGGAAATGGGTCTTCCGCGTTAAAACAAAAGGAGACGGCACAATTGAGAAGTTCAAAGCACGTTGGGTTGTGCGTGGATTCGATCAGGAGCACGGACGGGACTTCACCGAGACATTCGCCCCGGTTAGCCGACATACCTCACTTCGAATCCTCCTCGCGATTGCCGCCATGAAGAAAAGGAAGCTACGGCAAATCGATGTCGCCAACGCGTTCCTCTACGCACCTGTCGACGCAGAGATCTTCGTGGAACTACCTCACGGTACTAACGGAGAGCCCAACCAGGTTTGCCAGCTGCTGAAATCGCTCTACGGAATCAAACAAGCCCCGTGGCTGTGGCAACAGTACCTACACGCTCGCCTCATACGCATCGGATTCCGCCAACTACCTCACAACAAAGGAATGTACCGACTCACGAAGGGTACCAACTACATCCTGCTGATCGTCTACGTAGACGACCTACTCTACATCGGCTCCACTGACGACATCACCACCTGGTTCGAAGGGGAGTTACACAGGGACCTCACACTCACGGTCTCCTATACCGTCACACAGTACCTCGGCTTGAACATTCGAGAGGAAGAAGATGCGATCTACCTCAACGCCACTAAGTACGCCGACACCATCGCCAAACGCTTCACGCTCACGCCTACCACCATCTCTACGCCCTACCGCTACGCGACAGGAAACCACGAGGAAGGATCCACTCTACTCAAATCCGCCAGGATACGCGACTACCAGAGAAAGCTAGGATGCCTTCTCTTCGCAGCCGTTACCTGCCGCCCCGACCTCTCATACTCCGCAAGCCAGCTCGCCACTCATCTCAAAAGGCCTGAAGCAAAACACATGGCCGAACTCGACCACGCTCTACACTATCTCGTCAGTACGCCAACGATCGGCCTAACATATCACAAGAACGCGACCACGCCACCTAAGCTAATCAGTTACGTCGACGCATATCACGCGGGCGACTCCGACAACAAACGATCACGCACCAGCTACATCTATCGCTTCGAGCCTATCGGGCCTATCTCCAGGCAATCGAGCAAGCAGGAACTAATTGCTCTCTCGTCAGCTGAAGCAGAATATATTGCACTCTGCTCAGCCACCAAGGAAGGACTCTATCTTCGCAAGCTGCTGGAAGAAGCGAAGTTAGCCGAGTTTCCCAACTTTACCCTGTTCTGCGACAACCAATCGGCAATTCGCATCGCCAACAAGAACAGTTTTGCGAACAAGACGAAACACATCGCCCTGCGATACTTCTTTGTGAAGGACGAGATCGAGAAGGGAAGGCTCGAGCTGTCATATTGCCCCACGTCCAAAATGGCAGCTGACTACCTGACCAAGAAGCTCGGAAAGCAGAAATTCGAATATTGCATGCTGCTGACTGGACAGAGCCACGTCAGCGACACTCCAGAAGCGAAGGGGAGTGTTGGAAACAATTGGTCCTAAGCGCCTCTGTCGTGTCGAAACACTAAAGACACAAGTGAAGCAACGCATATCGAGGCACCAGCGAGTCAACCCTCGGAAGTTGAAGCAACAGCTGGAGGTTACGCGAAGGTCAAAGGTCAGCGACCTTTGACTTGACAAATGCAGCGCGACAGCAAGGACACACAAGTGACTCCATATTGAGCAGTTGCCAGAGTCGCACTATATCGAACCGCAACAGCCAACAGTAAAACAGATATCATTCGTATCTCTTCGTATTCCTTGTAATCATATATAAAATCTTTTATCTCGTTTTACTCAACTTACTTTGAGAAAACTGAAACGAGAATGATTGACTAAGGAGCGAAAGTGATACAAATATGCAACCCTAGAAATGTGTACCCCATATAGGCTACCCCACTATAGCCTACACAACATTATAATTTGACACACCCTCATAGGCAAAGTGGGGGAGAACAAGGGGTCACAAGACCAGTCAAGCAAAACAAAGCAAAGCTCAGGGTGGATCACAAAGTCACCACACATTCCGAGCACAAGTTCAAGGCCAGAAGGCCAGTTCACATGCAGGAACACATATATATATAACAGGCTAAACAAGCAAGAGCAGGAGTATATATATATGTCACAGTACAAGCAAGGTCAAGAAGTGAGTAAGTGAGGCAAGACAGGTACAAGACCAAGCTGAGTACAGAAGCGCTGATGATCACAAGGCGCAAGTGCCTTAGTGAAGATATCAGCAGTGTTGGCCTCAGAGGCCACGTACGCAAGTCGCAACTGACCACGCTGCTGCAGCTCACGAGCAAGAAAGTAGCGGAGAGCAATGTGCTTCGTTCTGTGCTCCACGCGCTGCTCCCGACACAAGGCCAGCATGGCCTTGTTGTCTACGTACAGCACTGGAGGAGAACGAGGCGGCTCTCCGAGGTCAGTCCGCAGGTAGGTGAGCCAGCGAAGCTCCTGAGCAGCCATGGCTCCGGTGTAGATCTCAGCCTCACAACTGGAGCCAAGAACATAAGACGAGCGAGTAGCCCGCCACGAAAGAGAGCCGGAACCAAGGCTGAAGGTGTAACCCTGTGACGACCGCTGTGTAGCCTGGTCGTCAGCCCAAGAAGCGTCTGCGTGCCCAGTGAGGACCACTGGACTCTGCCCTCCAAGCACTAGCCCCATGCCCGACGTACTGCACAAGTAGCGCAACACCCTCTTCGCTGCAGCCATGTGCTCTGGTCTGTGTCTCCTAGGAGCAACATAGCGTGCAAGAATGCTAAGAGGGTATGCAAGGTCAGGTCGTGTGCAGGTCATCAGGTACATGAGGCAGCCAACAAGCTCTGGGTACGGGCCACTCGACTCTACGGACTCATCCGAAGGCAGAGCTGAGAGCGAGTGGCGAGTAGGCAGAGGAGTGGCCTGAGGCGAGGAGTACGTGAAGCCGAAGCGCTGAAGGACCTGCTGCACCATGTGTGACCGAGTTAGGCTAATGGTGCGGCGTGCTCTGTCCCGGGTGATCTGCAAGCCAAGGTAGCTGCGCAATTCACCCAGGTCTGTGCACGTGTGTCTCTTCTGCAGCTCGGACTTCACGTGGGCGAGTCCAGCAGTGTCAGTAGTGGCAAAGACCAAGTCGTCGACGTACACGAGGATGTAGAACGGCGGCAGAGAGGTGTCGGTGCGCAGAAACAGCGATTGGTCAGCAGTAGAGGGAGCAAACCCAAAAGCCGCAAGCGTAGTCCTCAGTGTGTCGTGCCACTCGCGCGGTGCCTGGCGTAGACCGTAGACTGGCCGTCGGAGGCTCCACTGGGTGCCAGGAGGGAAAGTCCCAGTGAAGCCAGGTGGACTTATAGTGTGACTTATAGTGACGAGGGTGACTGTTACCGGTGTTTCCCGCCCGATCCGGGCATTGAGACTGCTGCTCTAGGTGCTGGTGAGGCTGCTGCTCTAGGTGCTAGTGCGGGTGTTGCTCTAGGTGCCAGTGCGTCTGCGTCCTCAGGTAGTGGTGAGTCTGCGCTCTCAGGTACCGCGCCGGCTTCGGCCTCCCTCACCTTTACACTTGACTCAGGGGCTTCTCGCTCCTTCTTTCGAGACCGCACCACACTCACGCCGCTTGGTCGGCCGGTTGCAGTCGCCCTAGCAGACCCCTCTAGGGGTCCTGTCCTCTCTCACTTCTCCACTGTCCTCCCGTGTCCGGCTGCCCCCTCTGGCACCTTGTCTGGTCTTTACCTCCCCTTGTTCTCTACGAACTTGGTGAGTGGTGCTGACCTGCAGGATGCGGGGGTTCACCAGTTTACTCCTGCGAGTGAGCGGGTGACCCACTGCTCGGACGCTCGCACAGGCCGGCACCTGGCCACGTTTACACGTCGGCCGGGGTCGAGCCTCTACACCCTGACCACTGAGTCTCCTCCTGTCCCTGCGTCTGGTCAGGTAGCTGCGTCGGGTCAGGTGTTTGCTGCAGCGTCCAGGTCTGGTCCTGAGTCTGCCCCCTGCTCGTGTCGCCTCCTGTCTCACGAGACTCTCCTCTGGCACCACCGTCTTGGTCAACCCTCCCTGCCTCATCTCCGAGGCATGGCTTCCCGTGTCCTTGTCTTTGGTCTTCCCCGGTCCCTCCCTCCCCTTCCTTCGGGGCCTGGTCCTTCCCGTGTTCCCTGTGTCGAGGGGCGGCTACGGGCTGCTCCTCACTCCTCTCCGTTTCCCCCGACAAAGGCCCCGCTGCAGACGCTTCACATGGACGTGTGGAGCCCGGCCCGCGTCCGTGGACAGGGTCACGAGCGCTACTTTCTGCTGGTGGTTGACGACTACTCGCGTTACACCACAGTCTTCCCCTTGCGCAGCAAGGACGATGTCACTGAGGTGTTGATCCACTGGATCCGCGCAGCTCGTCTCCAGCTCAGGAGGAGCTTCGGCTCGGACTTTCCTGTTCTGCGTCTGCACTCTGACAGAGGCGGAGAGTTCTCCTCTGGCCTTCTGCGAGCCTACTTCCGTGCGCGAGGCATCCGCCAGACCTTTACGCTTCCGGACTCTCCACAGCAAAATGGGATTGCTGAGCGCCGCATTGGCATGGTCATGGACGTCGCTCGTACGTCCATGATGCATGCGGCTGCCCCCTATTTTCTGTGGCCATTTGCGGTTCGGTACGCGGCGCATCAGATCAACCTTCACCCCAGGGTCTCCAGGCCGGAGACCTCCCCAGCTTTGCTGTGGACGGGGAAGGTAGGCGATGCGTCTGCGCTCCGTGTCTGGGGATCTCGGGCGTTTGTCCGCGACTTGTCTGCGGGCAAGCTGTCCCCTCGTGCTGCTCCTTGTGTCTTCCTTGGCTTCCCCCGTGACGCGCCAGGGTGGCAGTTCTACCACCCCACCTCTCGTCGTGGTCTGTCCTCTCAGGACGTCACGTTTGATGAGTCGGTCCCCTACTACCGCCTCTTCCCCTTCCGCACTCCTTCTCTCCCCCCGCCACCGCTCTTCCTTGTGCCAGGTCCCCCCCCGGTAGACCCCCTCCCCCCTCAAGGTCCTGCCCCTTCAGGTGTGTCCCAGGTAGACGCGGTCGAGCCGGTCAAGGTTACTGGTGACTCTGGTGCTGCTGTGGGTGCTGAGCCTGGGGGTGCTGACTCTGGGGGTGCTGCGCGGGTGGGTACTACGCCTGGGAGTGGTGGGCCTTCGGGTGGTACTGCTGGGGGTGCTGAGCTTGGGGGTGCTGCGCCTTGGGGTGCTGAGCCTGGGGGTGCTACGCCTGGGGGTGCTGAGCCTAGGGGTGCTACGCCTGGGGGTGCTGAGCCTGGAGGTCCTATGTCTGGAGGTGCTGAGCCTGGGGGTGCCACGTCTGGAGCTGCTGAGCCTGGGGGTGCGGAGCCGGCGGCCGCTGGGCCTGCTCGTGTGGCGTCTGGCGCTGCTGGGCCTGGAGGTTCTCCGGGTGCTTCGTCTCGGCGGGAGCCACTCTCTCCACAGGAGCTGCGTCAGTGGTTTGCCCGGCGCTGGAGGCGTACTGCTGGAGCTTCTTCGGCTGCTGAGGATGCTGGTGCCGCCGGTCCCGGAGGTGCTCGTGCCGCGAGTACTGGAGCTGCTGGGTTTGCGGGTTTGCCTGGAGCTGGAGGTGCTGAGGGTGTTGGCGCTGAGGCTACTGCTGTCAGTCCTGGAGACGGTTCTGCTGGGGGTGTTGCTGGTGCTGCTGGAGGTGCTGCTGGCTCTAGTCCTGCTGCGGGTGCTGCTGGTCCTGCTGGAGGTCCTGCAGCTGGCCGTGGTGTTGGCGCTGGTGCTGTCCCTACTGTGTCTGGAGACGCCGCGCGCCCTCGGCAGTACTTCGTTCCGCTCCTTCAGCAGGTTCTTCGTCTTCCTCCTCCCTTAGAGTGTCCACCGCCTGTCCAGTCCCAGTCACAGCTTCCGCAGGCCTCCCCACTGCCTGCTCCTTCTCCCTACACTGGTCCTACTGGAGGTCTTGCTGAGCGTCGTGAGCCTGCGTCTCGTCCTGCGTCGCCTGTTCGTGCTGCTCGCACTAGTGGTCGCGGTTCGCGTCAGCGCCCTCCTCCTGTCCCTGGCACGCACCGGATGTCTCTGCGTCCGTCCACTGCTCCTCTGCGTGCCCCTTTGCCTTCTCCTCCTGAGTCCTCTCTTCCTGCTCTTGCCAACTCGGAGTCGGACTCTCTTCGTGCTGCCAGTCCTACTGTCACGCGTCTCCTTGCTACTGTCGTCACTGACCCCTCCTTTGAGTCCACTGCTGCGTCTGCTCTTGTTGCTGAGCTCGTCGACTTTGCTGCTCGCTGTCGTCTAGACTACGCTGCTAGTCTTGTTGCTGAGTCTGCGTCTTTCTGTCCTCCGTCCGTCGGGGGTGAGTGTGCTCTTGGCACGGACGTCCTTGAGGACAGGCAGGAGGAGTTCCAGTGTCTGGCTGCTGCTTCACCTCATCTCGTGTCCGTACTGCTTACCCCTGAGGGAGACCCGGATGCACTTGACATCCCGACTCTGCGCTCTTACGCGGAGGCCGTAGAGGGTCCCTACTCCTCTCAGTGGCAGGCAGCTATGGATGCAAAGATGGCTTCCTGGAAGTCCACAGGCACCTACGTTGACGCAGTTCCCCCTCCTGGGGCGAACATCGTCAGTGGCATGTGGATCTTCAGGGTGAAGTGGCCACCAGGTTCTCCACCTGTCTTCAAGACGCGGTACGTCGCTCGTGGCTTCAGTCAGCGGCAGGGAGTTGACTACTTTCAGACCTTCTCTCCCACCCCGAAGATGACCACTCTTCGGGTGCTGCTACACATAGCCGCTCAGCGTGACTACGAACTTCACTCCCTTGACTTCAGCACTGCTTTCTTGCAGGGTAGCCTGCATGAGGAGATCTGGCTGCGCCGTCCACCTGGCTTCACTGGGACTTTCCCTTCCTGCACCGAGTGGAGCCTCCGACGGCCAGTCTACGGTCTCCGCCAGGCACCGCGCGAGTGGCACGACACACTGAGGACTACGCTTGCGGCTCTTGGGTTTGCTCCCTCTACTGCCGACCCGTCGTTGTTTCTGCCTACCGACACCTCTCTGCCGCCGTTCTACATCCTCGTGTACGTCGACGACTTGGTCTTTGCCACTGCTGACACTGCTGGACTCGCCCACGTGAAGTCCGAGCTGCAGAAGAGACACACGTGCACAGACCTGGGTGAACTGCGCAGCTACCTTGGCTTGCAGATCACCCGGGACAGAGCACGCCGAACCATTAGCCTAACTCATTCACACATGGTGCAGCAGGTCCTTCAGCGCTTCGGCTACACGTACTCCTCGCCTCAGGCCACTCCTCTGCCTACTCGCCACTCGCTCTAAGCTCTGCCTTCGGATGAGTCCGTAGAGTCGAGTGGCCCGTACCCAGAGCTTGTTGGCTGCCTCATGTACCTGATGACCTGCACACGACCTGACCTTGCATACCCTCTTAGCATTCTTGCACGCTATGTTGCTCCTAGGAGACACAGACCAGAGCACATGGCTGCAGCGAAGAGGGTGTTGCGCTACTTGTGCAGTACGTCGGGCATGGGGCTAGTGCTTGGAGGGCAGAGTCCAGTGGTCCTCACTGGGCACGCAGACGCTTCTTGGGCTGACGACCAGGCTACACAGCGGTCGTCACAGAGTTACACCTTCAGCCTTGGTTCCGGCTCTGTTTCGTGGCGGGCTACTCGCTCGTCTTCTGTTCTCGGCTCCAGTTGTGAGGCTGAGATCTACGCCGGAGCCATGGCTGCTCAGGAGCTTCGCTGGCTCACCTACCTGCTGACTGACCTCGGAGAGCCGCCTCGTTCTCCTCCAGTGCTGTACGTAGACAACAAGGCCATGCTGGCCTTGTGTCGGGAGCAGCGCCTGGAGCACAGAACGAAGCACATTGTTCTCCGCTACTTTCTTGCTCGTGAGCTGCAGCAGCGTGGTCAGTTGCGACTTGCGTACGTGGCCTCTGAGGCCAACACTGCTGATATCTTCACTAAGGCACTTGCGCCTTGTGATCATCAGCGCTTCTGTACTCAGCTTGGTCTTGTACCTGTCTTGCCTCACTTACTCACTTCTTGACCTTGCTTGTACTGTGACATATATATATATACTCCTGCTCTTGCTTGTTTAGCCTGTTATATATATATGTGTTCCTGCATGTGAACTGACCTTCTGGCCTTGAACTTGTGCTCGGAATGTGTGGTGAGGTGACTTTGTGATCCACCCTGAGCTTTGCTTTGTTTTGTTTGACTGGTCTTGTGACCCCTTGTTCTCCCCCACTTTGCCTATGGGGGTGTGTCAAATTATAATGTTGTGTAGGCTATAGTGGGGTAGCCTATATGGGGTACACATTTCTAGGGTTGCATATTTGTATCACTTTCGTTCCTTAGTCAATCATTCTCGTTTCAGTTCTCACTACGACATTTACTTTATCTTACCCTACTATATCAATGCATACACGATACATCCGGCAATAGTAGACTGCTTATTACCAAGATTCCGTGGCGTCAACTGACCAAAGAGTATTTGCCACCCTTGTTTTGCTTGTGTTGTTTGATACACTTCCAGTCACCTGTCCTTGTCCTACACTCTGCCCGCCCCCTCCTGCCGCTCCTCCTCTCCCTCCTGCTCCTCCTACCCTTGCTCCTCCTCCTACCCTTGCTGCTCCTCCTGCTCCCCTTCCCCCTGCTCCTCCTGCTCCTCCTCCTGCGCCCCACCTTCCCACGACACCTATTTTCCCCCCCGGAGCCTGCACTAGCCCAGGGGAGACCACCACACGACCAGGTGCTACAATCTGTGGCGGGTTTCCACCTGCAGGTGCTTTCAACGGAGGCTTCGGTGCAGTAGGTGTTGCTCCAGGTGTTTTCGGGCCCATGGGTGACCTGGCAGGTGCCTTCGGAGATGGGGAAGTGACAGGCGGCCGAACCAATGGCGGCTTGACAACTGGCGATTTGGCAGCTGGAGATTTTGCTGATGGCGGCTTCACTACAGGAGGCTTGGTTGCAGGGGTTGTGACTGCAGGTGGTTTGACCACAGGGGTCTTGGCTACAGGAGGGTTTCCTACAGGAGGCTTGGTTGCAGGGGGATTGACAACGGGTGGCTTGGCTGCAGGGGGCTTGACTGTAGGAGGGTTGACTACAGGAGGTTTGGTTGTAGGGGGTGTGACTCCAGGTGGTTTGACTGCAGGGGGTTTGACAACAGGAGGCTTGACTGCAGGGGTCTTGGCTACAGGTGGGTTCACTACAGGAGGTTTGGTTGCATGTGGTTTAGCTGGAGACTTGACTGCAGGTGGATCGACTACAGGGGGTGTGACTGCAGGTGGTTTGACAGGTGGCTTGACTACAGGCGGGTTGACTACAGGGGTTGTCTCCCCACCCCCTCCTCCCCCTGCTCCTCCTCCCGAATCTCCCCCTCCTCCGCCCGTCTTGTTCTTCCGCCAGCCTCCTCCCCCCGCGGACGGCGGCAGCGGCGCGGGCAGCGCGTTGGCGAGCTGGACAAACGTCGGTTCTAAAAGCGCATTGGTGTAATAAAGGTCGACCCACGCGTCGGGCACGCCGGGCAGGCACCAGTGCGTGCAATCCCCCGGCCATTTCTCCATGCGCTTCGTCAGATCCTTAAATTCCGGGTTCCGCACGATGTCGTCGCTCCACAGGCCGAGATGCCCGTCCGGCCGCACCGCGCTCAGGCGCGTCACGCGGAGGAGCCGCATCGGGCTGCCCGTACCCGTTAAAGACAGCTTCTGCATCGCGTAGAAGTTTTCCGTCTCCTGCGTGGTCGGGTATAGCTGCGCGACGGCGGCTTTAACTACGGACGTCGCGCCGCACGCGCCGGCCTTGGTGGCATTCGCCGGCGGGCTGTAGTGCTTCGGAGAGGACGAGACGAAATACGGCACGCCCGGGTAGTCCATATTTTTCAGGTGCTGCCCGAGATTGTGCATCGCCTCGCGATACGCGTCCACGTCGGAAACTTCGACCAGCTTCCCGCCGCGGAAATAGCTATTCTTCTTGCTCCTTCCGGGAACGTTCTGCATCCACCAAGCCATGGAGTGAAATATAATCCCGTGATACGCGGGAATGACGTGGAGCAGATCTGGATCGATAACGTCCACGTCGATCTGATACCCGTGGTTGCCCTTCTTGCCGTTCTCGTTATAGCCGATAGCGGAGCGCATGAGGTGCGGGAGGAAGTAGTAGTGTATCTCGAAGCGGAAACCGGGGAAGGAGAATCCGCGGAAGCGCGCTCCGCTTGGGGTGCGGTAGCTTACTTTCTGGGAGAGGAGAATCGGGTGGGGGGAGGGAAGGGGAGCGGGGAGGATGGGGAAGCGAGGAGAGGTAGTGGGGAGGGGGGAAGAGGATAAGTCACAAGCGCATGAGGTGCGGGAGGAAGTGATAGTTTATTTCGAAGTGGAACAAAGTACGCACACACCTTTCTCTCGCTTCCACTCACCTCTCACCAATGCATACACACATACCCCCTACCCCCCCCCACCCACGCACCCACACACACACGCACATACGAGCCCCAGGCGCGTGAACGATCGCCTCCCATCATCTGCCATTGTCCCCTTGTTTTCGTTCTCTCTCATTCTCTGCTTCTCAAGCTCTTCTTTTTAGCTTTTCTAAAACCCGTTTATGAGGCGCCTCAAAAACTTGCTATTCACTCTAGCCTGCCTAGGACATACTAATCCGGTGCGAGGTGACTTTTGAGTCGACTCAAAAGTAGCCTGCCTAGGACATACTAACCCGGTGCGTGAACGGTCCCGAGGTGATGAGGCACAGCAGCGACTCGTACATGTTCCCCATGATCGAATCCCCCACCATCAGAAGTTTCTGTAACGGGGACACAAGAAATCGGGCGCAAGAACAACGTATGCATACTGAGGCAATGTGGTGAGTTCGGTTGATTCACTGTAGCAACACCAAACTGCTATTAAGCGGCCTAAAAAGGTTATCCAGCGCGTGAAATGCGGGACGGGAATGGGGAGGGAGGAGGGGTGAGGGAAGGGAAGGGGGGAGTAAAGGAGGCGGGAGGGGAAGGGGAAGTGAGATAAGTAGGGAGTAGAGGTGGGGGAGTGAAGCGGTATCGTGAATGCAATTATTTGCAATGCAAAATCTTTCTGCTGTTTTCGCATTGCTCGCGCACTTTTCGCTCACCTTGTTTCGCATGAGTCTCAAGAAGCCCCACGGGTTGACGTAAGTCAGGTTACACCCCTCGGGTTGCCAGCGGTACGAGCGGTATATTTTGTCGGGCCTGCCCGTGCCGTCGCAATTCCAAAGCGCGCGCATGTACTTGCACTGATAGCGGCTCGTCGTATTGACGCCACTGTAACGAGGGAAGCGCACCGGAGCGGGTATCCAGCTCCCGGTCGCATAGTCACAAGCGCCTGTAACAAGAGGAAGGAATGCGCATTTGGCACGTGGGAATTTTGCAACAATGTGGTTACCACATGGTATTTCTTAGAACGATTCGACAAGATTTAGGGCATTCTTCTAAGTGAACGGAGTGACAGGGAAACGGAATGGGCTGCAAAGGTGGGATGAAACGTGCGATGTAAGGTGCAATGCAAGTACGGTACATTGTAACGGACAGTATGTGGATTCACCGCGCAACGGGAAATCATGAGCTGGAAACGTACGTGGATTTTGCTTTAATGCGAGCGGAGCAGCAGGAACGGCGAAGCTTATCGATACGATTATAGCGACGACAAGCGGCGCCAAGCCGTGAAAATGAGCCCTGCTCCGCATGCTCCGCGCGGCAGCTTCCCCACGCCCCCTGCAGCACCTGGCTTCGCCATCCTCGCTTGTTACAAGCCGTTTCGTTACAGGAACGCAGCGTCGACATATGCTGCTGTTGATCATATTATTGCGCCCACAGATCTCTAGTTTGAATTAAAAATGTAATTCTCTAGGCAGCAATACAGTTTCTCCAATTCTAACGGCCTAACGACTTGTTGAGTGATAACGGGCTCTAACTCGTAGAGAAGCCAAAGTTAAGCGATAAGGGGTTACGCAACGAGATCACTCAACGAGTGCCCCAATCACAATAATAGTAGCAGCATATCCGCACTATGATGGACGTATAGCGATCCCGTATCGGTGCTTCGCGTGAAATGCGCCGGCAAAAACATACTGCTTCGCGTGGAGCGTGGGGAACTGCGATGCGCAAAAAGAGGGGGACTAAGTCGATTAAAAATGTCAATGAAATCAATGGCTGGTGGTAGCTGTCGAACAGGCAGACGCAACGTTTAGGAAAACTAGCAAGGCCTTCAGGAATCTCACTAAGGCTTGACGTTCTGCTAGAGTCTACCTACGTCGACAAACAGCAGCAAAGGCATTCTTCGGTGGCGAGATTCTGGCCAACTCTGCAAACAACAAACTCCCTAGAGAGATTTCTTCCAGTAAAGTCGTGTCTATCCCGTTTCTAGGCGTCATTGGCCACGGTCACGTAACTCACAAAGCACATTGGTTGGTTGGACCATCTCGCGCCTACCCCCTAAAGCCCACGCCCCCAATACGTTTATGACGGCGCCCAGGGTTCCGCTGGGGCTCCACACATTTATGACGTGGACGTGTCCCGTCCCAACTTCCACTCACAAAAAGCATGTTGTGTGTGTGAGCGCGATCAGCGTTCGCTGGAGATAGCGCTTGGTTTGGGGCAAGAAGGGATGATGAAGGCTGCTGCTACTGCCTACCGCAAGGGAATGTGGAAAAACCGTAACGGAGAGGTGCGAGGAGGCGAGGCGAGGTGGGGGGAAGCGAGGTAAGCTACAAAACGGTGAAGCGAGGTGAGAAAAGGTGAGGCGCAATGGAACAGGCCAGGATTCCCAGGAGGAACCCTTCCTCCTAGATGGGGCTGGGGATTTCATCTCGAACCGCCCGTCAAGGCCACACATGCGGCTCGGAAATGTTAGGAACCCTGGGTGCCGTGGCGAAAGCGACAATAATGGATGCCCATGTCGCACATCCTCGCGCGCTTTACGTTTCGGAGTCCGCGATGAGATTTCGGCTTCGCATGTTCGTGGGAGACAGGCGTAAGGGAACAGTGGCGTGGGGATAGTCGCTTCTGTAAAGGAAGGTGGGAAAGGAAAAAATTATGTAAATAAAATACACCAGAAGTAGGTGATGTATACAAGAACAGTGTTCGAAAAGGGTATACTAGGGCTTCACGACAATCCCTTAAAATGTTTGTACAACTGCTCCACAAACCCCTCAATAGCATCCTCTACCATGCTACAAAATGGTGTTGTGAAACTACAAAGCATACTGTAACTATGCCTGCACACACAACCTACAAGAAAAATATCACAGAAAAAACGCTATGCAACGACCTATTGAGGTGACCAGTCCGCACCACTCAACGCTGCGACGGCCGACGGAACGAAGACGGAGGCGCCAGCGCCGGTTGCGGTAACCAGTTTGTAACATCCAAATGCCTGCGTTGGCTCTCATACGAAGAGCTATTCAGTGTAGCTGCTCGTTCCAGTGACACTGGGAGCACATTCACCCCCCCCCCATAACCCCCATCATCCTCCCCATCCGCATACCCATCCCCATCCTCATCATCCTCCCCACTTACTCCCACCCCATACCCATATGCATCATGCACCATTGCCGGGCCTCTGGGAGCATTGCTTCGGCCGCGGCTAAGTGGCCCGGACCTCCCCGAACCTCTCTCTCTCCCCGACCCTCTCTCTCTTCCGGACTTGCTCCCCCGTTGAATCTGCCTCCGCCTCTGCTCTTGCCGCTCCCACTGCTCCTCCTGCTCCAGCTGCTGCTGCCGCTGCTGCTGCTGCTGGGGTAGCATTCGCTGCTGGTGCTGCCGTTGCTGGGGTGCCAAGGGCTGCGACCACTCCTCACGAGAATGAGAATAAGACTCCTCCTCATACCCCTCATACCCTCCCACTTCCTCATGCCAGCTGCTCGCTCTGTGGCTGCGCGCGTGGTAACTGCGTCCCAGCGAGTTGTTACGCATCAGCCTGGCACTCCTCCCCCCTTCTCCACTCGCGCTCAGATGGAACGAGCGGGGCTCGTGGGGACTGACACGGACCGTGCTGCTGCTGCTGCTGAATTCGCCCCTTCCCAGCGAGTCGTTACGGGAAAGGGGTGGTCGGTTCATCCTCCTTAAAGAGTTGCTGCGATAGAAGTCAGAAGCCGCACCAGCACCAGAAGCAGCAGCACCAGCAGCAGCTGATGCTGCTGCTACATACGCAGCTCCTGTGATCGTGGTTTCGCCACCAGCACCACCACCACCACCAGCAAGGGCTGCTGCTGCGGCCCTACCAAGCGAATCGCCCCGAGATAACCTGCTGGGAGCAACTCTCCTATCCAACCCTTGAGGCTTCCCCAAACCAGAGGTCTCAAAACCAGAAGTCTCGAAATCAGTCCGTCTACCAGCAGCAGCAGCGGAGGCAGCAGCATCACCCCACAAGTCACCATCACCTCTCGCCTCCTCCCCACTACTCTCCCACCCCCTCCTCCCCCCTTCCCGAAACGTTTTCTCAGACATTTGCCTCTGTAGCCTCCGCCCTCCCACCAGCCGCTTCCCTCCCGCCCCTCCCCCTACCCCACCTCCTCTCTCTCTTCCTCCCGACAACCCCACCCTCGCCCCTGCTATCCAGTCCTTGGCTGAGATAACAGCAGGAGCAGGGGGGGCGGGAGCGAAGGTAGCAGCGGGCCTTCGTCGATCGGTCAAGCTGCGCTGGAACTGCCTGGGAGCACTGGCCGCACGGGCGGCATGCGGAGCACTGGGGTGCGGGTGGTGGGGTGCTGCTGCTGCTGCTGCTGCTCCTCCTCCTCCTGCTACCCAGTCTTTAGGGGAGAAACCAGCAGCAGCAGGAGGAGGAGCAGGAACGAAGGCAGGGGGCGCCCGCCTTCGGTCGGTCAAGCTGCGCTGGAACTGCCACGGAGCACGGGGGGCTAAGGGGCCACTCAAAGGACTGGGCGTGTTGGAATCACGGGGAGCACTGGGGTGCGAAAGCTGGCCTGCTGTATTGCCTGCTGCTGTGGGCGCTGATACCGCTGCTGCGGCTACTGCTGCTGCTGCTGCTTCTCCTGTCAGCCACTCTCGTGCAGAAACGCGGGGAACAGCACCACCAGCGGG